>CM065458.1:37575063-38175063 GCA_032872475.1 Leptopilina myrica (nomen nudum) | reverse complement strand
CCATCTTGCCTGCAAACTTTCGACGAGTTTGATTCTTGCCGCTTTGCGGATAGCCATCTTTAGACTACCGCTGCTCTTTCTTTCGCCAACAAATCTGTTGGCGGTGTTCTCGCAAGAACCAGAGCAGCGCAATCAGACACCGTTCTATAGGCTGGGATTACTCTCCGTGAACTCCGTGTTTGTACAGAAAGTAACCTATCTAAGATGCTGCGGGTCGTAAAGGCGTCGGCCCATGCACGGACAGCGTAAAGCTGCTTTGCTAGACCCACAGTCGCCACTAAGCGCCGCACATTATCTTTATTTTTTTAAATGATATTCATTCAATTAATGTTTAATAAATATTTATTGATTATTTATTAAGCGTCAATTTATCTAAAATACTTTACATAGGGCTCATTAGATGCGCATTTGTAATGTTTTACAGTGTTAAATTCAGAATTGCGTTAACTTTATTTTGATGTAATAAGATATTTCAATTTTTAATAATTTTTAGGGTTCCGTACTGGCAACATTCATCACAATTAAAATATTCACAATTAAAATAAACAATTAAAAAAATATATTAAAATCATTTAATAAAAAAAATAATAAAAAATTTAAAGTATTGTATATCTGATATTGTAAACAATAATAAGTAGAGGAACTAATTGTGAAAATTTTGTTTCTCTACTTATTATTGTTTACAATATTAGATATACAATACTTAAAACTATTAATTATTTTTTTTATCAAATGATTTTAATATACTTTTTTAATTGTTTATTTTAATTCTACTATTTACCGATGAATGTTGCAAGTATTGTTTTAATATTTGTGTAATGGGAAAAAAGCTTTTTTTCGTACATTTCCTGTAAAGTCGTTGAAAAATAATATTTTTTGACCGGACTACGCTGTTTCTTTTCATAAATGTTCAAAGAATAATATAAAATTTTTAACAAATGAAATTTGTTAAGTTAACTATTTTTTACAGGACCCAAAAGTTGACCAATAAATACCAAAATAGGTTACACAAGCCTGCAAGAAAATGAAAATTGCCGTTGTCAGAGGTTTAGAAGTGATTTCCCGCAGTATTTGGTGCGCTGAATCCGAATCTAGCAACAAAAATCTCCCATCACGTCATGATTTTGAGAAAAGTGGGAGTAAATTTCCAAAAATCACGTTTTGCGCTGTTTTTGAAAATTTCTACCGGCTAATTTTCTGACGTGGTAGAGACTTGTCATAAGAGTCAAATTAAAACCTGAACCCTGTACTTAAAAAAAATATAACGATATTGCTGACAACAAACTAAATTAGCCTTAAAAAATGCTTTTTTAACAGTTGTCAAGCATAAAAATTGACTGACACTGTCCGTAAATTTAACTATTTTGAAAAATGATTAGATTCGCTTAAAATTTGTTACTAAGGGGCTTTTGGGGTCGCCGATTACGAATATGTTGTCACATTTAAAAAATTCAAAATGTCGGATCCAATATGGCGGGCTTATTTTTCAAAATTGATCAAATTCACTTGAAACTTGTTACTCAGGGGTTTTTGGCGTCGTTGATTATGAATCGAACTACAGATTCTTTATTTTTACATCATATTTGTAATTAACGACTCCGAAAACCCCAGAGTAATGAGAGAAATTGAGTAATTGAATTCACTTGAAACTGGATACTCGCGGGTTTTTGGGGTCGCTGATAACGAATATGATGTTACATTGGTAAAAACACACTTAGGTAAAGAGAAAAATAGACAAAGAGAGGGTAAGAATCTAATAGCTTAATAAAATGTTAGAAAGAAACGTAGAAAGATATACAGATAGTTGTAACATAAGGTGATAAAGCAGTTTAAGGCAAGATCAAAAAATAATTCAGCAGTTTAAAGAATTAGTATGTGATTCAGCCGTTGAAGGCAAGAGCAGGGGGTGATTTACAAGTTTAAGTCAAGATAAGTTAGTGATTTACTAATTCAAGTGTTTTTTTATTCTTCATGCTCTTCATTTTGGTGCTATATCTGCTGCAACATTGATAATGCAGAAAGAGTTGAAATAATAAACGAGTAAAAAAAGTCTAATATTTTTTTCAACTCATTCTGAATCTTGCCTTAATTGGCTGAATCAGTTCATGATTTTGCCTTAATTAGCTGAATCACTTTTTGATGTTGCCTTAATTGGCTGAATCAGTTCATGGTTTTGCCTTCAACGGCTGAATCACTTTTTGATCTTGCCTCAATTGGCTGAATCAGTTTATGATTTTGCCTTCAACGGCTGAATCACTTTTTGATCTTGCCTTAATTGGCTGAATTAGTTCATGATTTTGCCTTCAACGGCTAAATCACATACTAATTCTTTAAACTGCTGAATTATTTTTTGATCTTGCCTTAAACTGCTTTATCACCTTATGTTACAACTATCTGTATATCTTTCTACGTTTCTTTCTAACATTTTATTAAGCTACTAGATTCTTCCCCTCTCTTTGTCTATTTTTCTCTCTACCTAAGTGTGTTTTTACCAATGTAACATCATATTCGTTATCAGCGACCTTAAAAACCCCCCGAGTAACCAGTTTCAAGCGATTTCAATTGACTTTTCTAAAATATGTCCGCCATATTGGAGTCGCCATTTTTGAATTTTGAAAATCCAACATCATATTCGTTATCAGCGACCTTAAAAACCCCCAAGTAACCAGTTTCAAGCGATTTCAATTGACTTTTCTAAAACTATTTGATTTTTTTGAACTTTGACCGTCTGTATCTCAAAAACTGGTGATTATTTTGAATTTTGTCCCATACATTTTTTGTTCAGAAGGTCAAAAACTACAAATCTGCAAAGTTACAAAAAAATTGGCTGAGAGCCAAATTCAATATTAAACGTGCGGGGTCCTTTCACCAGCGTACAGGCACCACTAAATATTAATTTAAAAAAATAAAAAAAATACGTATCCAATTTTTTTCAATTTATGACAAAATGAGACCCGGAAATGGACAAAATTCCAAAATGTCGTTTTTAATGGCTACCCTAATATATATATATATATATATATATATATATATATATATATATATATACTAGATACATTCAATAGTGTGTCTATAGACACATAATGGAGAATAATGGAGAATTTAATTTAACTATAGAAATAACAAGTTGTTCATTTCATGACCATTTAGCTTCCTCAATATATATTATTATATATAATTTTAAAAGTTAAATAATTATAATAGTTTATTAAATATAATTAATAAACCGGGTAAAGTACCCTGAATAAATATTAATTATTCAATTTTTTATTATAGAATAATTATTTTTAAAAGTTATGATAAAATGTCAAAAAATACAAAATTTTAATTTTTTGTGAAAAATTAAAATATTTATTAATTCTATAAATTTTGATAAAATATATACTTTATATACATGAATCGATTCGTTTTTATGTCAGGAAAGCAATTTTGACAAGAATTATTAAAAATTTTAATGTAGAAAAAAGTTATTTCAAAAAACCAAAAAATTAATTTTTGCAAAAATTAAAAAAATGTTGAAAAAAATTTTTTTTAAATATATTTTTGAAAATCCTTCTGTCTGATTCTTGGTATTCATGACCGTAATACATCTACAAAATCTTATCAAAATCCATCAAGATGTGTAAGAGAAAATTTGTCCACAAGAATCGGTGACATACACACACACACACATACATACACACATACATCCGGACATTTGTTCCTCTCGACGAATTATATATACTACACTTGAAAATTTGTAAAAATAATTAATTTTAAAAAATTCGGAAATCGACATCACTATAAGGCTTCCTTTATGAGGAAGCAATAATTAGCTACCATTAACTATTTCATTATGAAAATATTATTATTTTAAAACAGTGATTGACTTTTTATCATTCAATAATTTATTTTTTATTAATTAAAATGCAAAAAACAATGTTTGTCAATTATTTGTAGAAATTTAATTATAGTAATATAAGTTAATCCAAAATTTCCACAAGTTTTTGGAGTTATAGTAAAGTCAAATTCGAACTAATTGTATCATAATTGCTTAAATCTAAAATAAGACCTATATTGCGTAATACGCAATATATTACGTATATCCGTAATAGTTAAACCTAGAATTAAAATAACAAAACTTTTTACTATCTAAGTTTTTCTTCAGTAGCATAATGCAAGTATCGTTTCACAGGTATATTCTTGAGTTTCTGTCGTATTAATTTTATCATAAAAAATCTCCATTTTCAATATTTGAAAAATAATTTTAAAGCTATGAATTAATATTTTTTAATATTGTTTACCATTTTATCATTTACAATTTTTAATATTTTCGAAGTTTTGCAATTTTGACGTCAAAAGTTTAAAAGATATACATTAAAAAATAAAAAAAATAGAAATTTTCAATTTTTTACCATTTTTTAGAAAATTGAAACCTCCCGTTCTAATTAATACGTTTAAAAACTGTAAATTTATTGTTTACATATATGTCACAAAAGTAATAACTGATTAATTTACTGCAATCTATCAAAATGTAAAATTTTTTTTGACAAAAATAATGACCTATAACCAAAAGATTATAACTTTATAATTAATTTTTTTAATTAATTTTGTTATTACATGTTATTTGGTCAAATTTTAGCATAATTTTTCCAAAAATTGTCTCTTATAAATAAATAATTATTTCGTTTCTTTTTAATTTTTCGAAAATATGTTTATACTTACATCTAAAATATGGAATAGTATTCTTTTGCTAAATTATGCTAAAATGTGACTAAATAACATGTTATACTAAATCTATAGATCGTTTAAAAGCAATGCATTCAAAATTTTGAAAATTTCGATTTTTTGAAAACATTTTTATCTTTACATCTTAGTTATAGGACACAATTTTTGCAAAATTATGCTAAAATTTGACCAAATGACATGTAACAATCAATTATAGATTGTTTAAAAGCAATTCATAAAAAAATATAAAATTGTGATATTTGGTATTTTTTTTAAAATCATGTTTATACTTTCATCTTAGTTATAGGACATTTTTTTGGCAAATCTATTCTAAAATGTAAATTAATAACGTATTATACCTTATTGTACAAATTTTGAAAGCATTTTTAAAAAAAGTAAAATTTGAAAATTTTTGATATTTGAATTTTTTGAAAAAATAGTCCTAGAGGTATGAAATTTTTTATGCAAGTTCAGAACTGATAACTCTACAATAATCCATAGCTATTTATTGACTTGCACAACCAGGTTCCCGATGACGGGTATAGTTGGGAATCATCTTCGAGGAATTAAGTCGAATTTTTTGTAAATGGTTTAGGCATTCAATAAAGAGAAAAAAATCCATTGCACCTTGCAATTTTAAAAAATTTATAAGTTTTTAATTTTATATTTTAAGCAAAAATACGAAGAGTAATTTTTGTCTTAAAATTACTAATATTTTCATTAAAAAAATTAAATAAAAAAATTTTAATTTGTTTAAACAATAGCAAAAAAAAATTTTTAACAATCGGGACTGATTGCATTGTATTTCTAGGACCTTAAATTAAACTGCCGTCCTGATGAAAAAAATGGTTAAGTGACATTTTTATGAAAAATAAGATTTTTATACCGTTGGATTCGTTATAAAATTTAGAATCTATCTACAGTATTACAGTTTACCGATATTAATGAATTTTAAAGATAATGAGACCCTAATTATCGTATCGAGCTCAAACCGTTTTAGCGAGTGCGGCTTTGAAATGTATCCCGACTAGACCCAAAAAACTAAAGCGTTGAACCGTATAACACTTATCCACTTTATTCTCAAGTTTTATATCCCCAAAAAGATCAACTTTCAGAAGCGTATTTGCATTGTGCACGTTATAAGCTAAAATATTTGCAGTTACGGTTAGTAAAGTAGTGTCAAAAATTAAGCTTCTCAGGTCATAAGTGCACTTACGCTTTTAAGGCTGTATTTTGACGATTTTAAAATTAATTTTTAACAGTATTAGACATTTTGTTTATAATAAATTAAAATTTTTAAATTATTTCAACGCCATTAAATAGAGCATATTAAATTTAGTTAATAGCAATTGTAAATATTAAAAAAGCTTTTAAATATTAGTGGAGCTCGTTAAAAACGCGTTTCCTTAAATATCTCCACGGAAAAAATTTTGGTGCACCAGTCGTTCCTACCAGGAGCTATACCAAACCGTAGGACGAATATTACCCTAGCGCTTAGTATAGCAGCCATACCGTTTTGTTACAGCAGGCGCACCCTTTTGGTGAGCCCTCTGTATTATTGCAATAGAGCAGACGATATACTTAACTTGGTACCACTGTTTTACGGCTGTTTTCTTTACAAGCATTATGCTGATCGTGCGGATTTTTGTGTTCAATAAATTATTTTAAAGTGGAGTGTTTTGACTTATAAATATATTGAAAAGGAGATATTGAAGACTGGACATATTGAAGATTTAATACTTGTAAGTATATATATATATATATAATTAAATCTATATTGGCAGTAAGAAAGGTTTTCGGCTTTGTGAATTTAATTTTTGAATGTGAGGTTATGACTTTAAAAGTGTAATCATATATTGTTTTTAAATCTATTATTATTGTTATTCAAGATAAAAATGATTATTAATTCTATAAAAAATTATTTTCCATCTTTGTTGTAAAAATTTTCTATTGACAAACAGTAAAAATTATGAACTTTCACAAGAAACAATAATGTAAACAAAAAGATTGAAAACCATAACCTACAATTAACGAGAAATAATAGAACTAACATTTCTTGACAAATTTTATATTAAATAAACAAAAGTAATGACTAATTAATAATGATTTGATAATGATTTATAAAAAAAATCATTATCTACTTTTTTCAAAAAAAACTTTTCACATAAATGTAAATCTCGCATCTCACTAATTTTTTATGCAATTTTATGATTTATGTGTCGATTTTGATTTTTTCGGAAGCAAAATATGTCGGAAGATGCTGCAGACGGTATTAATTTCGAACTTATGGAGATTGATAATGGCTTCGACTTGTCAAATAATGGTGAATTAAGTGAAAATGAGAATTCGAACAATGTGTCACAGGGTGAAAAAGAATCACAAGGTCTTCAATAATACAAAAATTCCCATAATATATTGGTTAGTTTATATATTTATTTGTATTTTAATCTTTGTATACATTTTTCACATAATTTTACTTTCGAAGAAAACGATTTATTTCTTTTTCTTAATTCCACTTTAGAAGGTCAGATAGTTTTAAGGAAATATAAAATTACTGGTAATCTCGATTATGTCAGACTTAAAGATTTGATAATTATGAGGGAGATAAAAAAAGATCCAATTAACTATTCGTAAGACCATTTAGTCTCAGCGTAAATCAAATGCATTTTCTTTATTTAAAGGGACACATTCATCTATAAGAGCTATTAGGCAATTCATGTGATTTTTTTATGAAGAGTTTTATTGATTTTTTGTTTAATTTGATGAACAGAAAGGATTTATTTTTTTAGAATAAAAACAAGCAGGTTTATTGAATTAAAAGAGCAATTAGAACAATTGTTTCCTACGAAAGATTCTAGTTTATTTTATATTCCGAGCCGTGAATCTGCGGATAAAGAATCTATGAGTGCCAGAGGGTGTTTATACAATTATTATAAAATAATCAGAAAAGACTTGCGTGACGTAAGAGTCCTATGCAAATCACAAAATACGAATTCTTCTTCTGATAACATCAGTTCTGTCTGTAAGAAGGAAGATTTTTTTCATTTGTTCTTTAAAAATATTTTTTAATATTGAAGTATTTTATGTTATTCCGTTGTATATATATATATATATATATATATATATATATATATATAGGTATTCAAACTAGTGATTTCGAATCTTTGACAAGTCAAAATGGAGAGGCATATTCTATTACAAAGGTTATCAAAAATTGGGAGGAAACATACAGCCATCGTATGAAGTTGCTTGTCTCACATCCAAAAAAACCCACACCATTAGAAGTGTATTTTAACACATTTCCGCGACTCAAATCTCCACTTGGTTTACCTTTGGTTATAACTTTAAATTTCTTACGAATGTTTTTTGTACGTGAATATATGGGTTTATATTTTATTTTAATTCTATTTTTAATAATTTTTCACTCATAAAATTGCAAGATTTTACATATATTTTATTGTTTTGGACATTAAAAACATTTTTGAAAAGTTGTTTAATGGTAGATGTTTTCTTGTAGCTTGAACAAGATTCCCAAAGGATATTTCAAGAAATCGCCAACAAGCTGATGTTAAAGTTTTTCTTCACAAACATGAAAATTTATTCCTAGGAGGTACGTAAATCATTATTCATTTTTAGTTACTTTTAAATTTTAAAACCTACTATTCTTATCAAAATATAAAAATTAACGAAAAATATATGCATTTTACAGATAGTAACGATAATGTTCTAGCTTTATTGCTACTACCCCTAATTATCAGAGGAATCAAAAAATTGAAAGTTGACTCTAAAACTATTGCTGTGTCAAAAGAAAAGATAGCGAAAGCTTTTATTTTACACGTTGAGATAAAATGAAATATATTTACTTTATTTTTTATACCGTAGCATTAACCATATTCTGTTTTCCACAATTTTCTTTTTTTACAGAACTTTGAGAACGTAAATACTGGTCAATTAGAATTTGAAACTTGGTTGACTTCTTTGAATTTGCAATTTCATCCATACGTAACAATAGTAGGAAGCTTGGAAACCCCTCAAATTTATTTAAAGTTAAATGGAGAAAATTATAATTTTTAAGATCCTCTAAAAGCAGTCGAAAGTTGCTACAGATGCCTAACAGCACTACATTCGTTCTCGTTCCTCTGTGATTTTGTTTGGACTTTTATTGATAAAGCGGTATATGGGTGATTTTCAAATAACTGTCATATTTGCATGTCCCCACAGATAAATGACTAATATAATTATTATTTTTTGCCACTCACTTCATAAATCACTTAATAGAAATCTCTTCTTGAAAGTACTTAATATTCAGTTCATTAACATTAACATTATCATAGTTAAAATTAAGAAAATAGGGTTAAATTGTCAGGTCCGTGGCATACGTTTTTTAAAAATTTTGTTCTAAAATTTTCACGTGAGCAATTATTGAAACTATTTTTTAAGTACTTTGTAGGCCAAATGTAACCGGATGTTTTACGTATAGAAATATTTTTATTATAATGATATTCTATGTACACGAGCACTTTTTTCATGTTTTAAATTGTTAATTACTTTCTAGCAACACATGTTAACGTCATAGTGATTTTATTACTCAATTTTATTTTTGATTGACTTCTACTGGTATTATTTTGAAGTGCGAACATTGAAAAGAAAATATTTATTCAATTTTTTATTTCTTCACGTGTTTTAACTGTGACACACATGTCAGGACCGTGGAAAAATGTCAGGTCCGTGGCATGTAACTTTTTCATTTTCTTTGCGTTTTCCATAGTAACTTTAGAAATATTTAAAATCTTGTAGTTTCCTTTTGTACATATACTTAAATAATAAATATGTACTGGAATATGTAATGAATGTCAAATTTGATTCACTATTTTAGCAGAAAAATGTCTTATTCAAAAAAATCAGTTATTTGAAAATCACCCATATAAAATAAGTAATAGAAAGATCAGCTCCTAAGTCACCAAATTATTGGTCGATATTAACAAATAAGTTTTTAAACATTGCAAAAAAAGTTCTATAAAAATTGGTTTTAAAGTCATATTTTTGTAAAAATATGGATCTCATTTATGTATTAAATGATGTTTTAACATTAATTTTATTTCTTTATGGTGACCCCAATCTTCCTAGAAAATTAGTTGACGATGTAATCATTTTTATTCGAGATTTCCTACGTAACGTTATTTTATCATCGCTCAAAAAAGATATTTTATTAATTCTCAAAAACGAAAATTATTTATGCGGATGGAGTAAACAGTGATATCGTTCTTCCGTTGTTTATTTTTTACGACGATTTAGAGGTTGGGAATGCGCTTGGTTCACATGCTGGTATTAATAAGTTTGCAGCAATTTATGCCTCAATAGCTTGTTTACCACCGAATATTTCATCGCACTTAAATACAATTATTTTCTCTACGCTCTTATATTCATCAGACAAAATTCTATGTGGCAATAAAAAAGTATTTGAAAAGTTAATTCAAGAATTAAATTATTTAAGAACAGAAGGTATTGTAATAAATATTAAAAATGTCTTCAAACGAGTAAAATTGATAAAAAAATTGAAAATGAAAAAAATAAGGAAATAATATTAATATTAATTAATCTTATATTTTTTTAATTTTCAATTTTTTATCAATTTTATACGAAAAAATCCTTAGATTTTTTTAGAGCAGTTTAACAGTTTTCTATCATTTAAGGATTTATCGCTTAGTGTAAAAATACTAATATAAATGTTGGGAATTAAAATTATTAATACAATATTATATTTGCTAATTTTAATTCCTCTTTTTTTAAAGAGAATTTGTTGCTGTAAATATTTAAATACGCTCAAATCTCTAAAATATCACTATAAAAAAATGTTCTGCTTTACAATTTTTATAGAAATTGTAATATAACGTCTAAAAGTATAGAATTTACAATCCCTTTTTAGTCTCAATTTTACAATTTTCTGTAAATTCACTACTCTGAAAGCAGGTAATAATCAGTAATAATTTTGACTAATATGTAGTAAATTTACAGAAAATTGTTATTTTACAATTTTCTGTAAAAAAACCTGTAAATGTACAGAAAATTTATTTTGCAGCGTAATTTATGTATTTCTCTTTAGAAAAATGTAAACCTAAATATGAACATATGAACAATGTAAATAAAAGTCTATCGGCGATTAATGCATCTGAAATTTTTTTGTATCATAATTTGTATAGTTTTGAAACCAGAAATTTTAAATAGGCAAAAGTGCCGGATTTAACCTGGGAATTTATTAATATCACATTGAACTACCATTACAAATTTTGGTGTAAATACAAAATTTTATCAGCATCAAAACCACAAAAAAAAACGTTACAGTGTAAAAATGTCAAAACATTGACATAACCTCTTTTTTAGTTCTATTCTTCTATTCGGTATTCCTCGCGTTCCTTGCATTTGACGAGTGATCACGAGCGATTCCGATTATAATTCGGCTTAGCCATTACATTTGACATATGTGTGCGATCTCACCTATTTAGGCAATATATATAGCTAACCACCTCAGCTTAGGACTTTTGGCCGCTAGGGGGCAGACTTTCAAAGGAAAGCATGCTTTGCATTACGTGCGTACTCTCAGTTTCTCTCTGCTTAAAATAAATTCATTTTTAGAAGGCTAAAAATTAAATCTTATTAACGAAATTCTTCAAATGAAATTAAACATTTTGTTTTTTAATAAAAAAATGTGAATTGTGAATAGACATTATTATTAGATTATTATATTAGGGGAGAGTGCAGCAAACCTGACCCCTCTCAATATTTCTAAAATGGCGAAATTGTCAAAAGTGCTATTTAGAAATTTGAAACAATCTTGTGTAGTATACCTTATTTTTTCAATTTGACATTTTTTACTTTTGTTTGTGCAACGCTGAAATCAAAAGTTTTTAAAAAAAAATTTTTCTACACTTTTCCGATTTTTTTAAGGAAATTCTGAGGAAATCATGTAATATTTCCTTAAAAAAATCGGAAAAGTGTAGAAAAATTTTTTTTTAAAAACTTTTGATTTCAGCGTTGCACAAACAAAAGTAAAAAATGTCAAATTGAAAAAATAAGGTATACTACACAAGATTGTTTCAAATTTCTAAATAGCACTTTTGACAATTTCGCCATTTTAGAAATATTGAGAGGGGTCAGGTTTGCTGCACTCTCCCCTAATATAATAATCTAATAATAATGTCTATTCACAATTCACATTTTTTTATTAAAAAACAAAATGTTTAATTTCATTTGAAGAATTTCGTTAATAAGATTTAATTTTTAGCCTTCTAAAAATGAATTTATTTTAAGCAGAGAGAAACTGAGAGTACGCACGTAATGCAAAGCATGCTTTCCTTTGAAAGTCTGCCCCCTAGCGGCCAAAAGTCCTAAGCTGAGGTGGTTAGCTATATATATTGCCTAAATAGGTGAGATCGCACACATATGTCAAATGTAATGGCTAAGCCGAATTATAATCGGAATCGCTCGTGATCACTCGTCAAATGCAAGGAACGCGAGGAATACCGAATAGAAGAATAGAACTAAAAAAGAGGTTATGTCAATGTTTTGACATTTTTACACTGTAACGTTTTTTTTTGTGGTTTTGATGCTGATAAAATTTTGTATTTACACCAAAATTTGTAATGGTAGTTCAATGTGATATTAATAAATTCCCAGGTTAAATCCGGCACTTTTGCCTATTTAAAATTTCTGGTTTCAAAACTATACAAATTATGATACAAAAAAATTTCAGATGCATTAATCGCCGATAGACTTTTATTTACATTGTTCATATGTTCATATTTAGGTTTACATTTTTCTAAAGAGAAATACATAAATTACGCTGCAAAATAAATTTTCTGTACATTTACAGGTTTTTTTACAGAAAATTGTAAAATAACAATTTTCTGTAAATTTACTACATATTAGTCAAAATTATTACTGATTATTACCTGCTTTCAGAGTAGTGAATTTACAGAAAATTGTAAAATTGAGACTAAAAAGGGATTGTAAATTCTATACTTTTAGACGTTATATTACAATTTCTATAAAAATTGTAAAGCAGAACATTTTTTTATAGTGATATTTTAGAGATTTGAGCGTATTTAAATATTTACAGCAACAAATTCTCTTTAAAAAAAGAGGAATTAAAATTAGCAAATATAATATTGTATTAATAATTTTAATTCCCAACATTTATATTAGTATTTTTACACTAAGCGATAAATCCTTAAATGATAGAAAACTGTTAAACTGCTCTAAAAAAATCTAAGGATTTTTTCGTATAAAATTGATAAAAAATTGAAAATTAAAAAAATATAAGATTAATTAATATTAATATTATTTCCTTATTTTTTTCATTTTCAATTTTTTTATCAATTTTACTCGTTTGAAGACATTTTTAATATTTATTACAATACCTTCTGTTCTTAAATAATTTAATTCTTGAATTAACTTTTCAAATACTTTTTTATTGCCACATAGAATTTTGTCTGATGAATATAAGAGCGTAGAGAAAATAATTGTATTTAAGTGCGATGAAATATTCGGTGGTAAACAAGCTATTGAGGCATAAATTGCTGCAAACTTATTAATACCAGCATGTGAACCAAGCGCATTCCCAACCTCTAAATCGTCGTAAAAAATAAACAACGGAAGAACGATATCACTGTTTACTCCATCCGCATAAATAATTTTCGTTTTTGAGAATTAATAAAATATCTTTTTTGAGCGATGATAAAATAACGTTACGTAGGAAATCTCGAATAAAAATGATTACATCGTCAACTAATTTTCTAGGAAGATTGGGGTCACCATAAAGAAATAAAATTAATGTTAAAACATCATTTAATACATAAATGAGATCCATATTTTTACAAAAATATGACTTTAAAACCAATTTTTATAGAACTTTTTTTGCAATGTTTAAAAACTTATTTGTTAATATCGACCAATAATTTGGTGACTTAGGAGCTGATCTTTCTATTACTTATTTTATATGGGTGATTTTCAAATAACTGATTTTTTTGAATAAGACATTTTTCTGCTAAAATAGTGAATCAAATTTGACATTCATTACATATTCCAGTACATATTTATTATTTAAGTATATGTACAAAAGGAAACTACAAGATTTTAAATATTTCTAAAGTTACTATGGAAAACGCAAAGAAAATGAAAAAGTTACATGCCACGGACCTGACATTTTTCCACGGTCCTGACATGTGTGTCACAGTTAAAACACGTGAAGAAATAAAAAATTGAATAAATATTTTCTTTTCAATGTTCGCACTTCAAAATAATACCAGTAGAAGTCAATCAAAAATAAAATTGAGTAATAAAATCACTATGACGTTAACATATATAATGAAAAATAATTGTCTTCCAATGAGAATTGGACCCTTTAATATTTTTTCTCTGATAATGACACACATTTATATTTTTTTATTAAAAAAATATTTATTTAATTAAAATTCAATCCCGAATTATTATTTTCATTACTACAACCATTGTTTACATGATTCTTTATGTTTTTTATTATTGTAGATTATGTAAATGCAATATTATAAATAAAAAACCAAACGGTTCGGTTTGCCCCATAGGGGTCTGGTTTCCCCTAGGGAGAGGGGAAAGCCGGCCCTTTGTGTTTGTTTCAGGAGTTAATACCGCTTCTAAGTGTTACTTTTCGTCACTTGCACCTAGTACGGAAAGAAACTTATGTTTCTAAGTGTGAGAAAAGCAACTTGCACAATAATCGAGTACAATTCTATCCGCAATTGCCGATTAAAGAAAGAATTAGTGAAAAACTACAATTAATGAGACTTGACACGCAAAATACGACAGTTAATATATTGAAATTATAAATTCTAAGTGTCAAATTGCCTTTCTTGCACCCCTTAGGGATAGAAACTTGTTTCTAAGTGAAAAACAAAGTTGACTTGCACCTTAATACTAATGAATTATTAAAAAGTGGGAGAGTTTGTAGACAATTATGGGGGTAAAAGGTGTCAATTCCTAAGAATAATGCTTATTCCTTATAATTCTATTTATAATCAAGCTTCGAAGAAAGAATCACATCCATCGACAATGGGTCAGTACTTTTACCCCATATATGGAAAAGTGAAGCTCGAGTTACAAGCAGTGATTCCTATAACTTGGGTTGCGCAAGTAGGTCACAGCATGCGAGTTCGAGCTTACATGACGCAATGTCGATGTAACGCATTCCTTTCTATTTTGGTCAAGTTTTACCTCTTATATGGAAAGAGTGATGCTCGAGTTACATGCCATGATTCCTGGAACTCGGATTGCGCAATTAGGTCATAGCGAGCGAGTTCGAGCTAACATGACGCAATGTCGATGTAACGCATTCCTCTCTATTTTTATCAATTTTTCTACCTCATGCTTTGTTTTTCACTATTTTAAAATTGAGACAATACAGCAAGTATAATGTTTCAATTTTACTTATATCTCAATTTCGGATTTTCAAGTGTTTTTAACACGCGTATTATATGTCAAAATAAGATAATTGCATTCCTTTAGCTTTTGGTTACATTGCAGATACACAAACATATTCCTTACAATCTTATCAAAAACAAAAATGTATCTGGGATGTAACAGTCCTCCCTCCTTACTCTTTCATCGTCCCGATGAAATTTAATTCTTATCATTTAGATACCTATGTAGATAAGAATAGTGAAGTGACATGCTTATTGTGTGGTGATATGTGTTGTTTATGTTTTCTAATCATCTTCTTAAAGTAAGTGTGGATTTCTTCTTTCGCAGGACAGTCGTTGACCCTTTGTTTCCCATGCAGATTTGTTAACATCAGCATTTTGCATCCCTATAAATGATGATGGCATTCGGGACATCTTCAGTAGTTTACTTCTTGAGATGGAGAGTGCGTCTAACGAAAAAAGTGAGCATTGATGTGCAATTAAATAGTGTTAACTCTCAGTGTTTATATCGGTGGTGATACCAAAAATTTTTGTTCTGTTTCAGAGTCGAATGAAAGAAAATGTGGCATCAACATATTGATGTTCTTGCAATCGTTGCATGCACTAGCTGCATCAGTGCAGTACTCTTTATTAGAAATAGGGTGTTACGAGGCCATGGGGCGTCCTGGTCGCCCTAGGAGAGAACTGCAGCCTTTCACGATAGACCCAAAAACTCGACGAAGCCAACTGAAGCGTTTGAAAAAAGAAGCTGTTGCGGACTCGGTACAAATGACGTCGATGATGAATTTATTATTGTGAGTAACCCTAATTTTCTATTTATAAATATGTATTTTATCCTCTTCTTTTTTTATTATAATTCCCTTTTTTCTTTTGTTTTATAGTCGAGCTGATCGTCCTGTTTATTGTTATTATGGGGAGTGTCAGGACACCTCAATTTCAAACAAAAGACGACTGGCAAATGCAGGTACTTGTTTATTTATATCTTCTTCAAAAGTCTTCTCTCTTTTTAGGTTGTATTTTTGACGTTTTTGTATATTTATATACATTTTTTTTGTTTCAGATCAACCTGGGCCGTCAAAGAGGGCAAACACAATGGTGTGGGTGTAGGATGCACCAAAACTCATTCCTTCACCCGTGGAGGTTCAGGATTTTGAAGAACCCTTGGACTTGTCCAAAAAGAACTTCATCTTTGACTCAAGTCTTCAACCCAGGATACGAATAAAGGTCATTGGGTCCCTTTTGGAAAAGAGGGAGGCGTCGGAACCAATGCCGGGCACGTCGTCTCAAGAAGATCCAGGCCCTTCCTGGTACATTAGGCCAGAAAATGTGACAGCTTTGATTGAGGAGGATCCTTTTAAATTAAAACTGTGTGCCTGTGGAGAGTGTTTTTAGTGAATTTTACTGTTTCTTCTTCTTCTTTTTTTTAATTTTTAATTTTTTTTTTAATTATTATTTTTTTTGTAGTGTGAACTTGTGTGTATTTTGAATCATAATCTATGTTTATTCAATTGTATGTGTACGTAGCGTGTGTGTTTTACATTTGTAGTATGAATGTGCGTGTGTTTATTTTGAATAAATGTTGTACTTTTCCTAAATCGTATTATTTTATTTCACCGTACTTATCTTTCTCCCTTTTTATTTAACATTTATAATTCTTGTTCCTCTTGCGAAAATTTTTACATTTTCTTACTTTCTAGTATTTTG
The DNA here is from genome assembly GCA_032872475.1 of Leptopilina myrica (nomen nudum). NCBI lineage: Eukaryota > Metazoa > Arthropoda > Insecta > Hymenoptera > Figitidae > Leptopilina > Leptopilina myrica (nomen nudum). Next base: position 38,158,201 of record CM065458.1, on the reverse strand, counting down.
TTGTTAATTCTCGATACAAAATAATTTATCCTATTTTAATTATAACAATTTATTATGATTAATTTTTTTATATAAAGTAATAATTACTTTCATTAATAAGACATATTTTCATGATCGCATAACAATTCGTGGTAAATAATAAGATTAATACCCTTTTTTTTTAACTTATTACCAACAATAAAATTACAATTCTTAAATAGTCAATAAACATTCAATAATTAACTATTACCAATGACTAACAATGAATAATTCTTAAATATTATTTAGGTAAGAATCATCAATTAAACAATAAAATTTAAATAAATAAATGATAAATATTAAATAACTATAAAAGTTTTAATTGGTGGAAATAATTGATCCAATTTCAGAAATAAATTGTATAAATTATTGTTAAATAATTGATTTTTACGAAATGGCTTTAAAAACGCTATTTTAATTAAAATTAGCGAATTAAAGTAGTTGAAAAGTGTATAACGAAATTATTAAATAAATATTAATCAATAAATAAATATCAAACAATTAATAAATAATAATTTATAAATATTAAACAATAAATTAATATTAAACATCAAATAATTAATAAATAATAATTAATTAGATATTAAACAAATATTAAATAAAAATGTATAATTACTAAAAGAATTATTATCATCGAACAACTTTACAATCAAAGATGCTCATAACTGATCTTATTGTGACAAAAATAATTTCTCTTTTTCTTTTCTTTCTTTTCTGTCATTACTTTTTTTTAATATCTTTAATCTTCAATTGCATACGATCAATTCAATTTCATAAGTATTCACATAAAAACAAATGTTACTTGTGGTTAGTAGTTTTAATTTTAGTATAGAATAACAATTGTTTTTCCTTTTTGTGAATTTTTATTCATTAATTATTCGATGATAATAACCTTAGAATGAAGCTGCCCTGAAAAAGAGTAAAAATTGAAAATTTTGTGTTAGATTGCGTGTTATTGATGCATTATAGAAGCATTCGTCTGGCCGACAATATGGCGGGTCGAGCGGTTCTCGCTTCGCTCAGTATAAGGGGAGAGGCATGAGACCGACAACATGGCTGGTCGAGCGGCTCTCGCTTCGCTCGGTATGAGGGGAGAGGCCTTGGACCCAGCGCGCGAGTATTGGCTAGTGGGCGTGAGGCCTTTCACTTCTCTGCATAGCCGGTCGACTCCTCCTCTCTTATACTCGCCTGACACTAAAGGCTCGATTCGAGTCTTTCAAATGGCATTATTTATTAATAATAATTATTTAAAATAAAAATGGATAATATCCTTAATTGTTAGGCTATTTTCTTTAAGTTTATATAATTTTTGGTATATGTTTATAGTATACCAAAATTTATTTATTAATAACAATAATTCTTTAAGATCACTACGTAATTCATTTTTATTAATAATAATAACAATTTTAATAAAATTGGTTAAAATTGTTACTTTCAATTGTAATTTTATAACTATTGGATATGTTAATTATTAATTAAAGCAATACATTATATTGTATGTTAATATTTAGTAATACCTTATTTATTTATAATAATTATCATTATTATATATATATATATTTTTTTGTATACAGCAACAACAATAATTGTTTATTTAATTTAATCCCTATATTATTATAGGTTATTAAGTAAATTATTAAATTATTAATATTTGTTAAGTGTTAATATATTAATTAATAATTAATCATTAATTAACAATAATCAATAAATAGATTGTTTACTTATTTGATATGAATATAATTTATCGTTCAGTAACAATATTATTATACTTTTATTATTCCTAATGTATTATTGTAAAATTTTAATTTATTTATTAGACTAAAATTTTTAACAATACAATTAATTCATTGAATTAAATTTTAAAGCATATTGTGCATTGATTAATGATCTATTGTTAATAATGTTAAAATTTATTGGTTTTACCTTTGATTTTTCATCATTTAAGAGCAAAATTAATTTGAATTTGAATTATTTGCCGCTCTTTCATAATGGAAGTCGGCGAGGCATGCGCGCCTTACCCTTAGGCAGAGTTGGTGCATCGGTTGAGTTGAATTACTAGTCGGCCATCGCGGTGTGCCACGCATAGTGAAAGAGGTTCGAGCAAGGTCGATATAAAATCGATGCGTGCTTAAAGCTGGCGCGCTCATTTGAATGATGCTGTCTTATGCTCTATTCATTCTTATTCTATTTTGTTGTTTTTAGGCTTAAAATTGTCAAAATTTTTGCAGATTTTAAAGACCTTTCCTCCTTCCTTAAACTTTACATTGTCCTCAATGTAAGGAAATGGTAGGATGCTTGTTTTGATCTGTTTTTGTTAATTTTTATGGCGTTTGTATTTGGTTTCTTCGCCTTTTCCATCTTGTAATCATAATTGAGTAGCAAAAATATAGTTTTTTTGCTATAATAATGATTATTATCAATAAGAGTAGCTGAAAGAAGAGTATGAAACCATCTTTAATTGTTGTAATATAGTCTTTAGCGTTTAAAATCCAACTCACAACAGGTATTTCCATCTGTAATCAGATATATTTTTAATTGGTGTTATTTTACTTATGTATTTTGTTATAGAATTATAATTTATTTGTTTATAAAGTTGAAATTTATTTAGCAGTTAATTATTAATAATTTAGTATATTATATTTTGTTAATTAGGTTTTAATGTGGGTTTATTTTCTTTTTATTATTATTATTATTATTGTATTTATTTATTTTTGTTTGATTAATTATGGATTTTTATAAAATAAAAGAGGAAAGAAGAAGGCAACCACCATTCCTCTTCCTTCTTTTCTTTCGTCTTTTATATGTAATTATTATTTATTTCATTATTTATTTTATATATAATTATATATTTTTTGTTCAAAATAAAGAGGAAAGAAGAAGGCAACCTCCATTCCTCTTCTTTCTTTTCTTTCGTCCTTATTTTAATGTTTTGTTTAGTTTATTGATAAGTATACATTTTTTGTATTTACATATATTTTATTGATATAATTTTTTTAGATTTATGGGTAATTATACATGTATAATAGGTGTTTATAATATTTTCCAAATAATTGACTATATATATATAATATATATATATATATATTTTTTTTTTATTTAATTTTTTTTAACAGTTAATTTATTGAAATTTTATACATGCTTTATAGAAATAACTGTTAATTGGAATATATCGAGTTATTTTAGTCCCATGGTAGGGTAGGAGCTGGTAAATTCCAAAATTCGTCTGAATCGTCAGATGCGCTTGTTGTTGGATTTTCCTTTTTTAATATTTTCTTATTTCTGATTACGCTAAAGCATTGTTCTTTAGTATGCCCCCTTCTATAGCCATATTCAAAACAGTTTTCCCATTTGAAAAGTTTTAATTTTAATACTGACGGTTCGTCGTGGGACATTACATAAATTTCTCGTTTTAGGTTTTTGGGTCTTTCTTCTTTACTAAAGAAATAAGTGTTATTTAATTCTTTTAGAAATATCTTAGCTGCTGAATGTTCTGATTCTCTGATCGTTCTGCATTCATTCCCAGTTGCAATGAACACATTATTGTTTTTGTTATCTGTCACTGTGCACTTCACTTGCCATAGTCTATTTAAGTCTGGACCAGTGGTTTTATCAATTAAATAAATGGGCTTATCTAGGTTGTATTCTGCGGATAGTTCCTCAACTATTCCTTTAGGATATGATATATCATCAATGTTTCCTTTTGGGAATGTAAAAGTTGGTACTAATTCTCCTTGTAGTAGTGGGAAAAAAATGATAGATTCAGACATCTAAAAATTAAAATTATGTTATTATTGTTATTCATAAGCAATTTTTAATTTATCAACATGTTTTTGGAACCGGTGTCCTTCATCATTTAATAAAATAACATTATTTTTATTTAGAATATCCACAATTCTATATGGGCCGTGATAATGAGAGTCAAATTTTCTTTTTAGACCTTCTTTCATGACATAAGCTTTATCACCTATTTTTCCATAAAATGGTTTCATCGATTTATCATACCATTCTTTGGATTTTAATTTAGCATTTAATCGATTTTTAGCTGCTAGTGCCCTTATTTCAATTAATTTGGTAATAAGTTCAGTTAAATAGGAACCGTAGGTTTCGAATTTAACCTCCTGAGGAAAAGAATTAGGAGAACGAGCAGTTTTTCCAAAAACTAACTCATAAGGTGTGAAATTAGTGGCTACATGCACGGATGTATTGTAGGCAAACATTGCAAAGGGTAATAATTTGTCCCAATCGTCATAGTCTTTAGAATATTGTTTTATATAATCTGCTAAAACAGCATGGCTTCGTTCTAAAGCGCCATTTGTTTGAGGCCTATAACCAGAGGTTGTGACTTGATGAACTTTGAAAAGTTTGGATAGTTTTGACATCAATTTGCCAATGAACGAAGTACCTTTATCGGTTAATATTACTTTTGGGGCTCCATATACTGAAAACAATTCTTTGGCAACAGCATGAGCAATGGTAGTTGCTGAAATATCTGGGATTGCAACGGCTATACAATATTTGGACAAATGGTCCTGCATAGTGAGGATATGGCAATTTCCGTCTGGGGTTGTAGGAAGCTTTCCTACTGTATCTAATGAAATTTTGTCAAAAACGTCTAGGGGTGTGTCAGTTATAATCATAGGTTCTCTAGTTTTTGCCCTAACTAATTTTTGTGTTTGGCATGTGGGACATTTTCTTACAAATCCTGTCACTTGTTCTTTTAATCGTGGCCAACAAAACTTTTCACGAATTCTTCTATATGTTTTCACTATTCCTTTGTGTCCTGCTATTTTACTTTTATGAAATTCACTTATAATGTCTTCTCCGTTTTCTTCTTTGGGAACAGATACTTGTCCATAACACATAGTTATATTAATGTTACTATTATAGAAAACTGATCCAATAATTTGTCTTAGTTCTCCTCTTAGCAGTTCATCTGCAAAGTCTCCGTGTCGAGAAATTCTTATTTCTTTTACCTTTTCCTTAGAAAGAAGTATTTTTAAATTCTGCATTCCTAAACTAATGTCTTCTTTCGATAATGGATCATAGTAATTGTCTTTCACTATTAAAGAATATACGTTATTTCTTCCTCTAGGGGTTACAAGAATTTGTCCTTTCGTAGGATTTTTATTTTTTATTTCTTCGGGATCTATTACTGCGATGTCAATGAGTAATCGGCTTATTGGAGTCGTGAACTCGCAATCGGCTGATAGAAAATGAACATAGTTATTTCGATGATAAGTAAGATTTTCTCTGTCACTCGTGATATTTGAAGATTTTTCTGATATTCTTGAATAATTTGGAGGAAAATTTGGAGGAATGATGTTTATAGTATCCAAATTATTCCCTTGTGTTTTGTTGTTCTTGGATTCTTCTTCATATTCCTCTTCTTCGTCATCTTTATTTTCTTCTTTGCTTTCCTCTGCTTCACTATCTGTGGTTTCCTCTTCTTCATCATCTGTGTCGACTTCTGTTTCATATACTGAAGTGTGATAAGGTGTTGACATAGCTTTTGGAGTTATAAAAATTACTGGTGAATTGGGTTCACTGCATAACGAGTTGAAAACTTAAAAAAATTATTTAATAGAATGTATAATGTATTTAGTGAAATAAATCACTAAAAGATCAAAATTATTCCCTTGTGCTTTGTTGTTCTTGGATTCTTCTTCATCTTCCTCTTCTTCGTCATCTTTATTTTCTTCTTTGCTTTCCTCTGCTTCATTATCTGTGGTTTCCTCTTCTTCATCATCTGTGTCGACTTCTGTTTCATATACTGAAGTGTGATAAGGTGTTGACATAGCTTTTGGAGTTAAAAAAATTACTGGTGAATTGGGTTCACTGCATAACCAGTTGAAAATTAAAAAAAATTATTTAAAAGAATGTATAATGTATTTAGTGAAATAAAAACACTAAAAGATTTTACTAAAGAATATTATATATTAATTACAGAATTTTTAAAAATTTTTGAGCAACCAGCTCTAATCGATTTTCGCTGGAATGACCCAGAATACAATTAATAGTTAATTTAAGCTGTACAATTTTTATTATTATTTATTTTCAGTATTAAATTTTAAAAAGAAATTACAAAAAAATAGTTAATTAAGCCAAAACATTTATATTATCATCTATCTCTAAAAAATCAACATTTTGTTAAAGATTATGTTTAAAAAATAAAGAAATTATTCGACTTTGAAATCTTTTTGTAATAACAATTAAGATTTTGTTAAATAATTTTCAAATTTTGTTAGAAATAAATAAAAGAAACTATAGTAATTCGATTTGTCCGTCAAAAGATTTTTGACAACATTTATTTTTTAATAGAAAAGAATAAAAGAGATTTTCTTGATTTTTATTTGTCACCAGCACCTGCTTAATTTTTAAAATTAAATTTAAAAGTTAAACATTTTTTGCTTTAAATCCAATTCTTAACTTGCTACAGCAAAGCAAAAAACTAAATAAAATCAATAGATTTTTAATTTAATAATTATTTTTTATAATTATTAAAAAATAAATAAGACTTCAATTCAATTCATATTATTAAAAAAATACAAAATAATTAATTTTTATTATTTATTAATCAACATTTATTTAAAAAATTGTAATAAATAAATAGAAAATGATGAAAAAAATACTACAAATTTTGTAAAAACAATATAATTTTCTTCCAATGAGAATTGGACCCTTTAATATTGTTTCTCTGATAATGACAGACATTTATATTTTTTTATTTAAAAAATATTTATTTAATTAAAAATCAATCTCGAATTATTATTTTCATTACTACAACCATTGTTTACATGATTCTTTATGTTTTTTATTATTGTAGATTATGTAAATGCAATATTATAAATAAAAAACCAAACGGTTCGGTTTGCCCCATGGGGGGTCCGGTTTCTCCCAGGGAGTGGGGCAAACCGGCCCTTAGGACATTTTTTTAAGTTAACATAGTAACTTAACAATAAATGATGAAGTATAGGTGTCTCTAGGAAAAAGTTGCGCAATTTAATGATCTTTTAAACAACAAACAGGCCATCGAAAAATAAAATCGGTTGATTCGTTTAGTCACAAGATTTAAAAAACCGTTACGGGGTCTGGTTTGCCCTAACCTCCCCTATTTTCGCTTAAATGTAAAAGTCCCCACTTCTAACTCCCCTACCATTCTTTTACTCACTCTTTCTATCTGTCACTGAGAATACAGAAAACCATGATACCCAAACCAAAAAAAGTAGGCGTTACTTTCTTAACTATTCGCCTCTCTCTCTCGCTGCTACTCTAAACTGAAAGAAAAGACTATTCTTCCCACTCCTTCTCTATATCATGCTTTCTCTCTCATATACTCTGACAAACTTCTCTCTCCAACTCTTCTCTGTCATCAAAAGCACAGCAGGAGGGCAAACGGAATTCTTGCGGACAGAAGGAATGAAAGAATTCGGAGATTAATATAGATATTTTTAAAAAATTTGTCCGCAATATTGTATCCGCCATTTTAAATTTTTGGAAAATTGACATTATATTCGACATCAGCGTCCCCAATAACCCCCGAGTAACGAGTTTCAGTCGATTTCGGGGACTCAAAAAAGTTGGAGCACTATGTTTCATATGTGAGCCATTTTTTTAGTTTTTGCCCCCATATTGTCGTCCGCCGTTTTGAAACAAAAAATTGGCCTCTTCAGGGTTTTGTAGCTGAGGGTCCATGGACGCGATATTTTGATGTTTTGAGGGCATCTATGTACATTTTTCTGGTGAAAATACGGATGAAAAGAAATTTTTTTCTCGAAAAATCGTGTTTTTTGGAATAAATTGTTTATAACTTTTTAACAATTTGTTGTAAACAAATTTTAACATCAGAATCTGAAAGAGGAGTTAATTTTACGTTAAAAATATTATGTGTCAATTTTTTGTATCCATTGTTGTAATAAACCAGGTCCTCAAAGTCCATTGAAATTTTTCGTCCGTCTGGGCGTTAATGGGTTAAAACGAATTCTATAACGCAATTAACACTTCTTACTTCACGGGAACTTCAAAATATGCTGAAATGTATGTTTTTAAGGTTAAGAAAGTTTTCTTGCATTTATTATCTGTACGGATAAAATAATTGTAATAAAACTTTCTTAATAATCGGAATTGTCAATTTGAGTCACAATTGTTTGCCAACCCTGTTGTTGAATCCTTTGGACAAATTTTGATTTTAATAAATTTATATCATTTATATTACAGAAGTTATTGGGTACTTAAGAACTGTTTTCGTCAAGCAACGACTTGGATATGGTTCCCAAGTAGGTATCTTTGGATGTGGTTCCTTAACTGATAGAGCATTTATAAACTTGAATTAAGAATTCCAAGTTTACGAGAACCCAGAGATTTCATTAATGGTCAAAAATTACACAGGCACACACAAATAGTTGTCTGTTTTTTAAACCAGACATGCATATCATATAGTATTTTTGCCCGCTGAAAACGAATCTGAAGTCAGAATTGCTCCATCACCCTCTGTTTTTTTAAATCGAGAAAACTACCATTAACTTCAAATTTTAAAGTAAAAAAATTGAGTAACAGATTTCTCTTTAAAACAAAACAATAAATTTATCTACTTCTGCTACAACAACTCAGAAAGAATGTTAACATTGCTTAAACACCCTTTGTTTTTTATTAAATCGAAAAAACTACCCCTAAAATGTAAAAATCAAATTGTATAATAAAAAATGGAAAACCACAAAAAATTGGTTTAAATTATATTGAGAATTAAAATATCATAATTTGTTTTTTTATAATCATAATTATGATGTTTTAATTCTCAATATAATTTTAACAAATTTGTTGTGGTTTTCCATTTTTTTATTATACATTTTGATTTTTTACATATTAGGGGTAGTTAGTTTAATTTGAAAAAACAAAGGGTGATGGAAAAATTTTAACATTGCTTTTGAGTTGTTCAAAGAGAAGTACATAAATTTATTTGAATTTAAATTTATTTAAAAGCTTTCAAGTTTGTTAATTTAAAATTCAGTGTCAAACAAAATTAATCTTTAATATTAGGGGAGAGTGGTCCTTAATCAGCATCGTAAGGAATTTGTATGAAAATAATAAGAAAATTGAATTTATTGACTCTGGTGAGTTTTTAGTTGTGTTCAGCGATCGTTTTCCTACAAGTATATGTTATTGAGAACGATATCGAATGGAGCCAAAATAAATGAAAACAACCAGTTGAGGTGCTTTCGTTTTCGATTTTACAATTACATACATTTTTTAATAGGTATATGTGTTTACTTCAACACCCTAAAATATTATATAATTAAAATAAAAAAAAATATTTTAAATAAAAATATTTTTAAATTTTTAAAATAAAATAATATAATAAAACTATTATAAAAAATAATAATAAAATATAAAATAATAATATAAAATATAAATAAATAAAATAAAATATAAAATAATAATATAAAATATAAATAAATAAATAAAATATAAATAAATATAAAATATAATAATAATTACAATTATTATTATATTTTTATATACATTTTTAAAACTCTCTACAGGAATAAAATAGATTCAATAAAGACTAAAAATTAACTTAATAGAAACAAAAAACTGGACCTAGTGAAGCTTCTGCTTCACTTCTATTTGCTACAAACTTTATCCGCAAATCTGTAAAGTCTGTCAATAGACAAGTTAAGACTTGTGTACAATTGCATGTATACATGTGTGCGAAGGAGAGGGGATGATAGAGGAAGAGAGGTGTTACAAATATGGAAATATTTGTAAACAGTCTATTATTTGAAAACACGAGTGTTAGCGGCGAGCATAGTCTCGCGCGCCAACAAGTCCACGCGTCCACTGTCAGTTGCGCAGCGTCAGAAAAATATTTATAACTTTGTAAATATTGGAGCTTACTAAAATTTTTATTATTCAAATTACTCGTTAGTGTTTTCCGCATCACATGAGGCTAGTCTTGTTTTTGTATGACATTGAGAACATGTAATAAATTTCAATTGTTTAAAAAAATGTTAATAAAAATGGTAAATTTTGATTTAACAACAATCGCTTTCATTACATAATAAAGTACAGAATTTCAACTTCAATTAAAAGGCAAATTCACTCAATTATTCTCGTCCGTTTCTAAGTAATAGCTAAAAGAAAATCTCGTTACCTAAAACTTTAACCCCCTCTTATTTCCAAAATAATTAATATTTTTTAAAAATATTTTAGGGTGTTGAAGTAAACACATATACCTATTAAAAATGTTTGTAATTTTAAAATCGAAAACGAAAGCACCTCAAGTGGGTGTTTTCATTTATTTTGGCTCAATGGCTTTTGTAATATTAATGCAATGAATAGTGAAAAGGTGCATTTTGTCAATTTCTTAAAATAGTGTTCCTAAGTCGGCACACCCTTGGTCCTATGTCGGCACCTTTTTCTTTGCTTGAATATAAGAAAAAAGACCATAATGTTTTCGTTTAAGCTGAATTAAAACATATTTAAAGCATTTAGGAGATTAAACTTTGCACTATTTGGTAATTTTTGTTTACGAATTAAAGTATTGGTTTATTACTATAGGGGAGACCGGGCGCAATGGATCAGGGGCGTAATGGATTACTTGAATTTATTCCAAAGTGGTAAATCAGATTAATTTCGGTTTTTGATCCCAATAATGTACTTGGTACACCGAAAGTTTGTGCCAAGTTTCATTGTTATTTATTTATTATTGTTAAAAATATGGTAGAAAAAGTGATTTTGAAGCTTGAAAGTAAATTTTAAAAATTTTTAATTTTTTGTTATATCTTTTTCAAAATTACTTGTAAAAACTTTTGTATATCAGGTTTTGAGCTTAGGCATTTGTTCTTAAAGAACAATTGACAATATTTGTTTAATACTTACGGTGTTAATAAAAAATAACAAAATTTTCAACAAACACCTCCGGGGCGTAATGGATCACATTGCTTATTTTATTAACAATAAAAAAAACCTATTATATTTAGAATATTAATAAAATAATCCTGTCAAGTTTAATTTCTTGTAATTTATATATTAAATTGATAAGTACCAACGATAAGCTTTTATAAAAAAAAATAACTCGAGAATAGATTATTTTAGGAAATGGATTTTGCATTTCGCTACAACTTTTAAAAATTTGAAAATTGCATAAAAATCTTTAAAGTTTAAATTAAATATGTTCCATTTTTTAAATTCTTTGTTATAAATGTACAATGGAAACCAAAATTTTCAATGCCGTAATAATATTTGATGATCTAAATTATAATTTCATTACTGATTTAATACGCCCCAGTAGTGATCCATTTCGCCCCGGCCCGAGGCGAAATAGCTCGTCTTGCATTTCTCCAAAAAAATTGTTCTAGAAAAAAAGTATAAGTGATATTAGGGCGTACTTTTTTTAATTCAAAGCTAAGATGTTAGGCTAAGTTTTCCACATGATGAAATTTTTATTAAAGCAAGAATGACGAAGTTAAGCAACAAAAAGTGAAAAGTGATCCATTACGCCCCGGTTTCCCCTACTATATAAAAGCAGAATATCTTTTATAATAATGTTGAAAATTGAAAAAAATTAAAAAGAGACAATCAGCTATAAAGCTGCGTCTCATATCTGTAGAGTAAAAACACGAAAAATATAAAAACAAAAAAAGGCAAAACATAAAAAAATAAACAAGTTGGTGCCGACTAAGGACCACCTGTTTGGTGCCAGTAGTTAAGCTTAGGGGGTTCTGTCCCAGTTACCAACGGTCGGTGAGGTAGATTTCTTAATAGCGCACTTTCACGTGGGTTACCGACCAGTTTTAGTAATGTCTGACACCGTTAGATGGCGCCACCGACGAACCCATTTGGCGGGAAATTTAAATTTCTAATCTTTCAAGTGGGTTAGAGGGGTTGTTCTACTTTACCGACAACTTGCTTTTGGCTGACACCGATAGATGGCGCCACTTTGTCGAAGTAAATTTCCCTTGGTATTCTTCCTAACCTATATTTTCGCTCACTCCACTAGTCATGCAGTTGGAGTAGAGTCGCAAGTGCGACTAAGGAGTAGCGGGTCTCATCGGAGTGGAGTGTGGTAGAGAGATGCACGCGACTCTGGAGCAGTGGGGCGCACGGCAGTAGGGTGATGCGCGCGACGCTCGAGTAGTGGGGTGCGGCGTATTGGTGGGGACTTGGATATAAGTTACGGAGCGCAGACCACAAACATCAGTTGCATCTTGAATGGTGCAGCAGACAACTTTCAGGTTTTCAGGGATCCAGAGTTCTTAGAGTTTTCAGAATTTTCAGAGATAATTTTCAGAGTTTTTTTTCGTTTTCATTATAGGTGTTATTGATTTTTTTTATAGGTTGTTTTATTTTTGTGTTCTATTTTGTATTAGTTTTAAGGTGGTGGTGGTTTTTTTCTATTTCAAGATTTTCTTAGTTTTAGTTTTTTTTCTTAGTTTTAGGTGCACTTAAAGTCATTCATCGCGAAAACCGATGAAATTTTAGAAACAACCCCATCAGATGATTAGTATAACATTAATGTTAAACAAGTAACCTTAAAAAGAATGGAGAAATTCCAAGAGAAAGAGTCTATTTCGAGACTTCATTCTATTGAAAGGTTGGAGGTTAACATTAACAAATACAATCCTATGCGCGCAAGTTCTTATATCAATTTGCCAAATTCTATCAATCGAAAGCATGCCTGCATTAATATCCAAAATGCCGATAATTAGTGTTTCATCTCACAAGAAGTTGAATCACGTCAATCTTCTTCAAATTGAAGATCATTACATAAATGAAAATTTAAGTGAAGACGATGATGAAACTGATATACCTCTCATATGCTTTAACTTCCATTATGTCTGGATAAAGGACTTGTCGAGACTTGTCAGTTCAGACTTATCATAGAAGAAAATCAATAAATACATTTGCGATCGATGCCTGCATTACTTTTCAGATGAAATTAAGCTTACTGAACATGAATAGCATTGTCGAAAAATGAACGACACAAAAGTTAAATTACCCAAAAAAGGTCAAAATACAGTCGAGTTTAAAAATTTTCAAAATCAGGAACGTGTTCCTTTTATCATTTATGCCGATTGTTAAAGTCTGTCAATTCCCTCGGCAGCACCCCAAGAACCAAAAAATACTGAGGTGTTTAAAAACCATAAAACTCTCAGTATTGGTTATAACTTAAAGTAAAGTTTCGATGACTCTTTGTCTGTGTATAAAGCATCACCTAGAGATGAGGAACATCCAGCTAAATAATTCGCTACAGAATTAAAGAACTTGGCTGATAATCTAGATTCCGTATTTAGAAATCCAATACCCTTGGAAACATTAAGTCTACAGCAGTTGTCAGCTTTTCGAAATGATAGTACTTGTCATATTTGTAGAAAGAAAATTGCGCATGGGGATGTGAAAGTACGAGACCATTGTCATTTAACAGGGAAGTACCGTGGACCCGCTCATCAAGATTGTAACATTAATTACCATGAATCGCAGATCATACCTGTTGTTTTCGACAACCTAAGTGGCTATGATGCACATTTTATTATTGATGCTATTGCTACTGGATTTGAAGGCAATGTTTATTTGCTTTCCATTAACAAAGAAAAGTACATTAGTTTTACTAAAAATGTAAAAGGTAGTTTTCTAAAATTTCGTTTTATTGATTCTTTCAAGTTTATGGCTTCATCTCTGGATAAGTTAGCATCCTATCTCGAAGAATATAAAATTGTCAATTCTGTATTTTCTAATTACATCAACGATAAAATTCAATTGTTGACGCGAAAAGGAGTTTTTCCTTATGAATACATTGATTCAAGGGAAAAACTCGACGAAACAGAGTTACCGCCGAAAGATAAATTCTACAGCACATTGAACGATTCGAATGTTTCTGATGAAGACTATGCACATGCGCAGAAAGTGTGGAGTGAATTAATTTGTCAAAATCTTGGTGATTATGTATACTCGTACATGAAAACCGACATACAGTTCCTCGCAGACATTTTCGAAAATTTCAGACACCAGTGTTTAATCTCATGCGGTCTAGATCCAGCACACTATTATACTACACCGGGTTTGGCTTGGGACGCAATGTTAAAGTATACGAATATAAGACTTGAACTCTTGACAGACATTGATATGGTAATGTTTATTGAACGAGGAATAAGAGGTGGTGTAAGTCAATGTACAAATCGATATGCAAAAGCTAACAATCCTTACATGGAAAAATATAATGAAAATGAGGACACGTCTTACATCGTATACTTTGACGCAAATAATCTATACGGCTGGGCAATGGTTCAACCGCTCCCCCATGGTGGCTTCAAGTGGGTAGAGAATGTTGATAATAGTTTTGATTTCAATGCTGCAGACGATGATCCTACAGGTTACATTTTGGAAGTTGAAACGGAAACACGTTCTTCATTATCGTGCCTTAAAACAAGCTATTGCCAATGATCTCGTGTTAGTTAAAATTTATCGCGTCTTAAAATTCGAACAATCCACATGGTTGAAAAGTTACATTGACTTTAATACCACGCGAAGAACAAACGCCAGTAATGAGATTGAAAAGAATTTGTTTAAATTGATGAACAACGCGGTATTTGGCAAAACAATGGAGAACGTGAGAAAACATGTTGAAATTAAACTTGTGACAAAGTGGGAGGGTAGGTATGGAGCTGAAGCCTTAATCTCCAAACATAACTTCCACAGCAGAGCCATATTTAATGAGTATTTAGTTGCTGTGGAACTTAGGAAAATGGAGGTACTAATGAACAAGCCGGTGTATGTTGGTTTGACTTTGTTGGATGTGTCAAAAACGCTTATTTATGACTTCCACTACGATTACATGTTAAACAAGTACGATAAATTGAAATTGTTGTACACATACACCGATAGCCTGATACTTAATAGCAAACAGCACCGCCTCCCTTGCATGGGGACATTGTAAAATTATTAAAATTGACGACAAAGAAGATAAACCCATATGATTAAAAAATTGTTAAGAGAGAGAGAGAGAGATAGAGAGAGTGAAGAATTAATTGTTTAAATAAAAGATAATCATTTTATTTTATGCCTTTTTTATTTTAAATAAACCTTAATCTAGTTACCTGAATTGATTTTAACTTTTTCAATCATATCTTTACTTATTTTAACTATACTTTAACATTACTTTAACTTATTTTAACTATACTTTAATATTACTTTAACTTATTTTAACTTTTTTAAGATTACTTTATCTTATTTTAACTATACTTTAACTTATTTTAACGTTACTTTAACATTAATTTAACTTTTTTTAACATAACTTTAACGTTACTTTAACATTACTTTAAGTTATTTTATCTTTACTTTAACTATACTTTAACTATACTTTAAATTATTTTAACTTTACTTCCACTTATTTTAACTTTACTTAAACTTATTTTAACTTTACTTTAACTTATTTTAACTATACTTTCACTTTTTTTAACTTTTAAAATTTTGTAAAACTTATTTTTACTTTTTTAAACATATTTTAACTATACTTTAACATTACTTTAGCTATATTACATATCAGATTTTTTTATCCAACTATTGTGTGAGCTATCGAATCCAAGCTATTTCACGTATACATCATTACCACGAGTCTTGAGAACTTTTTCTACAAGGTAAACATCTGGATATTGGACTTTCAGCAACTCTTCTTCGTAGAAACCATCTTCGATGGGTTGGTTTTGATAATCTTTCAGCTTGTATGTAACTGGTTTTGTTAATTTAACTTTATCTACGGTAAATATTTCCGTTGTCCAGTTGGGAGTATATCCTTTCCAAAGATATTTTTAAACTTGCTAACTCGAACTCTGTCTCCAACTTTGAATTTTGATCTTTTTAGTGGAATTCTACGTAGTTTACGGATACGTCTCAACAGTTCTCGTATCTTCTACAGTGACATCTTTGGGTTTCATACCAATAGTACAATGTTTTTTATTATTGTACTTTGACATGAGAGTTGGTAAGAGATTAATTCATTTATAATTGCCTTGCAAGCTGAATTCTGGCCACATCATATTTTTTAAAGTGCGGTTAAATCTTTCAACAATTGAGGCTTTTAAATTACTATAGGTTGAATAGAGATTTATGTTAAATTCTTGCATTAAACTCTTAAATTCTGAATTGTAAAATTCATTGCCTCTATCGGTATGCAAATTTTTTGGAATTCGGCCTTGTTTTAAAATAGTTTTCATAGCCAAAAAAATATCCTCTCCATTCTTAGTCTTTACAGGTACAGCCCAGACATATTTGAAAAATATGTCTATAATTGTGAGCATGTTTTTAAAACCTTTATTAGAATAAGAATAAGGTATCATTTCAACTAAATCTGCTTGCCAGGTTTCATCTTTTCCACGCATTTGAACTTTCCGACGAGGATAATTTTTTCTAGCTTGTTTATGCAGTTCTGTTACAACTGTTGATTTTTGATCAGCCATCACTGTTGAATAAATTTGGCCTCTTTGATGATATAATTTTGCAGTTATTCAATTTCTTTAAGTTTTTCGTTTACTCTATCCTCGATAATTTGGATATAAAGATTCAAATCATCAATAGCTGATCTTAAAGAAGATGTAATTTGCTCTTCAGCGTCTTGAACGTTGCAAAGTCTTTTGTTATCAATGTCGTATTGTCTACTTGGAGTAACTTTAAATCTAATACCAGAAGGACCAGGTTGTCCACGACTTGCAGTGGGTCGTGACAAGGAATGTCCAAACACATCAATGGTCATTTTAATTCTAAGCTCTATTTGCTAGTACTCTTCTAATATATAATGCGAGCTTTACGTAGTTCTTCGATGATTGACATAATTTCATTATTATGGCTCGGATTTCCAGCTTGCTGCGATGCTACTAGCAGGCGTAATCGGTCAACTAATTCATTTGGATCCTCCCAATAAATGTAGTCTGGGTTAAATTGTTTCTTTGCAATCATAAATTGAGATAATTTTTTTCCAAGCTTCTTCCTCTTTAAAACACCACTACCCTTCTTTGGTGTACTCTTAAAAAGTTTTGCAATGATATCAGTATATTTAGAACTCTTGGTTACATTGACAAGTCCGCTGGAACTATAATTTTTTCGATGTGTATTTGTAGCTACAAGAATTTCTTTATAATTTTCCAAATCATCTCAACTTACTAATGTATGATTAGGTCTTTGTCTAAATAAAAGTTTAAGCAACCCATCAGTTTTTAAATATTTTTTCTTTCCAGCAAGTTGAATATGTGAACCTTCTAAATCAACTAGTGTATCCCCAATTATAAAAGAACCATTAGGAAGGTTACGTACTCCATAAACTATGTCTAGAAAACTTCTCTTCTTTTTATTTAATAATTGCATAAATTTATTTGTTAAATTTTCATAATTAAGTTCTTGTTCTTGTTAAAAGTTGTTGCTATTATCAAGTAGAGTGTCATTGAGTAGTGTTTTATCAATTTCATCTTCTTTATCAACAGCAGTTGAGAAAGAAATATCATTTTCATTCTCTTTTTTAACTTTTTCTTTTTTAATATTTTGAAAAAGTATCTCAGTTATGTTCACCAACTTTTGAAGAGGTGTTACTATTGGTTGAAAAGTTTCTTTCAATACTGTTTCTGCAGCCTCTTTACCCATCTGGAGTAAACGATGTTTCCGCCTAATAGCATCACTTGCTTTTGCTATTTGACGAAGCGTTTCTTGCTCTTTTCTGTACATGTTTTCTTAGTGACAAGCTAAACTATACTAATGAAAAATTCAATAAAGTTCTTATATTTATAGTGAAATAAAGCAATCAAATCCTCTTCTATATATTCCTTCATTAAAATTACGGTCCTTATCAATAACA
The DNA here is from genome assembly GCA_032872475.1 of Leptopilina myrica (nomen nudum). Lineage (NCBI taxonomy): Eukaryota > Metazoa > Arthropoda > Insecta > Hymenoptera > Figitidae > Leptopilina > Leptopilina myrica (nomen nudum). The sequence continues at coordinate 38,140,350 of CM065458.1, read as the reverse complement.
ACAAATCCATATTTGTCAGATTTCCAACATTCTGAATATAAATCGCAAAATTTGAGTATAACTTATATCTGTATTAACATGATCTTCATATACATGTTTCAGATTCTTTTCATCTTGTCTAAATAGAACCAATAAATTAACATTATCTGAAACTAGATGTTTAGGAATATGAGCATACGTTTGACATAAATAGAAACTGTCAACGTTTACATGTCTACCCATACAATAGAAAGCTCTAACATTGTCTTGCTTTTCACAAGCAGAGTCATCAAAAACGAATATTGAATTTGTTTTAGCATCTTTTGGAGATACTACTTCTTCATGTTCACTAAATGGAAAATACTCAACACCATCTACCTGACTGATTACATTTTCTAAACATTTATATTTCGGTTGCTGTAGAGATTTAGAGTAGAGGTAAATATTTTCAAAACTTAGACCATTTAAATGTATATCTTTTAATTTTTCATTAGTTTCAACATCTATACTAGAGATTGGCAGTGCGACAGGTTGTTTCGTGAACTGCATCTTGAAAGTAACTGCCCTAAAATCTATAAATACCTCGCTTTTATAGTTAATTTTGTCAGTATAACGTCAACCTTTGTAGAGTGAAAAATGATTCTGCATCAGGAGGTGAAAAAAGGTCGATATCAAGGAAAAGGTTTAATCAATCGCATTATCAATAGTTTACCTTTTGAGTTACAATTACCAGGTTACCAATTCTGTGGTCCTGGTACAAATTTAGCAAAGCGTTTAGCTCGCGGTGATGAAGGAATTAATCCACTAGACGCTGCTTGTAAGCAACACGACAATGTATATTTGCAAAATCGTGAAAATATGCAAACGAGAAACGAAGCAGATAAAGTATTATCGAAAAAAGCGTGGGAACGTGTTACAGCTAAAGATTCTAGTGTGAGTGAAAGAGTAGCTGCATTAGCTTTTTCTGGAACCATGAAAGCTAAATTAAAATTAGGCATGAGAATGAAAAGAAAATCATCTACAAAAAGGAGTTAAAAAATGTGTAAAAATAAACGAGTAGCGCTAAGAAAAATTGTTGATGCTGCACGAAAAAGTATGTTTTCCAGTAATAATGTTAAAGAATCAATAAGAGCTGCTATGATTGGTGCTCAAGAAGCAATAAAAAGTGTGGGTGGTAAATAAAAAATTCTATCACCTCGAATTCTTCCAGTACCAACTAAAAGAGGTGGAATCTTACCTCTGATTCCAATTTTAGCTGGACTTAGTGCTTTAGGAGCTCTTGCTGGAGGTGCTTCAGGAATAGCAAGAACTGTTATTAAGGCTATAAAAGCTACTAACAACTTGCAGAAGCTCAACGTCACTTTAACGTTAACAGGGAATTCTTCAGTTCTTTAAGCTGAATATTTTCCTCCAATAGAACTAAATTCAAATAAAAATTATGTACTTGGTCTTGTTGAACTTCTGACTTTTTATTCAATTCCCAATGTAGATAAAGGAAATAACAAGTTTTACGTTGGAAATCAAGTAATTGATATTCCAACTGGAAGTTATGAAATTAATGATATTGAATCGTATTTAAAAAATTATGTTAAACCTAGAACTGTTATCAATATAAAACCTAATAATAATACATTGCGCAGTCTTGTTGAATCTAATTTACCAATTAATTTTAAACCTGAAGACTCAATTGGTAATTTGTTGGGATTTACATCACAGCGTCTAACACCTCATACAGCACATACATCTGATTTACCTGTAGCCATTTTAAAGGTTAATTCAGTTAAAATTGAGTGCAACATAACGTCTGAAGCGTATATAAATAACCAAAAAGTTAACACTATCCATGAATTCTTCCCCGGCGTTCCACCAGGATATAAGATTGTGGAAGTGCCTGCATACGTCATTTACCTTCCGATTGTCACCAAGACAATACATAACAGCTGCGAATTGTTGATCAGGACGGTGATTTAGTAGATTTTAGAGGAGAAACTATAACAATTCGGTTGCATATAAAGTCTTTGTAATGGGAATAATTTATAATCAAAGAGCTGTTGTTGGTGGAAACTATAAAAGTCAACCAATATGCAAGAGTCAAATCAGTCTAAATTTATCTCACAAGGTGTTAACACCTCAGACTCGACTCTTTCTGCAAGAACTAGTTCTAAAAGTTCAAGGAAAGAAAATAAGACAACAAGACAATTAATCTACATATTTTTTTGGTTGCTGTTGCAATAAAAATGGACGAACTTCTCAATATTCCAGCAGCAGTGAATTTTCATGAGCCCATCGCTCATTATGAAATTCATGGGCATCATCCATATGCATCTTCATCTTTGAACAATAGCGATGAAATTCGAATCGCGGTACAACATCAAGACTTGTGCATTTTACCTAGTATAAGTTCATTACACATTTTTGGTAGATTAACTAAAAATGATGGAATTACTCTTACACAAAACGTGCATTTAAGTAATAATGCTGTATGTTTTTTGTTTGATGAAATTTGCTATAAACTAAATGGTATTGAAATTGATCGCTGCAAATAGGTTGGACATACTACAATCATATAAAATTACACATCGCAAACATCAAATCAACTAAATTTTATTGAAAAAGCTGAATATTCAATAATTTCAGCTGATGCAAGACTTTTATTGGAAAATGGCTCTTTCGATGTCACAATACCACTCAGCATGATTTTTGGGTTTGCTGAAGATTATAAAAAAATAATTATGAACGCTAAACATGAACCTATTTTAACAAGAGTACGTTATGACGTGAATGCCGTAATTCAAACAGGACAAGGTGGGGATGAGGAATTTAAAATTTTCATCAATAAACTTGAATGGATGGTTCCATACATTTTACCTTCTGACAATAACAAAGTTAAATTGTTAAAATATATTAAAAAGGATCGATTAATTTCAATAAGTTTTAGGTCATGGGAAATGTATGAGTATCCTTTAATTTCAACAAGTTCAAAAGTTTTGTGGTAAATTAAAACATCAACGCTATTAGAGAAACCTCGTTATGTTATTGTTGGATTTCAAACAGCGAGAAAAGATAAACGTAAAAAATATGCCTGTCATTTTGACCATTGCAATATTACAAATGTTAAACTCTTTTTAAATTCATAATATTATCCTTATGGAAATTTAAATTTAAATTTTGATCAAAATCAGTACTCTCTACTTTATGAAATGTACGCTAATTTTCAATTATCCTATTATGGTAAAGATTCAAAACCTATTTTAACAAGGGGCATTTTTAAAAGTTTATTCCCTCTAATTGTTATTGATTGTTCTAAACAAAATGAGTTTTTAAAACAAACATCAGTTAATGTGAGGTTAGAATTTGAAGCAGGAATCAACATGCAAGCCGAGACCACCGCCTATTGCTTAATTATCCATGACCGTGTCATACAATATAAGCCAATCAGCGGCTTTGTAAAGAAACTATTGTAAAGGAGTGGGATAATGTGGTAAGGGTAATTAATATAAAAGCAGCTGCTGTTGGTCAAAAAATTCATTTTAACATGGAGTTCATTGTAGACGTTCAAGGTTTAAAAAAAGCCAACAAGGAGTTTGTCTTTAAAGAATTAGCAATACTTCCTCTGCAATCGGACGCTCTACTACTTGTTTTCCTGTTCGAACCTGCTTGTCCTTGGGATTCACTGCCAAGACGCTACAAAAGTGAAAACCTCTGGCTAACTCATAATTACCATGGAATTGACTGGACAGCTGGAGATGTACCATACGATGAACTTCAATCTATTCTACAAGGAATCCTGGGAGGTGCTAATGCAATCTATGGCAAAGGATTAGAAAAAAAGATTTTTTTTAAAATTAAATTGAATAACTGCTATTAACAAAAAAATTATTTTTTAAATATAAAGAATTATTGCAATATTTTTGACGTTTATAACAAACCTTTACAAAATTTTTAAATAAAAAAAATATTAAAAATATACCTCATTTAAACTGATGTGTATCTCGAGAGCATTTATATCCTCAGCCCCCCAAATACAACATTGAATGTGTTTTCCATAACCATTGGAAATTATAAATTTCAAAAATTCTTTAGATCCCGCGATCCTCCGTGGGATCACTTTTTTTACGTATTCTATAACTTCACAGTAAATTTGAAAAAAAACTTCAGATTATTATTAGCTTCATTCAAAAAATGTTAAAAGTAGAAGGTATTGCAGTTGCGACTTTTTAACTGAGAGTCACCTTTAAATGTATATAACTCTATTCATAAAATTAATAAATTTTAATTTGAGAATTAATTTTAACGCTTTTTGTTCAATTTTCAACGTCAAAAATATGTTTATGAAAAAATTTTTAACAACTTTCTTTCAAAGTTAAGTCATGTTTAATATTTTTGGTCATTTCTTTAAAATTTCTTATTTTAGAAACTAACATTTTTTCTAAAAAATAATATTTAACTAAACAGTAGTGATATTAATTTCCTTCCAAAAAATGTAGAAAAACTAATTTTTTACTCGATTTCTATCCATAACTTTTAATATTAATATTTTTAGTGATACATAGATTTTCACACAAAAATATTACAGAAAACTTTATTTAAAAATTAAAATCCTTTAACTGTTATTAATTCTATTCAAAATTAAAAATACTTTTAAATTTAGAAAAATTTTACATTTCTTAACTAATTTTTAAAAAATAAATTAGTTGAAATTTTGGATAATTTAAATTTTTTTTACTCAATGTTTGAATTCTCAATATAATTTAAACAAATTTGTTGTGGTTTTCCATTTTTTTATTATACATTCTGATTTTTACATATTAAGGGTAGATATTTTAGATTAAAAAACAAAGGGAGATGGAGCAATTTTAACATTACTTTTGAGTTGTTGAAAGAGAAGTACATAAATTTATTGTTCTATTATACAAAACAATGTGGTGTTTCATTTTTTTATTATACTATTATTTTTTACTATGTTATTATAATTTATTATTAAATTTAAAAAAAAATTTGATTTCCGTAATTGTTTATATCCCCACATGTTCAAATTCTTTTGTTAGTTTCGTTTTTTACATGATTAGACATTTATAAAAATTATGATTATATAAAATAAAATTGTACTCCTTGTCCCTGTTAATTTTATATAGCAAGATGCTATGCATATAAAATTTTAATGTTGAATAGAATCTATTGTAACTTTTGCAATCTTAGCAGTTCTTAATGTATTTCTATTTATTATATATTATAATATTTTATTTATAATTAGTTATCAATTAAGTACTATTTTATATTTATAATTAAATTTTTATTTTTATCTTATGAGCTTTGTACGAAAGTTATATATTTAAATTAACAGGACCAAGAATGCATTTGCAAATAAGTAATATAAATAATATTGTGGAGTTAGATGGTCTTATGCGTCTGAGTCAACTTCTTAAGGGATTTCGAGAATTAAAAAGACGATTGTCTAATGCTGAAGTACCATCTGGATCAAGACGTAGATCATCAAAGAACTTTATCAGTTTCTTTATTTCATCGACTTCAAAAACTAAAATTATGATTTTAATTTACAAATATTGTTGAGTCTTTAAAATTGTATACTTGATAGTGGAAAAAACCATATAATTTGAAAACCAAATATAGTTTATTTAATAGTTATTTAGAACTTTTACCGCAATATCATTTATAATATTATTTCTCAAAAAATAAACAGTTTAACAGTTATTTTTGTAATATTAAAATTTTTTTTATTTTTTTTTAATTATGGAAGGAAACATTTTTTTAGAACTTAGGGTGCACAAGTAATAGTACATTAGAGGCTCGGACCAGTATTTTGTACGTAATTTGAGGTTGAGACAAAATGTCTTATTGGATTATGTCCTCCTCTAACTATTTTTTTGTTTATTTCACATAAAAATGATTTATTCGCGGTATGAATTTAAAATACCTAATTTAACGTTGCAAAGTAGATACAGTTTATTTTTCAAGCGTCTAATGCACTATTGTAAGATCACCCTCAGTTGTAAATAATTTTTTTTCCATTAGATACTTTCATATAAAAATAAAATCTGAGGCTATAATTTATCTCAAGTAATTATTTAATTTTATTACATTAAAAATTATTCAATACCGGTATGAGTTTCAAATATCTAATATAATGTGTCGTTTGTACCTTCGAAAGTATTAAACTAGAATTACTACGATTAGGAATTGTAATGTAACTAAGTTATCTGAAGTTTGTAACATTTTACTTTAAAGAAACGAAACTTTTTTTTCATTTCATTTGATAGAAAACAAAATTTTTGTTAGATTGACAGTCATTGTCAAAAAAATCTTTTGTTAATATTCTTGTAAACGCTGCAAATGATTATTTTGCATTCTCATCAATTTCGCATAGTTCAACTATAATTTAGCCTATTATAAGGAATGTTACATAACAATTCTAATGACACTACTTGAAGTGACTGATATACTATCTACACAAAAATATTTGTTATACAAAAACTTTGCGACATATTTGTTATGATTTTTGATAAAAAAAACTTTACATAGATAGTTTTCAAAAGGCCTTATTACACTGTTTGACAAAAGTTACTTTTTCTCTGATTCAAAGATCGGACAATGATATTCTTATAGGATTTTCATCGCTGAACATGAATATGACCTCCAAAAGTGCCCATCACGTCGAGACTTTGAGAAAAATGGACTCAAAGTTTAAAAACTCTGTTTTTTATCAAGAGTAGAGAATGATGCCGACGTGCTAGAAATCTCTAATCAGGCTTTAATTAAAGCTTGAATTGTCAACTATAAGAATCAAATCGAAAAAGTTCTATATCAGTCACAGATTTCCATGTAGCACAACTTTTTCATGTACCCGCGCGCTCTACTTGTACTCATAGAGCGGTCCACTATGACACTATTACTTATTAATTTTATTTGCGCTATAAATTGTTATTTATCGTTTTTGAGCTCGCTAATTAATACAAAATTTTAAACCACGATTTTTAATTTTTAATTTTGACTGGATCCGACAATATGGGCCCTTTTCATGTGGACGTCCACATATATTATTTATAGAATAGCCATGAAAAATTGATTTTTTAGTTTTACAATTTTGCTAAAAATAAAATAAATATTTCAAACAACTTTATCAATGTAAAGCTTAATTGAGTCTATAAATATTTGCTTCAAACAAATTTTAAATTATTTGTATGTTAATAAGTTTAGATCAAAGAAAAGTTTTTTACATTATCTTAAAAATAAGTTTTGGACAGGAAAATGGAAATATGTTAAATCATGTTATAACTAATCTTTCTGCAGTCGGCAGGCGTGGCCTAAAAGGCTCATTGCAGGAACATCGTGTCAGAAACCGTGATGGTCTTAGAAATTTCCTAGGAAAGTTTTCATGCTACATAACTAAGGCGCCACGCGTTTAAACCATTGCGATTCAAGGAAAAAAGATATGTTTGTCTCAGCTTTTTTCGGTGATCACTACAAAGCGAAAGAGGTATGATTTAATCCCAATATTCTGTAAAACTTGTACCAATATACTATGGGACAATCCCATGCGTTGAAAGCATAATTAATCATACTACACGGAAAAAAAGAAATTAGCTGCAGCAGTAAACAGATATTTGCTGTAAAATCTATGAAAATTAGCTACCACAGCTAAGAAGTTTGCAGTGGCAGCGAACAAGTTAGCTGTGACAGCAAACATTAGTAAAAATTTATGCGAGTTTGCTGTCATGGCGAACTTGTTTGATCTCAACGCGAACTATTTCGCTGTCCCTATTTTTGTCAATTTGTGTAGCGAAATTGTTTGATCTCACAGCGAACTATTTCGCTGTCCTTATTTTTGTCAATTTGTGTAGCGAAAGCAATACTGACGCTCGTAGAAAAATCGTATTACTGAAAACAAATTATAACTTAAATCCTTATTTGATATATAATTACAATAAAGAGCCCTTTTTACAAGTTTCTGCTTTTTTCTTTCCCTTTAAATCATCCAACGCTTTCTACTGACTTTTACAAAACTTTTTATTTTGACAATTTTGTAAAAAGTAATTTGTCATTTATTCAAAAAGGGCTCTTTATCTTAAAAAACGTAAGAAAAAAAATGTTTACGTACGAAAAATTCCTAAAAACGAAAAATTCGTGTCAAAAATTTTCAAAGTTCTGAAAAATTATACAAGATCTTCTAGAGTTTTAATGTGTCTTATAAACTGTGCTAGATATTTGTTGTTGATTGTGTTGTGATGATACATAAGTAATGCGCTGAATTTTAAGTGATTATTTAAAGAGAAAATTAATAAAAAAAACTGAAAAACAAGGATTTCATGGGGCTATTTTGTGCACTTAAAAAAATTTAATATTTTCAAAAATTTCTTATTTAGTAAGTAAAGAACAGCGCATCATTTTTATACACTTCTGTCTTAATTTTTTGTTAAAAAACTACAAATAATTTAACTAAAATCATTAAAACGATTAACCCTTCGGCGCATAAAGACGTTCCCGTGAGGGCCCGGGCGCAGAATAGGCCACCTGTGATCTGCTGCATGTCGTAAGAGGCGACTAAATAAGGCTCGGAGTGTAGTCACTGCTTGCGGTTTGTTCTCGGTTCGCCCAGGCTTTCTCGTAGAGCAGTGGCATTGCGATGATGGTGGGCAGTGCCGCGTCGGTCTGGCAGGTCTAATATTGGCCGACAACCTCACTTGCCGAAGCAAGGGTGGTAACAGCGGTTCCACATGGAGGCAAAATCGCTGCGACGTTGCGATTGTCGTGCTCCCACCATCCCATCAACTCAATGCTTTCCCCTCATGACGTCACAGGTGGGGAGTGCATTGAGTAGATGGGATGGTGGGAGCACGACAATCGCAACATCGCTGCGATTTTGCCTCCATGTGGAACCGCTGTAAGACTCTTTATCGGTACGTATACCAGAGTACGAAACGGTACCATGCAGATTCGTGGTGGAAGTGGTTACAGCTTAAATCGCTTGAGGCGTTAGGAAAAGATCGAAGCTTCGGCATTGGTCTTAGTACTAACGTCGCGACATGTGAGTTATGGGGTGTTTTCGGCAAATGCTCAGATTATACTCCAGATTACGTCAGTGGTGCTTACTTTAATTTTTGAATATGGCTTCTATTACTGTTTAAGTGACATGTTGTAATTGGTTCCTTCGGTAAGTTCTTAATTTTCATTGGTTCAAATATTGTGAACTGTCACAATCTGTGAAATATCCTTTAGGTTGTAGAAAAATTGCTTCAAAACCCAACCTCCTGTTTGGTAATTTCCTTCCATTCCTTAGAAAAAATGATACTAGATAAACCAGAGTGTAATCGGAATTCGAAGTGAGAGCACAATCTGGTTTATCAGGTAACTTTTTTCTAGGGAATTTCAAGGAAATTACCAAACGGAAGGTTGGGTTTTAAAACAATTTTTCTAGAACCTAAGGAATATTTCACAGATTGTGACAATTCATAATATTTGAACAAATGAAAATTAATAGCTTACCGAAGTAACCAAGTACAACGTATTACTTAAACAGTAATAGAACCCATATTTAAAAATTAAAGTGAGCACCACTGAAGTAATCTATAGTATAATCCAAGCATTTGCCAAAAACACCCAAAGTGCCATCTTAGGTGGTTACCTACAGAGTGACCAGGGATTGGAAAGGTCCCGCCCCTCACCGAGGGGTCGCAAACGTCCTTACTCAACTTTGCGGTAACGGCAGATGGCCATTCTTGTAATGTAGTATATGAGGATTTTCAGGGTCGCCGATTACGAATCTGAAATCTGTTTTTAAAGCTTAAAAATGGCGGATCCAATATGGGGGACTAATTTTCAAAAAAAATATTTAATTTTCTTTCAATTTTTTTTGTCGTTTATACTCCTGCCCTATTGGCCTTACGCTCTTCGACAAGAGTCCCTGCTGATACTTTTAAGGATTAAGCATAACCATTCTACAAAAATTAGCAACTTTATTTAACCTAGTGCGCCTACAATGAGGCTTTCGAAGATAGGAGTACTCGCATTTGCCTGGACCACCCGTAATTAGGTTTTCTCGACAGAGAAGAGGGAAAAACTGTAGAAAAACCTCTTCTAAGTACAACCGGTTTATCTACAGTCTAGTTTCGGCGGTAGGCATCGGACAATAATCGACAATGCATACGCCTTTATTTAGACTTAATTCAATAAATTAAAGACAATATTTACTGGAACCAGTCATAAGTATTATTAAAAAATTGTAATATTTTAATCACATAAGGAATATAAAATTGCAAAATTACCAAAGACTGCAACTTTCAACGTGCATTTTGTAAAAAGTTGGTAAAGAAAAAAAAATTATTTGTTTAAAAATTGTTTAAATAATAATTCAATCTTTATTCATTATCTATAATTATATAGATTTTCGTAAATTGCTAAATTAGGAAAAAATTGCTTGCTCAAAAATCGCATAATTCATGGTATATTCTCGTTTTAACACCAAAAGATGATTGTAAAAATTACAAGTCAATCTGTCACCATTTGCGAAGTTGGGAGATTATTTTTGAAAAAAGTATGTTTTGCTAAAATGTTAACGTAATGTTTATCATATTGTTTTCTACATTAGAATTTCAGAATATTTATTCACATAAGTGATTTCCGGAGTAAAATTTCCTGCTGAACGCGAATATCGTATTTACTTTTAAATTAATTCACGTCGTTCCTTAAAATTTAGAAAAAACTGAAATATGGGCTCACGGGGCAAAGATAGTTAGATATAATACGGCACGGTAAAATCGTGTTAATGCATTGCAAATTTTAAAAAGTGTTTAATTGTTCTTTTTAGATTGATATACATAACGGTGCGTAATTATATACGGAAAACGAAGCTTATGACCAAGAAATTAGTAGTCGTCTGAAAAAAATTGATTAATGCTCTTATTCTAGTTCAGAGGAATTTTAATACAATAATTGCAGTGCAGAAAATGTTTAATACATATTTTAAGTACTTGAGATATCAATATTGAATAGTCTAAATCAAGTAAAATAAAGAAAACAAAAATTTACTGATTTTCTATAACATTTTTAGCATTCCAATTCATTTAACTATCCTTGCCCCGGTACTTCACATTCGTCATCAGTGCAATATATAAATCAGCCCTGTGATATCAACGATTTGGTTGAGCACATAAAGCGCTATCCCAACAGCACACTTTTGAGGCCTATGGTGGTTCAAGTCCCTTTTTTAAATAATAATTTTACTAAAAAAGAAGGACAATCCTTAATATGAAACGAGTAGATATGCAGATAAGGTAACGAGAGACACTCTTATTTATATGAGGTTTTTTCCTAAAAGGACATATAAATGGTAAAGTGGGACTAGAATGTTTAAACATTGAAAAAAAGAGGTTTGTACTCGCCGGAGCGCTCTAAATCCGATTTTTAGCTCCGTTTTGGAGAAAATTCTTTTTTTCAATGTTTAAACGTTCTAGTCCCACTTTATCATTTATATGTCCTTTTAGGAAAAAACCTCAGCTTTCGTTTAAAAAAAAAAAAAAAATCGTATCCATCTCCCTCAAAAATTGAAATTTATTTTTAATTTTGATTTTTTTTGGTCAAAAATTTTTTTTTTTTAAATGCTTATTTCCAATCGAAAGAGGATGAAAAAACCTTTCCAAAATGTACTTTGTCAAATTTGTATGTTTAATTGTTTAAGAGTAAAAAATTATTGAAATAAGCATTGTACTGAAAAACACAAAAATTTAACCCCCTCCCCCTCGGAAAATATTGGACTAGGTAAAAAAATATTTTCACGAAAAATTACTATCTATGAGTACTACAAAAGCCCCAAGTTTTGCTACGATTGGAGAAAAATTTTTCTCCACCTTGATCACTTGAGATGGAATCGCTCATATATATATATATATATATATATAGGCCTCAGAATCAATCTACGAGAGCAAAGAGGACACTAACGCTTAGGGCCTACCACCACGTTCTTAACCCCTTAACAGTCCATGGCCCATATGTGGCCACAAAAAGTCGTGCCAACTTTACGTCTGTGGCCATATCTGTCCATCTCAAAAATAAAATACTAAACATAATTCGATTTTAATGACCAAGTGCATACTCAGATTTTTGGGGTCGCTGAATCTGAATTTCAAATCAGATTTTCAAAATTCAAAATGGTGGACCTAAAATGGCGACTATGAAGATTTAAAAATTTATCAAATACGCTTGAAACTCGTTACTAGGGGGTTTTCGGGGTCGCTGATTACGAATATGATGTCAGATTTACAAAATTAAAATGGTGAATCCAATATTGCGGATAATTTCAAGATTCATGCAATTGATGGAATTTTAAGTCCGCCATTTTGGATTTCAAAATCTGACATTGAATTCGTAATCAGCGACCCCGAAAACCCCCGAGTAACAAGTTTTAAACAAATCCGTTGGATTTTTTATTTTCTTGACCGCCATATTGGAACCGCCATTTTGAATTTTAAAAATCTGACATTAGATTCGTAATCAGAGACCCGGAAAACCCCCGAGTAACAAGTTTTAAGCAAATCTGATAAAATTTAAAATTTTCGATTTCGCCATTTTGGATCAGCCATTTTTAATTTTGAAAAACTGACTTCATATTCAAATTTTGCGACTCCAAAAACGTTAATTACAATGAAATCACATTCTTTAGAAACTTTTTTTTCTTGGACCGTTTTTAGACCACAAGCGATTTTTAGCTGGACTGCGAAGAGGTTAAATATAAGAACGAAAATTTAATTTATAAATTATATCGTTGATTATTTTCCTCGGTGCACGTTCTACTTGTCTTCAACGAAAAAATTAAGTTAAAAAAAATTTTATAATTCACTGGTGAAGTCATTCAGTATATGTGACTGAATATAAAGTTAAATAAGTGTGAATACTTCGTGAATTAGTAAATAGTAGGTATAAGTGAATATAATAATTAGTGATAATAAGTGAATAGTACATTAATAATAGAATTTCATTAACAATTTTTTCTATTTTTTTTAATTATTATTTATTTAAATAATTAATTAAGTTGTGTTTAGTTTTAATAAAGTTAAAAAATTTGTTATAATTTTTTTATGTTTATAAATAAGAATATTTTTATAATTTGTAAATCGTTTATAATTGGATAAAAGGCAAAATTGATTATATTGGAATTAAGGCAAATTTTGAAATTGGTTTTATTGGATACAAAAGATGGAAATTGGTTATATTGGATTAAAAGAATAATAGTAAATTGGTTATATATTGAATAAGAGACAACATTAGAAATTAGTTTTGGATAAAAGACCAAATTGGACATTGATTATATTGGAAAGAAGGAAAAATTTAACAGTTTTAAATAAGGAGAGAATTGTAAATTTGTTGTTATTTTCTATAAGAGGCAAAATTGGTAATAATATTGAATAAAAGGAAATTATAAAATTTATAATTTAACGTATAAAACTTGATCTTAAAATTCTAATGTAATATAACTATTTTTAAAATTTTTATTACTTGATATAAGTAAATTTTTTAAAATAAAAGAACAATGTCTAACAAAGGAGAAACTGTTAAATTGACTACTTATGATTTAAGTATTGTTGTCACTGAAGGAGCATTGCTAAATAATTATCATATATCTGAATTTCAAAAGCTATTAGAAAGACAATCAAATTTTTTTTATAATATGCAAAATACTTTGTGTTTACAAACACTTGATTTGATAGTTCCAATCGTGAAAAGTTAGCATAACATTCAAATACTTTTTAGTAGATCTTATAAATCTGGTCATTGGATTTGTACTTATTATGATTATGATGGAATAAGCCGTTACATTTTTGATAGCCTTAATAAAAAATGTTAAAATCATGATCAAAAAGATTATTTAATTAGATTATATCCCTTTGAACCACCAGTAGTTTTCACGACTGTTGATCAACAACCAGAATACAGTCTTTCTTGTAGAGTATATGCAATAGCATTCGCAACATCGTTGTTTTTCAATATTATGCCCTACTCTGTCAGTTACTATTATTGTAATATGAGAAATAATTTAATGCTTATGTTCGAAAACAATAGTTTATGTAAATTTCCCTCTGTACAACTTTCTAATAGTAGATCCTTAAATTAAATTAAAAAATTAAAAAGTGATACAAGTTCTTCGTCAAAAACAAAGAATACTCGATTAAAGCATCAAATTAAGAATAAGTTAAATGTTGAAAATTATCTAGGTCCGATGAATAATTACTGCACACATTGTCAAGCTTAACAATTCAATACAATATTCAGATTAGAATCTTAGCTTTTATTAGAAGGGTTTTATAAAAAATCAGGTTACTTTAAAAAGAATATAAGACTGTATAATAATTTTTATTCTTTTGCATCTTTAAATGCTAATGTAATTAATTTTAATGGTAGAAGAAGAGGACCATTCTGTTATAAAGTTCAATGTCAAATTTACTATCAAATTAATAGTGCTTTATATCCGGATAAACGTGAGGATCCATGTTTTGGTCAATTATTAATTTATGATCCTGACGAATCAATCAAATACAGATTAAAAAGTAACGAAAATTTTGATGAAGATGTTTTAACATCTATAGAAAATATTATGAGATATTCTAATGCATACACAAAATCTTACATAATGATGTCAGAGGTAATTAAATAGAAGCTGAATTAGCAAGGCAGAAAAATTAAGAAATTCCTGAGTTACAATTATTGTTCACGTTGAAAAAAGGCTTTGATAAAAATAGATACAATTTTCAAAGATATAATGAAGTTGCTGCAATTTTTAATACAAACTCTGAAGGAGAAATACCAGAATCTTATGTAACGGTTTAAAATAAATCTACAAATGAATTGAAATTAATCATATGCTTCATTTCCACTTGTTCCTGAAGACACTTACCATCCGGCTATTGCAATCCATTCTCAACTCTCCTCTTTTTTACAAATTTATCCCTTCTCAATTTGTAACTAACGTTAATAATAATGACATAGCAAATTTCAATTTCCGCAAAGCACGATTAGACCTTTTATATGTACATTTCTCGTCGATTGATTGGTCTTTTCTTCGTGATTTCAATAATACTGAATTTATATAAATTTTAAAAAAATAATCTATGATTCTTTCCATCAATTTGTACCAATCAAAAACACAAATCTACTTAACTGTCGACGTTACCCACCTTGGTTTACTCACAACATTATCAATGAGTAAGACTCCGTCAGAAAATATGCGATTTGCATGGGGTCTTTGGATTAGGCTGTAATTTTATTTTATTTCCTGGAAATTTCTAAGAAGTTACCAATGGTAACGTAATTAACATTTTTTTAAATTTACTTACATATTTAATTCATTTAATTCTTTATTTTAAATAATTATTACAAAATTTTTGAAAATTGCAACCTAAAATTATTATAGTATTTGAAACGATTCAATTATTTTATTACTAAAACTGAACCCATAAATGAGAAATCTTGTGAATAATATTGTGTTGTCAACAAAGGCAACTTCAATCTATTCAAATTTTTAAAAAAATATTTTTGTACCAAAAAGAACATATTTTTACTAACATTTATATTTCAATAATAAATCATTCTTTAACTCTACTAATTTTTAATATAAAAACAACTAATTACAAGTAATAAATATTTAATTAGTACATTTTTTATTTGAGACACCGAAATGTTTTTTTCTTTAATCTCTTTTAGTGTAAAAGTTAGAAATAATTTATTTGCACTGATGACGAATGTGAAGTCCGTTTTCAAAAACTAAAAGCTAAAATGACTAGGATTTGCTTTACATTATTAAAAAGTAAAATACACCCAGGATGTCCCTCGAGGAGGCTCCTAAGTTCGATTTACATCCCATTATTTTTTTCAGATGAATAATAAAAATTAAATTATTAATTAATCAATTTTTAAACAAATTAGGGGAGGATGGGGCAAGGATAGTTAGGTAAAACCTTTTTGGATCCAGCGGCCAATCTTGAATATGTATCTGCAAATGAGAAGTATTTTTGGAAAGTCCGGTTATTTGGCTACAATTTGGCTGTACATTATTTTACCGTAGACTCAAATCCCTACGAGATATAAACGAAAAAGTAAATTACGCACCGTTATGTATATCAATCTAAAAAGAACAATTAAACACTTTTTAAAATTTGCAATGGCATTAACACGATTTTACCGTGCCGTATTATATCTAATTATCTTTGCCCCGTGAGCCCATATTTCAGTTTTTTCTAAATTTTAAGGAACGACGTGAATTAATTTAAAAGTAAATACGATATTCGCGTTCAGCAGGAAATTTTACTCCGGAAATCACTTATGTAAATAAATATTCTGAAATTCTAATGTAGAAAACAATATGATAAACATTACGTTAACATTTTAGCAAAACATACTTTTTTCAAAAATAATCTCCCAACTTCGCAAATGGTGACAGATTGACTTGTAATTTTTACAATCATCTTTTGGTGTTAAAACGAGAATATACCATGAATTATGCGATTTTTGAGCAAGCAATTTTTTCCTAATTTAGCAATTTACGAAAATCTATATAATTATAGATAATGAATAAAGATTGAATTATTATTTAAACAATTTTTAAACAAATAATTTTTTTTTCTTTACCAACTTTTTACAAAATGCACGTTGAAAGTTGCAGTCTTTGGTAATTTTGCAATTTTATAATCCTTATGTGATTAAAATATTACAATTTTTTAATAATACTTATGACTGGTTCCAGTAAATATTGTCTTTAATTTATTGAATTAATTCTAAATAAAGCTTAGAAAATGATTAGTTTAAAAATTGTTTAATCAATAATTTTATTCCCTTCTTGAAAATGAATAGAATTTAAAACATTCAGTTTTAAATAGAACTCCAAATGCATTTTCTAAATTTTAATAAGTAAATTTTCTCTGGTAATAAAGTGAGAATTTAGCAGCTGCAGATTCCAAATTAAAGAAAAATTCAACAATTTTTTTTAAATTAAACAGCTACATTGGATACGCCATTTTGAATTTTCAAAAATGGACTTCAGATTTGTAATCATTGACCCTAAAAACCCCTTTATACCGAATTGCAAGAAAATTCAATATTTTTTTTGAAAATTAGTCCCCCATATTGGATCCGCCAATTTGAATCTTTAAAAACAGATTTCATATTCGTAATCAGCCATCCCGAAAACCCCCTTATACTAAATTACAAGAAAATTCAATAACTTTCAGAAAATTTGGCCCCCGTATTAGATCCGACATTTAAAATTTTTAAAAACGGATTTCAGATTCGTAATCAGAGACCCCGAAAACCCTCATATACTAAATTACAAGAATGGCCATCTGCCGTTACCGCAAAGTTGAGTAAGAACGTTTGCGGCCTCTCAGTGAGGGGCGGGACCTTTCCAATCCCTGGTCACTCTGCAGGTAACCATCCGAGATGGCACCATGGGTGTATTCGGCAAATGCTCGGATTATACTATATCACTTCAATTTTTAAATATGGCTTCTATTACTGTTTAAGTAACACGTTGTAATTGGTTACTTCGGTAAGCTCTTAATTTTTATTGGTTCAAATATTATGAAATGTCACAATCTGTCAAATATCCCTTAGGTTCTCGAAAAATTATTTTAAAACCAAACTTCCGTTTGGTAATTTCCTTGAAATTCCCTAGAAAAAAGTTACCTGATAAACCAGATTGTGCTCTTCGAATTCCGATTGCACTCTGGTTTATCTAGTAACATTTTTTCTACAGAAGAGAAGGAAATTACCAAATAGGAGGTTGGGTTGTGAAGCAATTTTTCTAGAACCTAAGGGATATTTCATACATTGTGAAAATCTTACCCCACGGGAACGTCTTTATGCGCAGGCTTATGTATCATCACAACACAATCAACAACAAATATCTAGTTTTGACACGAATTTTTCGTTTTTAGGAATTTTTCGTACGTAAATATTTTTTTTCTTACGTTTTTTACGATAAAGAGCCCTTTTTTAAAAAAATGACAAATTACTTTTTACAAAATTGTCAAAATAAAAAGTTTTGTAAAAGTCAGTAGAAAGCGTTGGATGATTTAAAGGGAAAGAAAAAAGCAGAAACTTATAAAAAAGGGCTTTTGCCATTAATGTCTCCGAAAGCATTTAAATTTAAAGCATTTAAATATTTATAACCATAATCTATATATATAAGATGAGACTTTTGTCTGTACATTGCTCAGAATTAAAAATTTGACACATAATTATTCGTTTTGAGCATCCAGGATTCCAAAAATGCCAATAAAAAATTTCGTGTATGTCCGTATGTCACAGAATCGTTGTTCGCGAATCACTTAAAAGCGGCTCAACCGTTTGAAACCAAATTTGTCAGAATATTTGACATTCAGCCAAGGAAGGTTTTTAAATTTACAGATTTGAAAAATATTAATTAGAACGGGAGATATTCAATTTGTTCAAAAAATTCAAAAATCAAGAATTTTCAAATGTTACCTTTTTTAAAAAATGCTTTCAAACTTTGTATAATTGAGTATAACATGTTATTTAATAACATTTTAGAATAGATTTGCCAAAAAAATGTCCTATAACTAAGATGAAAGTATAAACATGATTTAAAAAAAAATAAAAAATCGCAAATATCCCAATTTTATATTTTTTTATGAATTGCTTTTAAACAATCTATAATTGATTGTTACATGTTATTTGGTTAAATTTTAGCATAATTTTGCAAAAATTGTGTCCTATAACTAAGATGTAAAGATAAAAATGTTTTCAAAAAATCGAAATTTTCAAAATTTTGAATGTATTGCTTTTAAACGATCTATAGATTTAGTATAACATGTTATTTAGTCACATTTTAACATAATTTAGCAAAAGAATACTATTCCATATTTCAGATGTAAGTAAAAACATATTTTCGAAAAATTAAAAAGAAACGAAATAATTATTTATTTATAAGAGACAATTTTTGGAAAAATTATGCTAAAATTCATAGCTTTAAAATTATTTTGCAAATATTGAAAATGGAGATTTTTTATGATAAAATTAATACTACAGAAACTCAAGAATATACTTGTGAAACAATACGTGCATTATGCTACTGAAGAAAAACTTAGATAGTAAAAAGTTTTGTTATTTTAATTCTAGGTTTAACTATTACGGATGTTTTGAGCATTGTAAAACATTGTAAACTGGAAGAAAGTGGAAATATTCAAGAATTTAATTTAATCGGGGAAAATTATAAATTCAGCTGGTAATATAAGTCTTATTTTAGATTTAAGCAATTATGATACAATTAGTTCGAATTTGACTTTACTATAACTCCAAAAACTGGTGGAAATTTTGGATTAACTTATATTACTATAATTAAATTTCTACAAATAATTGACAAACATTGTTTTCTGCATTTTAATTAATAAAAAATAAATTATTGAATGATAAAAAGTCAATCACTGTTTTAAAATAATAATATTTTTATAATGAAATAGTTAATGGTAGCTAATTATTATTTCTATAGTTAAATTAAATTCCCCACTATTTCTTATTTTTCGAGACTGGTAGACACACTATTGAATGTATCTGTAGAAACTAAAACCCGTCGAAGACGGGTACGACTGCTAGTTAACAAATAATTATAAAGTCGTTTACACAATTTTCATTTTCATATATATTCTGTGAAAATTTCTCATTTGAAGAACTACATAGGACACAACTTTAATTTTTTGGCATGGAGCTATCCACATTAAAATTAAAAGGACAATTATTATTTAAACAATTTTTAAATAAATTCTTATTCTTATTCTTATTTTTGTTAAAATTATAATATTATTTTTAATGTAAATCGACATATCAAAAAAGTTTGGTAAATTTGCATGATTAGTAAAAACTGCATCTATTAAGTATAGGGGAGGATGGGGTAAGGATAGTTAAGGGACAAGGACAGTTAGTTGCTGTTATACTTAAACTGCTTGCTCAAAAATCGCGTAATTCATAGTATATTCTCGTTTTAACACCAAAAGATGATTGTAAAAATTGCGAGCCTGAAAAAATTGGCAAAAGTCTGTTTTGCTAAAATGTCAACGTAATGATTATCATATTGTTTTCTACATTAGAATTTCAGAATATTTACTTACGTAAGTGTTTTCCGGAGTGAAATTTCCTGCTGAACACGAATATCGTATTTATTTTCAAATTATTTCACGTCGTTTCTTAAAATTTAGAAAAAACTGAAATATAAGCCGCTAGGGGCCCCCGATGCCAAATATAGTCTTTATAGAATAGACATGAAAACTTGATTTTCTAGTTTTACAATTTTGCTAAAAATACTATGGCAACTTGCATGCATATGTTTTGCATGCGGAGGTCTGACCTGACCCTTATGCAAATGTCACTTTTGTGAAAAAACGGTAGTAAACTTTTTTGTGAGTATAAATTTAGGAATAACAGAGGAGTAAAGTAACAAAAATCAATTTTTTTTATTTTAGCGTTCAAACTATTTAACGAATAATTTTTGTTAATTGAAAGCTTGGACTTTCACCTGTTAAATGAAATTTAAATTAGGCATTTAGATTAAATAACCAGTTCACAGCATGACTTTTTCACGACCTCTGCATTTGTTACTTTCCTTCTAACCTCCGAGAAGGAAAGTAACATTATAGAATATTGTTAATATTAGGGGAGAACGGGGCTAAACCGGGCGGATTTGGTCTTTGACCACAAAACTCATACCAAAACATACTTTTTGCTAAAGTGTAATATACCGTTTTGAAGCTTGTACTTTCACCTACAAATCGCACTTGTTCGATTTAAAAAAAGTACAATAGCTTTAGAGATATATTGCTTTAAAGGTGACTACCTCAAAAACGAAAATCCGAAAATTGGTAAGGCTAAATCGGACAATATGTTAAGTTTTGGAATAAACATTTAATTTAATTAATATAAAGTAAAAATTATATTTTTCTATTATATAAAATTCAAACAGTTAAATTAATTCATAAAATTTAAAAAAGAAATTAAATTTTTTATATGGAACAGTACTTTTATTATGATGTAATAAAAAAATTCAGTGAAAATAATGAATGAGAAACAAAATTTAATGAACAAAATGGATGAACAACAAAAGCAACGGAGACGGCCGAAGGCCGTCGGAGGCGCTAGTTTAAGGTAAAAAAGTGGTTTTAATTAAAAAAATGGATCTTCACATCTATAGCACAGATGAGGGTAAGGCGGACTCGAACCACAAGTCTCATAGGATAGCCCTCAAAGTGAGCTGCTGG
This sequence comes from Leptopilina myrica (nomen nudum), assembly GCA_032872475.1. Classification (NCBI taxonomy): domain Eukaryota; kingdom Metazoa; phylum Arthropoda; class Insecta; order Hymenoptera; family Figitidae; genus Leptopilina; species Leptopilina myrica (nomen nudum). Next base: position 38,119,102 of record CM065458.1, on the reverse strand, counting down.
GATAGCGGTTTATGCGCTCAACCAAATCGCCACTTTACTTTATAGGGTTAGTTTATATATTATATATATATTTACTCAAACATTGAATGAAATATATGATATATAAATTGACCCTGTAAAGTCAACCTAAAAGTGCAAAAAACTTGTTATTTGTTATATTTGATGTCATGTAACATCAAGAGATAATTTTTGCCTCTAGAAGGTCAATATTGAGCCTAAAAGTGCTACTCTTCCCCTTTAATATCCATTTTAAAAATTTAAAATATCTTTATTTGTCTCTGAGTAATCGTTAATGAATTTTCTGAGTTTGGCGAATTGTTCAAAAACTGAGTAGAAACAAAGAAACTTTGATAATAAAGCAAAATTTAACTACAAATATCTAAATTTTAAATAGTTCTTTTGATTTTCGATATAACTGAGTACGAATTCAATATCAGATTCACAAAATTAAAAATGGAGTATACAATATGGCAGACGATTAATTCAAAATTAATTGTATTTTCCTAAAATATGCCATTTTTAAGCCTGTCAATCTGATATCAAATTCGTATTTAGTTATATTAAAAATCCTCAGACCTATTTAAAATTTAGATGTTTGTAGTTTAATTATGCTTTATTATCGAAGTTTTGTCTATTTCTACTTAGTTTTCGAAGAATTCGCCAAACTCAGAAAATTCAATGAACGATTACTCAGAGACAAATGAAGATTTTTTTAAATTCACTTTAAATTTTAAGGGATTGTTTTCTTCATAAGGTTACTTTTTTATTTTAAACATAGTGCTGAATGTCACAGAAGATTGAATGATTATATTTAGTCGATTTTCAAAAATCTTTTACTGTTTAAAGTGTTCATTTATCTTGTTAACAGGATTAATTTAAAATATAAAAGGGGTTGCTTTTTGTAAGTGTAGTTGTTTGTAAGGGTAAATATGACAGTTCATATAAATAAAAGAAAAGTCAATATTTTGTTTATAAAAATATTTGCTGTGTCACTTCTCGTCTCGATAGTCGTCAACACTCTTCAACACATTATTACATACTATGGCGGCGAAAATCTGTTCCTTACTTTTCTCCACACGTGCTCGGCTTTTTCATCTCTTCTTCTCTCATTCCACTGGCTCTCCTCTTTATGTATCTTACTAACAATCCGCGGCTCTGCCCTCTAGCACTTTCTCTCCTACTAAATAGCGCGACACATATTCACCACTGATAGTGGATGACTCGGAAATTTCGACTTTCTGAATTTTCATACCAATTAACGATAACGGTTAAGAGATAAATCCGATAGATGACTTAAAGATTTAGATTGTCGAACCACAGTAAACGACAATCCACAACGTCACAATATCCTGATGAACTTTGTTGGATTTTGCCCAAACTTTTATTTACCCGCATATATGTGACAATATTGTCTAGTATTATCGTTAACAATATAAAATATAATAAAATTTATTTAAATACAAATTTATTTTGCTTATTTGAATAATTTTAGTAAACATATATGTAACTGATATAAGATATCTAGGGGAGAGTAGGCTACATTGAACCAGCGTCAACAGTGAACCACTTTAATTTTCCAAGAAATGACTGAGTGCAATTTTTTCTTATTTAATATATAAATTAGTATTACCGAAAGCGACTACGTCCAAAAATTTCGAGCACGTAGGTTTATTATTTACAAAGAAAAACGAAAAAAACTGTTTTTCACGTACAAAACAAAAAATTTTGTGGAAATATAATGAATTTTTTTTATTCAAATACGAAGTTTTAAAAATAAGTAAACGTGTGATTTATGTCGCTTAGGGTGTCAACTTCAATATTCCGATGTGATAAAGAATTTTAAGCCTTACATAAATTAATTATAAACAATTTTTGTTGTGAATGTCATGTGAATGCAGTGAGTGCGGCATCATTGAACCACCCGAAAAAGCAAAGAATTTTCAATTTTAAGAGTGGTAAAGTTGTCTGCTCTACTAATTAGTAAGAAAAAAACTAGAAGACATGCTTTCATCACAATTGTGAACGAGATAAACTCAAACTGTCACTTTACCTACCTAACCTGACATCAAAATATATTAATCTCCTATATTAACAAATAATAACTCTTTAACAACAATTTTCTATTTTTTTGAGTGAAAAATAATATTTTTTACAATGTGTAAGTGGAAATATTATTTTTGAAGTAAATTGTAGTGTTTTATTAAAGGTGGTTCAATGTAGACACAGATTCTTCAAAATAAGAAAAGTGTAACTTGTTAGAAAAAATTAAATTTAATTATTTAATCATAATAATTTGTGTTTGTAACGTGTATATTAACTAAAGGAGTACTTCAGCTTAATGTTGATACAAAAACCTGATCAAAATTTGTAAAATTTAATTAGTTCTTGGACTTTAGAAAATACCCGGTTCAATGTAGCCTACCCTCCCCTACTTACCTTTTTAAAGAGTTTTTTAATATATAGCATAAAAGATTTGTATTCTTCTGAACTATTAAGTTAAGTAATAAATAAACTGCATTTTAAACTTGTTCTTGCAATTTTTAAAATTTAATTTTCAAGTATTATTCAGTTGTCAATTATTATTAATTTTATTACACGATTGTATATAGGGGAGGGTAGGCTACATTGAACCGGGTATTTTCTAAAGTCCAAGAACTAATTAAATTTTACAAATTTTGATCAGGTTTTTGTATCAACATTAAGCTGAAGTACTCCTTTAGTTAATATACACATTACAAACACAAATTATTATGATTAAATAATTAAATTAAATTTTTTCTAACAAGTTACACTTTTCTTATTTTGAAGAATCTGTGTCTACATTGAACCACCTTTAATAAAACACTACAATTTACTTCAAAAATAATATTTCCACTTACACATTGTAAAAAATATTATTTTTCACTCAAAAAAATAGAAAATTGTTGTTAAAGAGTTATTATTTGTTAATATAGGAGATTAATATATTTTGATGTCAGGTTAGGTAGGTAAAGTGACAGTTTGAGTTTATCTCGTTCACAATTGTGATGAAAGCATGTCTTCTAGTTTTTTTCTTACTAATTAGTAGAGCAGACAACTTTACCACTCTTAAAATTGAAAATTCTTTGCTTTTTCGGGTGGTTCAATGATGCCGCACTCACTGCATTCACATGACATTCACAACAAAAATTGTTTATAATTAATTTATGTAAGGCTTAAAATTCTTTATCACATCGGAATATTGAAGTTGACACCCTAAGCGACATAAATCACACGTTTACTTATTTTTAAAACTTCGTATTTGAATAAAAAAAATTCATTATATTTCCACAAAATTTTTTGTTTTGTACGTGAAAAACAGTTTTTTTCGTTTTTCTTTGTAAATAATAAACCTACGTGCTCGACATTTTTAGACGTAGTCGCTTTCGGTAATACTAATTTATGTATTAAATAAGAAAAAATTCCACTCAGTCATTTCTTAGAAAATTAAAGTGGTTCACTGTTGACGCTGGTTCAATGTAGCCTACTCTCCCCTACACAATTTATTATTTTTATTAATTATTAAGATTAATAAATAATAAATATTTTTAATTATCGAAAATTTATAATAATTGAATTGAATTAAATTAATAATTATTAAACTTCAATTTATTTTATTTAGGTACTGTATTTAATAATTTATTATAATGAATTTGACAAATAAACAAAATATTTAAAAATGTTTAATTTTATATTACTTTAGTTTTAAAAAATTTTTATTGTTATATTATTACATTAACCCATTATCGCCTGAATGCACTGAATTTTTAGTCTGACTACAAACAAATATTTTCTATATTAAACATTGAATTTAACGATCATTCCGAGTCAGGTGTATAAAATAAAACAACAACAGTTGTTTAACGTTTCGACAGCGCGGCTGCCTTCTCCAGAAACTATAATTTATTTAACAAAAGAAAAAAATATTAATAAAATTAAAATACATTTTTTAAAAAATCAAATGAATTATAAACTTATTTTTAAACAATTTTTACCGAAAAATAAAACAAAATTTAAAAACGTTCCAAAAGAACGTCTAATCGTGGCGATTACAATTGGACACTGGTGAATAAAATGTGTATAATTTTCGAAGTATAAGTAACTGACGTGAGGTGAATTACCGTGTCAGTAAACAAAATTCAGGAAATGTCAAGGTTAATCAAATTAGATTAAGAATATTTCATTTCATTTATAAAGTGATTATAGCAATTATTAAGATTTTGTACATCTTCCTTTATATTAACCAGATTTTTTTGTAAATTAATGTGGATCATTTGTGATATTAAAAGTTTTTTGTAGTTTGCTTCTTTGTCTAATATAAGAAAATTGTTCCAATCAAATTTGTGTCTAAAAAATCATTGTGATTAGCAATTACATTAGAAATTAAATTTTAATGTTCTTTAGTACGAACACCTACCATTCTCACCTACCTCAGCAACCGTCAGAAAACATTGAAAAATAGTTCCTTTACTCAAAAACCTAACCCCTAAACATTTTATTAAAATCTGCCAACAAAGTTTTACTACTTAAATACTTATTGATAAAATTCTTTATCCAAATTTAATTTGAAGAAGCATTTATTTTTGTAACATATTTCTTTCTGTAGTTAAATAATTAAATTCTCGTAGAATTTCTAAATAAAAATTGATTAAAAAATAGATTTTAGTTAAAATTTTATATAATAATTGAATATTGAAAGCATCATGGAGTGGATATTTAGAAATAATTTATCTTTTATCCTAGAACTTTATCACGAAACATTGTCAATTAATAATTGAATTTTTAAAAGGTTTTAATTTTAAAATCTTTGAAAATTTGAACTTTTCATATTGTATAATTAATTTTTTTCCAAAAATTTTATTAGATTTTTATTAATAGTTTTAAACTTAGGGTTCCAATCAAAAAGCCGGTTATAATTTTTTTAAGCTCAAAATCATTGCCCTGTAAGTCAAAAATTAAACTGTTTTTAATCACAATTTTTTTAGAAACATTTTGGTAATCTTTATACAAGTAAGAAATATTTTCAAGAAATTAAAATATTAAATCCTTTTGCTTTCTCATACTGAGGAAGTATTGTACTACCAAAATTTTTCAGGTTCGATTTTTTAACATATCTTTATGTTATTTGACCTGAGGAGTTCAAAAATGACATTTTTACAAAATGTCATTCCGTATGTGTGTGTGTGTGTAAACATCACATTTTCATAAATATCTCCAAATTATAAAGAGCTTTTGGGCTGAATTTTTTTAAAATTCTAGGTCTTATCTGCAGACATAAAATGAAAGTACTTTGAGATAGATTAATAAAGTTAAAGTATTTATTTTTTTTATTTTTCAAAAAACGTTTTTTGCCCATAACTTTAAAAAAAATGTTAGGACACCTATAAATGTTTTTCTCTAATTTTTTAGAGTTTTTTTAGACGCATCTTTTGAGCCCAGAATGAACATTTTTAGTGCATATTCACCGGAGATATTCAACTTTTAAAAATCAAAAATTTTGAAAAATAAGACTTTTTGAGAATTTTGTAAAAAATGTAGAAATAACATTAAAACTATAGTTACCAACTTGTAGAGCATTAAAAAACTCTTCGATTGACCTATTTTTGAAGCTATTTTGATTAGAAATAAAGAAGTTATTGATATTTTAAAAAACAGAAATTGTAAAAAAAAAAATTTCATGTGAAAGTATTAAATAAAGAGAAAAAAATATTACAGCACTTAAGAATAATTGTTCAAAATTTATACTTTATTGTTATTAACATCTCTATGAGGAGGCAAAGTGTTCATGAAATAAACACAACAAGATTTACGAAAACGAATGAAATTAGTACCAAAAATTTATAACTTGGCAGCGGTTTTTATTTAGACGTCGAGAATTCTGAGTTTTAAAAACTTATAACAGGTTCTTTGATTGGGACCCAAATTTTTAATTGAAGAATGTCAGATAGAATAATTGAAATTTTGTAAAAAAATAACTCAAAATTTGACTCAAAAATTTTTTAATAAACTAAAATTTTCATTTTCAAGCCTTACTATGATTCCTTAATGTTTTTGGGGTCGTTAAAACCGAAACTGAAGTTTATTTAACCCCATCAATTCAGAGTTTTGAGATAACCTCAAAAAAATTCAAAATTTGACCCTACATTTTTTTAAACAAGAAAAAATTTTATTTTTAAGTCTTACTACCACTACTTTATGTTTTTCGGGTCGCTAAAACTAAAACTTAAATTTATTTAACCCCATCCTGTCAGGGTTTTAAAATAACCTTAAAAAAGAACTCAAAATTAGACCCCAAAATTTTTTAATCAACACAAATTTTGTATTTTTAATTCTTACTACCACTAATTTATGTTTTTGGGGTCGCTGAAACTGAAAGACTTCAGATTCAGCTTCAGCGACCTCAAAAACATTACACAGTTATAGTAAGACTATAAAATAAATTCTTTCTATTTTCAAATTTTTGGTTTTTTCATGTTGTCTCAAAACCCTGACGTGATGGGGTTAAATGAATTTCAGTTTTAGTTTTAGCGACCCCAAAAACATAAAGTAGTGGTAGTAATACTTAAAAATAAAATTTTTTCTTGTTTAAAAAAATGTAGGGTCAAATTTTGAATTTTTTTGAGGTTATCTCAAAACTCTGAATTAATGGGGTTAAATAAATTTCAGTTTTAGTTTTAGCGACCCCAAAAACATAAAGTAGTGGTAGTAAGACTTATAAATAAAATTTTTTCTTTTTAAAAAATGTAGGGTCAAATTTTGAGTTTTTCTCAAAACCCTGACGTGATGGGGTTAAATGTACTTCAGTTTCGGTTTCATCGAACCCAAAAACATAAAGTAGTCATAGTCTGATCAAAAGCTCAAAGAATCAATTTTTTGTGTGCCAGTGTTATTTAATCATTAAATATAATGATTTATAGAAAAATTTTAGTTAAAAACATTTTAAAAAATTGAATTTTGAAGAAGTTACAAATAAAATTTTTAATTGGTAAACCCTTCAACAAAACTTCTACTGATAGAAATATCGCGTCAAAAACAGTAGGAGTACAACATAGGACTATTTTGGATATTAAATTTTTAAATGGCTGCCACAAAATGGCGACTAAAAATACTTTTTTTAAACAATATTATAAATAAATGAAGGAAATTTTTGAAAGTAGTTAATTTTGCTTGAAACTTGTTACTCGGGGGTTTTCGGGGCCGCTGATTATGAATATAACCTTAGTTTTCCAAAATTCAAAATGGCAGATCCAATATGGCGGACAAGAAATTTTAAAAATAGTAAATTTTAATTGAAACTTGTTACTCGGGGGTTTTTGGGGTTGTCGATTACGAATATAACCTTAGTTTTCCAAAATTCAAAATGGCGGATTCAATATGGCGGACAAGAAATTTTTAAAATAGTTAATTTTGCTTGAAACTTGTTATTTGGGGGTTTTCAGGATCGATGATTACGAATATAACCTTAGTTTTCCAAAATTCAAAATATAAAGTTACAAATATACTTAATTTTTTTTAGAATTTTGTAAAAATAATTAGTTACCTGTAATATAAGGTAATATTGACACAACACATGGTAGCATTGAAACAATTTGAATCTAAATGTTTGTGTTAATTGTTTTGCTCTGAGGCAGTCTGTGACGTGATCTATACTGCCATGGAACAAAGAATATTATAAGAATATTGTTTGGCTACAAAACCGAGTGCTTTAAACGATCCGCGCTGGTGAATATTTGTCAAGTCGAATATACGGCTTCTGCATGGAGCACTTTTAGAGCACTCTGAAACAGATAACTAATAGTATACCAATAGTATACATCAACGTTGAAATTATAAATTTAAATTATAATTATATAATCATAAATTATATATCAAAGTTAATATTATAAAGCCGGCTCATACATATAAAATAAATGGATAGAAAACGAATAAAACGAGAACAAAATCGAGCTAGAAGTGCAAAGTATCGAAAAATTGTAAGGAGCTTTAAAGATATAGAATATTCTACAGAGATTTGTTCCGACGATAGTTTGGAAGGTAAGTTGTATTTATTCATAAAATATATTTCACAATTGCATGTAATTTACTTCAAAACATCAAATTGCTCAAAAAGATTAATAAAATTTACATTCGCTAATTATTCTGCCAAAAAATAATAAATATAATGTAATGATTATCTCAAAACTATTATTAAGCTTATCGTAATAAATTTTCTCACTTTTCAATTTGATTTAAATGCTAAAAATATATTTCCGTTTATTATGGTTTATGAAATTAAAGAGAATGGAATTTTTTGCAGATTATAATGAGTTTTTAGAAAATGTTGAGGACAGTGGAGAAAATTCTTCTAATATTGACAACAATTTTGCAGACAATTTAAATTTTAATAATAATGACGATAAGGAGCAGGATGTAATAAACGACGAGATAGAAGAAAATTTTATACACTAAATTCTTGGATGAAACGGCGATATATCGTCATATATTCCTGTCGTCATATATTGTGGTAAATCAAAGCCGAATTATGTCAAAGAATTTTTAGATGATTTCGTGGAAGAAGTTACTGATTTACTAAGTAACGGAATCAATGTAAACAACATGCTATTAAAAGGAAATCTAAAATGTATTGTTTGTGATACGCCAGCAAGGGCTTACCTGAAGAATACTTTAGGGCATCGTGGTTTGTTAGCTTGTGAGAGATGTGTAGTTAAAGGAGAAACAATAGATAGAACTACCGTATTTTCGTCAACTGATTCGCGTGAAAGGACTAATAAGTCATTCAGGAATCGTACACAAGTAAATCACCATCATGGACCAACACCTTCAAATCGAATAATTCCTCAATTAAATATGGTTAACATTTTTGTTCTTGATTTCATGCATCTCTGTTGTTTAGGGGTCATGAAAAAGTTATTGGAAAATAGGCTTATTGGTGATTTGAATGTTAGATTACGTGTAACAGAAAGAAATGAATTGTCTTGTCGAATGACTTCATTTTATTCTCAAATCCCTGATGAATTTCAAAGAAAATCACGATCTACAAAGTTTCACATGAAATGAAAAGCAGTCGAATTTCGATACGCATTGACATCTCGAAGATGCATTATGTATATATACATACATAGATGTATATAGATATATATATATATATATATATATATATATACGTTCAATTAAAATAGAAGGAATAATTTCTATTCTTTCTTATTGATTATAAAATATGCATATTTTATTAATAACACAGGCCGACAAGATTTACTTTCCAAGAATCAAACAATACTTTTCCGAAGGATTTCGACGTGCTGAATCCGAATCCGACCTCGAAAGGGACCCATCACGTCAGGTTTTCGAGATATTTTAACCTAAAAATGCAAAAAGCTTGTTTTTAGTTATATTTGATGTCATGAAACATCAAGAAATAATTTTTTTCTCTAAAAGGTCAATATTGAGCCTAAAAGTGCTACTCTTCCCCTTTAATATCCATTTTGAAAATTTAAAAAATCTTCTATTGTCTCTGAGTAATCGTTTATTGAATTTTCTGAGTTTGTCTAATACTTCGAAAACCAAGTAGAAATAGACAAAACTTGGAGAATAAAGCATAATTTAACTACAAACATCTAAATTTTAAATAGTTTTCAGTTTTTTCAATATAACTGAATACGAATTCAATATCAGATTGACTGGTTCAAAAATGGCATATTTTAGGGAAATACAATCAATTTTAAATAAATCGTCTGCCATATTGTATACGCCATTTTGAATTTTTGTGAATCTTATATTGAATTCGTATTCAGTTATATCGAAAATCCTCAGAACTATTGAAAATTTAGATATTTGTAGTTAAATTCTGCTTTATTATCAAAGTTTCTTTGTTTCTACTCAGTTTTCGAAGAATTCGACAAACTCAGAAAATTCATTAAACGATTACTCAGAGACAATAGAAGATTTTTAAAATTTTCAAAATGGATATTAAAGGGGAAGAGTAGCACTTTTAGGTTCAATATTGACCTTTTAGAGAAAAAAATTATTTCTTGATGTTTCATGACATCAAATATAACTAAAAACAGGCTTTTTGCATTTTTAGGTTAAAATATCTCGAAAACCTGACGTGATGGGCCCCTTTTGAGGTCGGATTCGGATTCAGCACGTCGAAATCCTTCGGAAAAGTATTGTCTGATTCTTGGAAAGTAAATTGAATCAAATTTTGTTGGCCTGTGTAATTAATTATATATATATATATATATATATAGTAGTCAAAATTGATTATTCTTATCCTTATTATAATTATTCATATTCCATGATTAATTCTCCAATATTAATAAACAAGACTATAATTAATTTGGCTTGTAATAAATAATTTCGTCAATTTATGCAATGTATGTAGTGAGTAAATTGTTAAAATAAGAGCCAAATATCAATACAAAATTTTGCTAAAAAAAATTATATATATAAGATGTGAAGAGGGGAGGATATTCGCGTAATTCAATTCATACCACTATCTCTTTCTCCTCTTCTTCTTCGCGGCTAGGTGCCTTGAGTTGTTCTTTGAGATCGCTATTCACATTTAATTCTTAGAATTAAAAATAGTAGAATAGCTGGTGTGATGAAGTTTAACACGTGCAGGGTTAATTTCATATAAGAGAAAGAGAAAAGAATATGGCTATAGTTATTCTATAATATTGCAACTCATATTTAATTCTTAGAATTAAAGTTTATGGAAGATGTGCTATTTAAAAATTCTCAGAATCCAATACTGCATGTCCAAATATGGTATTGCCACTCCTAATTCCGAGCAACCCCCATTTCATTTATTCCATTTTGCATTGAGCTGAGCTTCTATAAAAGCCAGGGCACAAGCACTGGTCTTCAGTCTTAAAGTAGCTTCTATATCCCTTATAACGCGATTATGCGGTAGTAATTACTCGTCTAAACAAATAAAAGTCTGGAGTAGATTTCGCGAGGCGTTCTAGAATTTTTCTGCTGAATCACGATAGATTTTCGTTGAATCCGAATAATAGTTTAAAATAAATTTTTATTCGCTGTATCACATAGCTATTCGTAGAATCCGAACAATAGTTTACTTTAGACCCGTCCACGTGCTGGCTTCAAATTTCGACTTGAGTTTTATTTGGGCGGACGTTAAATTAAATAAAAATCTTAAACCGGCGAGTCCCTTTCGGTGATTTGATGTAGTGAGAAATTATTAAAATAATTTAATAATTTCTTGTTCTTATAACTGGCCAGTTGTGCGGATTGTACCTGCGCCGTCTACACTTAAACGGGCACCGATACCGCGTTTCGAGACGTGGATAGTACGCGTAAGCGTACACCTTTCATTCATTTTGCCCGTCGGTAGAACGGTGAGTCAAGATATCCTCCCTTCTCTCCATCTTTCAGGCGGTAGAGTGTAAAAGTATATTGTAAGTAAGATAACAAACGTATCGTTCCTATTTATTATTTTCTTATTGTATCAAGCAAGCATTATTATAATTTAATTTTTGATGTTAATAAATAAAGCTAATTATACTAAATTGTGAATCTTATCATTTATTAAAATTTTACTTTCTGTCAAATATTAAGTGTTAAATTTTCATCTCAAAGGAAATAAGATACTTTTTGGAATTTAATCATATTCATTGGCAGTTTCGTCTTCTATCGGCGATTAAATCAATCGAACCCACAAAAATAAACATTACCTGTTAGAGATTTTTCTCTAAGGTATTGGCAGCTTGGTTCCTCCGGCGAATAATTAATAAAGAAATTACAAAATAAATAAAAATAAATAAAATTTATTTTTCGTTCGTAACAAGCACTAAAAAAATTTTATTAAACGATTTATACAAACACTTTCTTTTGTTTCATGCTTCTTGTCAAATTCTATATTCAGAGGTTATTTGTACGAGGTATACTGAACAAACTGAAATATATTTAAAAAAAATTTTATAGCATTAAAAGATTATTATGGTTCTAAATCTAAAAATTTAAATGCACACCATCTATTCATTTGACAGATGATGTTGCATCCACAGGATGTAGCTTATCACGTATTTCTGCTTTTGTTTTTAAAAGTTATTTGGGCAAATTAAAAAAATGGTTCGCACTGCCAATCGACCGTTAGCACAAGTGCGTCGTCGACTGTACGAGAAAAATAAGTTTGTTGCCGAAAATCCGAAAATTTCTACACTTCAAAATTTAAAAAAAAGAAAGGAGAAGTTATTAGCAAAATCAGATACAAGGAAATTACAATTTCTACTACCACACCAAACAATATTGTACTTTTAAAAGACGATGCAGATTTGAAAGTAAAACAATTTATGAAAGTACCGAAGGTTTAAAATTGGAAGCACAATTGTGGGAAAAAAAGTAGCCAATCTTTAGGTATCCTTTTAATTCGAAATATCTCCAAATGTGGGAGTTAGACAGTCAACCTATTAATATTTTTCATTCATATCCGTTAAATTCTGTTAAAAATAAATTGGTTAAGTTATCAGTTTCTATGAAAGAAGGTGATAAAGAACAAGTATATGTAATGCCACTCCTTAATTAATGCAGTACGATAGATGCAGGGTTTCTATAAAAAAAGTTAAAAATTCCAAAATTTTGCAGGTTCTGTCGAAACTCTATAGACGTAAATTTATTGTGTAACAAAGTTCAATAATAAATTAAATAAAAATAAATTTGGTAATAAATGATTAATTTTATTTATTTTTTGTAATGTATAAATTTCTTAGTTAGATGTTGGTTTGTTTATTATTTTTTAATCCATATTAAAGCCATTTTCAAACACGAAGCTTTTCGTCCATCAACGATGGACCTCATCAGGTGAAAATCGAAAATTCAAAATCTGTAAAAAGTTACATAACTTTTACAAAACAATTTACACTTAAAATTAACATTCACAAATTACATGTCAAAAATATGTTCTAATTTAAATTACATTATATAATACTAATAATTTTATAATATTTTTAAAAATAAAATCACAAAAATACAAAAAACATTAATTTAAAAAAAACGTTAGAAAAACATAACCTCACTTACTAATAGGATCTCTTCTCTCACATGTCATTTATTTATAAAGAATTAAAAGAACACTGTAAAGATACATTGTTGTCTATCTTTACAGTAGTTCAACTTTTTAGAAAAAGTATAAATAAAATAAAAATAATAAATAACATTGTTGTAAAAACAGCCACTTCGTGGCGAATAAAAAAACATGTATAATTTAAAATGAAAATTGGTGATTTAATTATTGAAAAATTTGTAATCTGCTTTATCAATACGGATGTAGAAATCTACTTAATCATGCTTTCACGAAAATTTAAATCGCGTTAAAACACAAATGTTATGTGTTCGTAATGAGTGAGTGATAGATCTTCTTCAATGATGTTAAGTCGCTCTTTTTGTTGACTGTATCGTTTCTTAATATATGAAACATCTCTCTAAATTTTCTTCTATTACTATTTTGCTCATTACATATAATTTTAGTGTTTTCAAATATAAAATTATGATCATGAATGTGTGAGTGTTTGACGAGAGCCGTACTTCTCTTATCAAGTTTGCAGTCTCTTTTATGTTCATATATTCTGTCTTTAATATACCGAATTGTTTCACCTATATAACAAGAACCACACTGGCATGGGACACAATATACCACATGATTTCTATGCTCAAAATCAATGGTATCTTTATTTTTCGAAAAAACTCCAAAAGGATCTTTTTCATAAGAGAAAACAACTCTGATATCATAGATTTTATATATATTTTTAAAAAAATCTTTTAGCTCATTAACGAATGGTAAAACGATAATGTTATTATAATCAAAAGGTTCTTTAATGATATTATTATGAAAAATACTATCCCTTCTTAAATTGACATATTTTGACAAAAATGAGAGTGGGTAGCTATTCTCAGTTAACACATCATAAATAATAATAAATTATTAATATTAATATTATATTAATATTATTATTATTAATTAAATAACTGTGATAATTAATTTATACAGTTTAGTGTGTATTTAAAAATCACACGTTTGAAAATTTCAGCAAATTTTTGTATGTGATTATTAATTATTAGGTATTAAATAAATAATCAAGCAATTTAATTAAATAGTCTTTAATTAATTAGTGCAAAGAATATATTAATATAATATATAATATATAGATAGTATATTGTATATTTAAAATTCACTGAATATAAATAATGCATTAAATTACATTTAATCAAATAATGTCTGAAGAACGTTATTATTTATGTAAATTAAATTATTTTTTTCTATAAAATTAGATCCGCAATTTTGAATTTTGGAAAACTAAGGTTATATTCGTAATCGGCGACCCCGAAAACCCCAGAGTAACAAGTTTCAAGCAAAACTAACTATTTTTAAAAATTTTCTTATTTGTTTATAATATTGTTTAAAAAAAGTATCTTTAGTCGCCATTTTGTGGCAGCCATTTAAAAATTAAATATCCAAAATAGTCCTATGTTGTACTATTAAAAAATTTTAAAAACCAAAAAAAATTCTTAAAAATTCGTGTTTTTCAAATGTTGTATAAATTGTTTTTTTAACATTTTTCATTTTTTTGAGTACACCATTCGAAAGAGGGATTCAAGATACATATAAAAAGTGTATTTACAAAATATTCTTGGTGCTTTTTAAAATTAAAATATGTTCTTAAAAATTATGTACAAAATTTGTACATCCCGTCCTTAATGGGTTAAACCTGTGTTACAGCAATAAAAACAATTTTTATTGGATGAAATATTTTTAATCAACCAAAATAGATATTATGAATCATAAAATCATTACAACAAAAAATATTTTAATACTTCGATTTTCTGACATTTGGCCAGCTGGAATCGGCTCTCAGACCACTGTGCGCCGGTGCGACTTTGTTCTGTCTCTGCGGTTCCTGCGTCAAAAATTTTAAACTATTTCTATGTCAAAGCGGAATTTATAGCACAATAAAAAGATAAGAAAGAAAAGTTAAAAATGAAAAATGTGTAAAATGTCAAAAACTAAAATTATAAACAAACATACGAAAAAATTAATTAAATAAACTCATATATGAAAGTCAACAGTTAGAATTGTAAAAAGAAAAAGAAAAATAATAAAATATATTGAAATTGTATAAGGAAAAATAAATAACAGAATAAATTAAGATAAACAGAACAATTAAATTAAAAGCTTACTCTAGCCAAAAGGACTGCCAGCATGACACTTAAAAGGACATGCACAGCCATCTTATATGCAGAGATGATACGAGCGGTTATCGTTCTCTGCGCCAACAGTATTTCATCACAGATTGTTACACATCTTTTACTCCTCAGGAATGGGGCCCTCGCTGGTGCTGCGTATAGCAATTTATCATGAGCAACACATGACACCAATCCATTCACTTCCACACTCATAACCACGTCTGTCTGTGACCAGCATTGCTTCGGTCTTTCCCAGGTCCTTTTTAAGGCATCTGGCTTCCTGGCAGCATTTTGCTAATTGCAGACCCAAAATTGGTCCCACTCCCAAACCTTGAGAAGCCCTATGCTGTATTTCTTTCCTCACAGTACGACAAGTAGGCGGAATTAAACGCGTTGCGTATGTCAATTGCTACCAACGAGCAGAAGCATTCTTCTTTCTTTGTCCTAATTTCTTCGTGGTTTTGTTATATTCACAACTGTCTGAATGGCATCAACTGTGGACCTGCCTTTACGAAAACCAAACTAATGATCAGATAGGCTATTCTCGCCGGTCAAGTGGCTCTGCGTTCTT
Source organism: Leptopilina myrica (nomen nudum) (assembly GCA_032872475.1). Classification (NCBI taxonomy): domain Eukaryota; kingdom Metazoa; phylum Arthropoda; class Insecta; order Hymenoptera; family Figitidae; genus Leptopilina; species Leptopilina myrica (nomen nudum). The sequence continues at coordinate 38,103,315 of CM065458.1, read as the reverse complement.
TGCAGAACCATATTAGTCCTCGCGTGTTTCCCGTTAAGACTGAGAACTCAATATACTTGCGGTCACTTGCAATATATTCCTTAGAAACCCGCCAGTAGCTTATGCGGCTAAATATTTTACATGATGCGATCGATAATCGATCCTATCGCACCTCTTATAAACATAAATGTATTTCGCTGATTTACTACTAATATGTCGTTTCTTGAGATCATTTCTCCAATGGGAATTCCTCTCTTGTCGGTCTTGGCGTCATGGTCCGTCTCCGGCTTTCTCAGGTACAAGCATGTAAGGCACTTTTGATATTCATCACATATCTACGCGAGGTGATCTTCTACAACGCATCCCTGACAGTTTTTACCTATGTAGGGGCCTTTACAGTTTTCAGTTAAGTGTTCGTAGATGTTGTTGAATATTAGAAAAAACTCAACATCTGTATGTAATATGTTTAACACAATTGAGTTAAAAATTAATTTTTAAAGTATTAGGCCTAGACCGTCCTTCGGCAAAAGTAGCAAGGGATTATCTCTAAAATTATAGCATGTTGTAAAATTAACTGAATTCTGGAAATATCGATCTTGATAGCTAAGATTCAGGTTCAAACTTGCTCAGGTAATTCAGATAGAAAAATGCACATCGCACTTAGACCTTTTTTGACTAATTAGTCAGTCCGTAGTCGACATTGGTCGCATGAATGTTGATCAAATTCTTCATAAGAGTTAAATTTAAAAAAAAAATCAATTAATTATTAAATTATTTACTTTGTATTCAAATCTTAAAAATAATTTCGAGGGGTTTTTTAAAGGTACATGTTGTCATGATATTTTAGCAACTTTAAAACTGACAAATATTAACATTTGGGGAAGTTGTATCTATTTTACCGAAACACATTATTTGAGGAAAATTTTTTTTCTAGAAATGTCACATGATTTTCACCGAAATTCGAATTTTTAATTTTGTAAAACCTAGTCTTCTGACCGAAAAAATATAAATTTTGGTACAAATTAAAAATCCTTTATTCACGAACTAGCTAGTATATCTATAAAGAAACTCTGTTTTAAATCTGATCGCTTTAGCAATGAAACAGTAGTTATAAAAATTGAATTCAGAGACAATAGCGTTTAAAGTTCAGTTCTGACCTCTGAGGAGTATCGCGCTAAAAATATCAATAACATCGGTTCTACTGCACCGATTTTAATGAAAATTAAAAAAAAACATTCTTGAAAATATATGGGCAATTCTACGTGAAATTTTTCTTTGACATTTTAGAATCGGTTAAACATATTTTTTTCTTGTTCCTTATAGACGAATATTAAATACGTATATTTTTATTTTTCCATAATTGCAAAAATTGTCGAGAAATGAATTTTCGAAATTTTTTATTTTTAAAAGCATAATTATTTTCAATAGCTTATAACTTTGAAAGAATTGAATTTCGAAAAAAGTTGTCAACGATAGAAAGTTTTGTTTTCTTCAACTTTTAAAAGATTTAAAAAAAAACTATTTTTTTTAATTTTTTATAAAAAAAATAATTTTTTTATAAACAAATTAATTTATTTTTAATTTGGCCGCGGTTAATTTTTATTTTTTATTTATGTATTTATACCTGCCAATATACAGAAGATTTTATAAAAAGATCCGAAATGAGATGACTGATAGTTTTCGTTCTATAATGTAATGGTTCAAATTTAATGCCATTAAATATTTTAAAAAATATTAATAATTTAATATTTTGTAAAATAATTCCAAATAGAAATAGATATATTACTGTCAGTAATATATCTATCCCTGAATTAAGTTGACCATAATTTCACTCAAGGTGAGAAATAAATATTAATTCGGAAATAAAATAAGAGATGTCAATAACTACTTTAATATTGACCTCTCCCGTAAATAACATCGCGTTCGAAGTATATAAATACGCGAGGCGAGCTTCGAAATATCGCAGCTCATACGGACTACAGCAGTGCAAGATGCAAGTGCCAAAGGTACCACTACTGAGAAGGACGTACGTGAGAAGCCGACCGCCGGACAAGATCCAAGCCGCCTGGAACGCTGAGAAGCCAAGACGCCAACCACAGTAGCAGTGAAGTAAGTATACTGCATGCCACCCGTACCTCACCCCGGCTCGGAGCATGTATTCAGTATTACAGTGAACGCCACCACCAGCTGCTGACTCCTTCTCTCTCTCTCTCTCCAGCGAACGCGACCTCGGCTGTTGGATTTTCTTTAAGTGCACTCTCGTTGTGCATTAAATGCTCAATACGTGTGACAGGCTTCACCCTTGTATTCTTCGTATACTGCCACTCCTTTCTATAGTGAACGATACCCACGGCTGCTATAGATCGTATTTTTTATAACTTAGAGTCTTACCCTTTTTATATCTTTTTCCCTAGTGCTTCACACTAGCTTAACATATATGTTCGTGAGACCAGACAGCTGAGCTCCCACACTAGGACATATTCCCCCATTTCTAGACAACGTAGATTAAACTCGCGTTTCTACCCCCGTATACTCTTTTTATGAGGAACTCCCTCTTTAAAGAAGTGATCCCTATTAAAAAAGTCTTGGACCTCGCGAGATGTGCGAATTCATGCAGACCATGCATTAACTTGACCAATTTTTGCATTTTTTCCGAATAAATTGATATAAATGCACTTTTCCCGCGGATATTCAATTTATTCACCCCACATTCATATATAGTAGTTGGTCCTCTATATTATCCCATTTTCTTTGATCATATACACGCAGCTTCACAGAAAACGTGTGATCATTAAGAAAATCAGATCATATACTCGCAGCTTCCAAGAAAACGTGTGATCGCCAACAAATATAGATCGTATCCACGCAGCTTCCCAGAAAACGTGCGATCTACAAAAAACCCAGATCATATGCGCGCAGTTTCCTAGAAAACGCGCAATCTTCTAAATTCAATATCATACACGCAGCTTCTCGGAAAACGTGTGATATTGTAAAAAACACACTCTATGCATATCATACACACCTCTGCATAAAAACTATTGAAATTAGGATTATCGTGCGCAGCTTCCGTGAAAACGCGTATTCTTTGGGGAATTCTTATTAATAAAATCAGACGTCTGTCTGTACATTGCTTAAAACTTAAAACTTTTAGCATAAACAGTTGTTATTGACATAAAGGATTCCAGAAATAGTCGTAAAATTTTTAATGTATGTGTGTATGTGTGTATGTATTGATGTCTGTCACAGAAGTTTTGTTCCCTAATAACACAAAAACGCTTCTACCGATTTGAACTAAATTTAGCAGATTGTTAGGTATTGGCCCAAGGAAGGTTTATCAATTTACAGATTAAAAAAATATTATTTAGTACGTTATAAATCAAAATTTTTGAAAAAAATAAAAACATTTCAATTTTTTTTGACAGAATATTTATATACTTTCTATAACGGTAAAATTAAAGAAACCCAGTCACATTTCAACTTAATTTTACAACAATTAGTGTTAAAAATTATTTACTATAAAAATTATTTTTTTCAATTTTTCATTTTTTGGTAGATTGCTTTTAAACAAAAAGTTTCATTTGATTTAAATGAAACACTACTATAGTCATAAAAATTTAATTAACATTAATTTGAAATTTAAATTAAACAGTAATAGAATATATATCCTTATTAATAAAATCAGATGTCTGTCTGTACATTGCTTCAAACTTCAAAATTTTAGCATAAATAGTTGTTATTGACAGCAATGATTCCAGAAATAATCTTACAATAATTAAAAATGCTTTTATACTTTTTATAATTGAGTATAACATGTTATTTAGTCATTATTTAAAATAATTTTGCCAAAAATAATGCCTTATAAGCAATATGTAAGTATAAAAATGTTTTCAAAAAATTTAAAAAATCGAAATTTTTCTAATTTTATATTTTTTAATGAATTGCTTTTAAATGATCTATAACTGATTGTTACATGTTATTTGGTCAAATTTTAGCATAATTTTGCAAAAAATTGTGTCCTTTAACTTAAATGTAAATATACAAATGTTTTCAAAATATCGAAATTTTTAAAATTTTACGTTTTTTTTAATGTATTGCTGTTAAACGCTCTATAATTGATTTTTACACGTCATTTAGTCACATTTTAGCATAATTTTGCAAAAACTACTATTCCATATCTGAGATGTAAGTATAAAAATGTTTTCGAAAAATTTTTTAAAACGAAAAAATTATAATTATTAGCTCCAATTAATATCCAATTAATATTTCTATTTAATCCTTATTAATAAAATCCGACGCCTGTCTGCACATTGTTTCAAACTTCAAAATTTTAGCATAAATATAGTTGTTATTCACATGAAGAATTCCAGAAATAATCTTATAAATTTTAATGTATGTATCATGGATTGTTTTAAAACTTTCTATACTTGAGTATTACATGCTATTTAGGCACACAATAACAACTATTTATGCTAAAATTTTGAAGTTTGAAGAAATGTACACACAGACATCTGATTTTATTAATAAGGATGGTAAATGATATTAAAAAATATTAATTTATAGCATTAAAATTATTTTTTAATTATTAAAAATAAAGATTTTTTATGATAAAATAGATACTGCAGAAATTCAAGAATACCTGTGATACGATACTTGGATTATGCTACTGGGAAAAAACTTCGGTACTTAAATGTTTTGCTATTTTAATTCTAGATTTAACTTTTAGAGATTTTTTGAGCATTGTACTGGCAAAAGTTAAACAGGGTGTCGATTATTATTTCTGTTTTACAAACTATCCGGTTTTTCCCAGCTTTGTCAAAATTTGTTTAGGTGTATTTTTTTTATCAAATGTAAATTTTTTTGATAAGTATATTAACGATAAATAAAACTTCAAATGGCTACAAAAATTCACATATTTTATGAAAATACTCTTTGATGGGTTTTTGTTTTTACTAATACTTTACTAATACTTTTAACAGGGGTTCCACCAACTGAAAAAAAACGGGAAATATGCAGGAATTTAATTTAATCGGAAAAAACTGTGAATTCAGCTTATGCAATATAGGTCTTATTTTAGATTTTAGCAATTATGATACAATTAGTTCGAATTCGACTTTTTAGTCGAATTAGTTAGTCGAAAATTAGTAGAAATTTTGGATTAACTTATAATACTATAATTAAATTTCTACAAATAATTGACAAACATTGTTTTCTGCATTTTAATTAATTAAAAATAAATTATTTGAAGATAAAAAGTCAATCACTGATTTAAAATAGTAATATTTTTCTAATGAAATTGTTGATGGTACCTAAATATTATTTTTTCCGGTCAAATTAAATTCCCCACTATTTCCCATTTTTGGAGACTGGTAGACACACTATTAAATGTATTTGAAAAAACTAAAACCCGTCGAAGACGGGTACGACAGCTAGTTATAAATATAATTGTACGGATCAGACTTTAATTATAGGCAAACTATAAAATCGTACAACGGACTTAATGTATGAGTTACAGCCATCGTCAAATTGATTCCAATACTGTTTTAAAATCTTACTACTATTACACTACGTATTTAGAATAGGAATACTATGTAATTAGCTTAGGTTGTTTATTAATAAATAATTTAATTAATTAAATTAATTAAACTGTCTCATATTTATTTACAGACCTTGGGTGCCTATTTTTCAATAATATTAATTAAAAAAAGGGTAACAAAAACGAACCGTTACAATAATTTTTTTAATTAATTTGTTTATAAAAAATAATTTTTTTTCTAAAAAATTTTTAAAAAAATATTTTTTTTAAATCATTTAAAAGTTGAACAAAAACCAAAACTTTCTTTATTTGACAACTTTTTTCTAAACTCAAAATTTTAAAAATTATAAGCTATTAGGTTTACTAATTCATAGTTTTCGTTCTAAAAAAAATTTATATAACAAAAACTATGAGTCGGCCCATTTCGGATCTTTTTCAAAAATCTTCTGTATCTTGGCAGGTATAAATAAATAAGAAAAAAATTAAAATTATTCGCGCCCAAATTAAAAATAAATTAATTTGTTTATAAAAAAATAATTTTTTTTTCTAAAAAATTTTAAAAAATATATTTTTTGAAATCTTTTAAAAGTTGAATATAAACCAAAACTTTCTTTCTTTGACAACTTTTTTCGAAACTCAATACTTTTAAAGTTATATGCTATTGAAAATAGGTCTGCTTTTAAAAATTAAAAATTTCGAAAATTCATATCTCGAAAATTTTTGCAATTATGGAAAAATAAAAAAATACGTATTTAATATTTTTCTATAAGGAACGAGAAAAAAATATGTTTAACCGATTGTAAAATGTCATAGAAAAATTTCACGTGGAAATGACCATATACTTTTAAGATAAGCAATACATTTTTTTCGATTTTTTTAGTCCCAAAAAGGTATGTAACCCCTCAAAAAAAATTTAATAGGGTAAAAACAGGCTTAGAGGTTTTACAGCAAATTCTGAATCAAATTTTGAATGTACCATATAAAGTTACTTTTTAATAGAAATTGCATAGGGGAGAGTAGGCTACATTGAACCAGCGTCAACAGTGAACCACTTTAATTTTCTAAGAAATGACTGAGTGGAATTTTTTCTTATTTAATACATAAATTAGTATTACCGAAAGCGACTACGTCTAAAAATGTCGAGCACGTAGGTTTATTATTTACAAAGAAAAACGAAAAAAACTGTTTTTCACGTACAAAACAAAAAATTTTGTGGAAATATAATGAATTTTTTTTATTCAAATACGAAGTTTTAAAAATAAGTAAACGTGTGATTTATGTCGCTTAGGGTGTCAACTTCAATATTCCGATGTGATAAAGAATTTTAAGCCTTACATAAATTTATTATAAACAATTTTTGTTGTGAATGTCATGTGAATGCAGTGAGTGCGGCATCATTGAACCACCCGAAAAAGCAAAGAATTTTCAATTTTAAGAGTGGTAAAGTTGTCTGCTCTACTAATTAGTAAGAAAAATACTAGAAGACATGCTTTCATCACAATTGTGAACGAGATAAACTCAAACTGTCACTTTACCTACCTAACCTGACATCAAAATATATTAATCTCCTATATTAACAAATAATAACTCTTTAACAACAATTTTCTATTTTTTTGAGTGAAAAATAATATTTTTTACAATGTGTAAGTGGAAATATTATTTTTGAAGTAAATTGTAGTGTTTTATTAAAGGTGGTTCAATGTAGACACAGATTCTTCAAAATAAGAAAAGTGTAACTTGTTAGAAAAAATTTAATTTAATTATTTAATCATAATAATTTGTGTTTGTAATGTGTATATTAACTAAAGGAGTACTTCAGCTTAATGTTGATACAAAAACCTGATCAAAATTTGTAAAATTTAATTAGTTCTTGGACTTTAGAAAATACCCGGTTCAATGTAGCCTACCCTCCCCTACTGCATGTTTATACAAACAAACAATATTACATTAGATTCAGTACTAAAAAATGAATGCTTAATTTATTTTAAATAAAAGTAATTATGTTAATGGAAAGGCTTTCATTTTATACAAATTACAGGATTTTTATTTTATCTGAACAATTTTTTATTATTTTAATATTGACAATAAATTAATTTAACGTAAATTCTAATAAATAAATTACAAAAAAATTACCTAATTATTAATTATTCTTTTGGATTTTTATAATAATTTTCATACCTAATTTAATTTTATATTTATTTTCAAAACTCAATTAAATTTTTTTATATTTATTTATTAAACTGCAATTTACTTTAATTTTTTACTTTAATTTTTTTAAGGTAGCAAGTAAGAATGCATGCGTAAAAACTACAAATATCGCGTCCGCAAAAATCAACCTTCAATTTGGCGAAATGTTCGTTTAAAAATTTTTAAATGGCGGCTTCAAAATGGTGATAAAAGACATTTTTTTAAATAAACATTAAAGTCTAGTGTACGAATTTAAAAAAAATTTGAATAATCTTGTCACTTTGTATTTAGAGGTTTTTAAGGTTGCTGATTACGAACCTGATATTAGTTTTAAAAAATTCAAAATGGCGGATCCAATATGACGGAATTTTTTTTTTAATTTGACAAAATATGTTTAAAACCTCCTACTCAGGGGTTTTCGGCGTCGCTGATCACGAATCTGATATTAGTTTTCCAAAATTCAAAATGGCGGATCCAATATGGCAATAGAAAATTAAAAAAATCGTTAGATCTTGTTGAAATTGGTTACTTAAAATCTGATGTGAAATATTATAAATTTAAAATGGTAGAATTAATATGACAGTCAAAACTTAGTTTTTAGAAACATCTATATTTGATAGGATTGTCTTCATAGTTGAAGTTTCCAAATTTTGTGTATTATTTTTGTGACAAGAACATATAAAAAAGTATCACATTCTTACACCACAAAAAATGTTAATGTTTTTAAACGACTTAATTCAATAGCCATATTGGATCCGACATTTTGTATTTTGTAAAACTAATATCAGATTCGTAATCAGCAACCGCAAAAACCTATAATTAACCAATTTCAACAAGATCTAACGATTTTTTTAATTTTCGATCGCCATATTGGATCCGCCATTTTAAATTTTGGAAATCTAATATCAGATTCGAAATCAGCGACGCCGAAAACCCCTGAGTAGAAGATTTTAAACGTATTTTGTCAAATTAAAAAAATATATTCCGCCATATTGGATTAGGCATATTCGATTTTGAAAAACTAATATCAGATTCGTAATCAGCAACCTTAAAAACCTCTAAATACAAAGTGACAAGGTTATCCAATTTTTTTTTAATTCGTACACTAGACTTTAATGTTTATTTTAAAAAATGTCTTCTATCGCCATTCTGAAGCCGTCATTTAAAAATTTTTAAACGAACATTTCGCCAAATTGAAGGTTGATTTTTGCGGACGCGATATTTGTAGTTTTTGCGCATGCATTCTTACTTGCTACCTTAAAAAAATTCATGTTTTAAAAAAAAAGTAAAAAATTTTCAGTTTTTTGTCGAAAAAATGTTCATAATTTTCTCAAATTAAAGGTTTTTTTAAATTTGAACTTCAGATTCTGAAAGTGCGATAAAAACTCTATATGGATGGATATCTACACTACCGTCCGAAATTGTGCGAACGCGAACATCTCGAGCTATTAAAAAACACACCTGCACAGAAACAGTGATAACTCTTTGCACGGTCCGACTCTGTTTGTAATATCTCGGGAACCCGTAAATATTTTTTGTTGTTCTTGGTCTCTATTTAAAGCTTTGGTTACAAGGAATTGTCTGTAAAAGTAACAATTTTTTTCATAAACTTTGCTAAACTGTGCTAGGAGTCAAAGTCAGAGTAAGAAATTCCGAAAAGAATAGAATTATTTTTTTGTCTTTATAACATGATATCTCGCTTCCTATTTATGCAATACAATTTAAAATAGTAGCATTTCATTGGAAATTTAATAAGCTTTTGTAATATACAATTTTTACCTTCTTTAAATATGAATAAATTGTTTTAAATTTTATTTATATAAGAAATATTACTTCGATGAAAAATAATTTGTTATAAAAGTAATATTTTAAAAAGATATTAATACTTGGTTTTTTAAAGTAAAACTTTTTTTCTATAAATTGCCGCTAATAACAGATTGCTTTTAAGTTCCAAAACTTTAAAAACCGAAAATTGGTGGGGCTAAATCGGACACGGCCAATTAATTAAAGAATGAGATACAAATTTTCTTTTTTTTTGGTACAAAAGTCAAATCTATTCTTCTTTTATTTATTTGTAGATAGTTCTATACAAAGATTATAATATAATATGTAAAATCGGTAATAATGATAATATAAAATGAATTACAGTTTTCAGGCTTGTCTGTTTGTAGCAACTCGCTTGCGAATTCGAGTTTTAAAATAAATTCTTTATTTATTTATTTATAAAGTGGTTCTAAGCAAAGAATATAATATAAAATAGTTAATTAATATAAAATAAATTAAAGAATTCAAAGATTTGGTTATTTTTAATCACGATGTACGATTCAGACCCACACCGTCATCTAATAACACTGGCACACAAAAAAAAATTGATGCTCTGAGCTTTTGATCAGACTATGACTACTTTATGTTTTCGGGGTCGCTGAAAACGAATCTGAAGTTCATTTAACCCCATCACGTCAGGGTTTTGAGATAACCTCAAAAAACTCCAAATTTGACCCCAAAATTGTTTAATCAACAAAAATTTTTATTTTTAAGTCTTACTATAACTACTTTATGTTTTTAGGGTTGCTGAACCTGAACCTAAAGTTCATTGAACTCCATCACGACAGCGTTTTGAGATCTTTCGACTCAAAAAAACTCAAAATTTGCCACAAAAAAGAAAATTTTTATTTTCTACTATCCACTAATTTTTTGTTTTTGGGGTTGCTAAACCCGAATCTGAAGTTCATTTAACCCCATCATGTCAGGGTTTTGAGATAACCTCAAAAAACTCAAAATTTATTTTAAAAAGTTCTTGATAAAAAATTTTTTTGTGTCATGTTTTAAGTTTTTTTAAAGTCATCTGAAATCCTTGACGTGATAGGGTTACATACACTTCAGATTCAGTTTCAGCAACCCCAAAAACATAGAGTAGTGATATTAAGACATAAAAATAAAAATTTTTGTTGATTAAAAAATTTTGAGGTCAAATTTTGAGTTTTTTGAGGTTATCTCAAAACCCTGACGTGATGGGGTTAAATGAACTTCAGATTCGGTTTCAGCAACCCCAGAAACATAAAGTAGTGATAGTAAGACATAAAAATAAATATTCTTCTTCATGATTAAAAGAATTGATTAAAATATTAGGGTCAAATTTTAAGTTTTTTTGTTATCTCAAAACCCTGACATGCTGGGGTTAAATGAAGTTTTGATTCGGGTTCAGCAACTCCAAAAACATAAAATAGTGATAGTAAGACATAAAAATAAATATTTTTCTGGTTAAAATAATTTTAGGGTCAAATTTTGAAATTTTTCGGGGGTTATCTCCAAACCCTGACGTGATGGGGTTAAATGAACTCCAGATTCGGTTTCAGCGACCCCGAAAACATAAAGTAGTCATAGTCTGATCAAAAGCTCAGAGCATCAATTTTTTTTGTGTGCCAGTGTAATTAACATGCAATATATTTTTTCTTCTTAATGTTTTCCATTAAACTTTTTTTTTACTAAACTCAGTACACCTTGAGCTAAAATAAAAATGGCCGTATGATACTTGCACTTTAATTTTAACGATAAAATCCCAAAAAAATGAAGAAAATTTTTTTTTACTTTTACCTCAAGAAATGACATTTTCACATATTAACGGCAACTATTATTACAAGAAAATTGACACGTCCCTAAAACCTCATGCAGAATATGCATCACGAAATTGCGCGTTCATAGGTTATTTACACGATTTGAAATTCTTCACGGTTTCGGAAATATTTGACTTGTCCGGTTTATAGCCCCGTGTCCGGTTTAGCCCCGGTCTCCCATATTATAGAATAATATAATATTTGAAAATATTTGAAAAAATTGTATTCGACCTTACTCAATACAATTGTGCGTGAAGAAACACATTTAAAGAATTATTCATATAATTATTTAAGAACGAAAATTGCTTATCGCAGTAATTGGCACATTTCGATCGATTATCGTATGATTTTCTGCGCCTACAACATACAATCGATTAAAAGGAACACGACATTAACGGCATAAACTTGTTAAATCCAAGTAAATGTATGTGAAACAGTAAGTTCCGTCAGTAACATTAAGTTGCAATCGTCATTTTTACACTTCACGTCACTCACGCCCTTCATAAATATTCTGAACTTTGCTTAAACATCTTAAAATCGAAAGTTTTTAAAGAAAGGTACTTACGGTAATCAAAATGTATTCACCGTAACCTACCAATACGGTTCTGACGCGAAAAGGCATTCACCAAACGTCAACATCAATACTTTTTCTCTATTCTGAATACTTTTTTTACTAGAATGATAAAATATTTCTCTGTGCGAATTATAAATTGACAAAAAGTTTTAGCTTAAGGGGATCCCACATATCAACAATGCAGATCTAAATTGATAAAAAATCAGCAACCGCCTTTTCTTGAAAATTGTATAATATTATGCCCTATCAATTTAGGAAACTCATTTTCTATCATAAATACATAGGATGAATATTTTATTTGTTGTAATTATTAGAAAAAATTATTTTTCAAAAATTAAATATGATCAGTTTCCAAGAGTCCAAATCACCATAACCACATTTAACAGCTGTTTGGTGGTACATTATTTTGCAATGGAACCAATAGATGGCGCCAAATGTACCAGAAATGTGGGATTATTTGTTATATATTTATATACATATATATATATATATATATATATATATATATATATATATATATATATATATATATATATATATATCAGAAGGTAAGATTTCCCACAATACTAATTATAAGACTCCATAATTAATTACTAACTTTATTTATTTAGTATTGATAATAAATATTATTCACAAACAACTTATCACGACTGTACAGTTCTGAGTCTTGTTTCTATATGTTCTTACAACGACGAGGGAGATTCATATCTGCGTCTGCGCAACTTGGCAGAGAGAGAGAAGAACAGAAGGATACAGAATATTCCCCCACATACTCCCCCCCAAGTAATGACAAAAAAACTTAACATTTATAGTTATAAAATAAGCGTTGTATAAATAAAAATTAATATAAAAATTTAAACATTTCTTTCATAAATAAATAGTTCCTAAAAAGTTAATAATTTATATACATCAAAAACATAAAACAAAAAGATTTCAAAAAGAAGTAGAAAAATATTTGTTTTTCTTTAGAGAAAAAAAAATAATAATAATGTTTCATCGTCGAATAAAACAATAATAACAATAATAATAATAATAATATCGACGTCAAGTAAAATGATAAAATATCCTAAAGTTTGAGATGGCCATCTCGATAAAACTAAAATTATAAAGTATTCTTGACTAGTTTTTCGACGATACATTGAAAGTGACTTTCTTTTTGTTAACGTAAGTTCTAATAGGTTTTAAAGCTTGATTTTGATTTAAATTTACACTGTTCTGAATATTAACAAACGGACTAGTTACGTTTGTAGGAACTTCATTTTCAGAAAGTAACTCGGAAGAGACGAAAAACGCTGGTTTAACATTTTCTACAGAGACTTTTCGACTAACTCCGTTAATTTCAATTTCAAAGATCCTATCCGAAATGCGATTCAAAACCTTATGAGGACCGGAGTAAGGACATTCGAGAGATTTCTTTATAGTTCCAGTCTTTAAAAATACATGAGAACAGGAATGCAAATCCTTGTGAACAAAAATCTTTCTCCTGTGTTTATGACTCACGGGAACAGGCTTGACAGATCGCATGTGCTCGCGAAATTCCTCCAAAAAAATCTGAGGATCCGGAGCGAACTCCTCGGGGAGAATAAATTCGCCGGGGATCTTAAGTGTTGTCCCGTATAAGTATTCTGCAGGAGACGAACCAGAATCCAAGACATTCGACCTTAAACCCAAGAGAACTGTCGATAATACATTAATCCATTGTTAACCAGTATGACACTTAATCGCCGCCTTCAAAGTACAGTGGCAACGTTCGATAATGCCATTCGAGGCAGGGTGATACGCAGTTGTTCTGATTCTATGACATCCAGACAATTTAAGAAGGGAAGAAAAAATCTGGTACTCGAACTGACTTCCCTGATCGGTCGTAAGAGTCTCGGGAGCGCCGTAACGCGATATCCAGCCATCGAAGAAGGCGCGATAAATGGTGATTGCCTCGACATTTTTCAAAGGAATGGCTTCAGGCCATCTCGAAAAGCGGTCGATCGAAGTTAGACAGTATTTATATCCGTCGCAATTGGGCAAAGGACCAACGATGTCCATGTGAACGTGGCGAAATCTTCCATCGGGAGCAACGAAGTGAGAAGGCTGCAAAACTGTATGACGCGAAACTTTGGATCTCTGGCACTCAATGCAACCCCTGCACCACTCCTTGATATCTCTATTCATTCCTTCCCAAACATAACTCTTGCGAATAATCCTGTCAGTAACCCTTCCACTGGGGTGAGCAGGATTATGGAACATCTCAAAAACGCGCTTGCGCAAAGACAATGGGATGTATGGACGAATCACTTCACCTGACAGATCACAAACGACGGCGGTTTGATCGGGACCCCAAAGTAAGCGACTCAGGTTAAGAGAAGTTGATCCGTTTTCCAAAAGATTCTTTATTTCGTTGTCTTCTTTTTGAGCAATTGCTAACTCGACGAAGTTAACATCGGTGGCCAATCGAACAGCGTCAACACGCGAGAGACTATCGGCAACAGCATTCTTATCCCCAGGTAAGTATCGCAAATCGGTTGTATACTGCGAAATAAAAGATAACTGACGAATCTGGCGAGGAGAAGCCTTATCAGACTTTTGACTGAAAGCAAAAATCAAAGGTTTGTGGTCAGTAGCCACGAAAAACTCACGAAACTCCAAAAAATGCTTGAAATATTTTATTGCTTCAAAAACTGCAGTCAATTCTCTGTCGTAAGTACTATAGTTTTTTTGAGCTGAATTAAAATTACGCGAGAAGAATGCAAGAGGTTGCCAACAACCCTCCCTAAACTGTTCCAAGGCGGCTCCCATACCATAATCTGATGCATCAGAGACTACTCTAGCGGGGGCCGAACAATCCGGATGGAAAAGAAGAGTTGCGTCGACGATACTCGAACGACACTTCTCGAAAGCCTCAATAGTTTGAGGATTCCATGCAATCTCGCGACGATCATTTTTACGCGATTCGTGAAGGTAAGAATTCAAGTTGGTCTAATTCCGTTTTTATCAATAATGTAACTCAAGAACTCAATTTCCGAGAGACCAAACTGACATTTAGCTAAATTCAGACGAAGCGAAGCATCCGACAGACGTTGGAAAACAATTCTTAAATGACTTTCATGTTCTTCAGGAGAATTCGAAGCGATCAAAATGTCATCCACGTAGGCAAAAATAAAATCGAGACCCTTAAAAACTTGATTGACAAATCTCTGGAACGTGGATCCGGCGTTTCTCAGTCCAAACGTCATAACTGTAAATTCATAAAGGCCAAACGGTGTTATGACAGCAGTTTTTGGAATGTCATCAGTATCAATCGGGATTTGATTGTACGCCATAAAAAGGTCTAATTTAGAAAAAATAACCTTATCGAAGAGCATATTTGTGAAATCTTGCAAAAGAGGGATGGGATATTTGTCAGGAATGGTACAAGAATTAACCATGCGATAATCCCCACAGCATCTCCATTCTCCATTTTTCTTCAAGGTCATGTGAAGAGGCGAAGCCCAAGCAGCAAAAGAAGGACGACAACGACCAGCTTTTTCCATACCCTGAATCCATGACTTTGCAACGACCAATTTATCAGGAGCCAATTTTCGAGCACGTTCGGCTACAGGTGGGCCAGAAGTCAAAATGTGATGAGCAACTTCACTAGGAAGTATGTCGGAAACCTGAGCTAATCCTGTAATTTTTGGAAAATCGGATAAAATCTTCGAGTAGGGTGAAGCCAAATCGACTGAACTGATACTCACAAAAGAAACATCCCGAAATTCACCAACAGAATGACAATTTGTTACTGGATCAGCTATTTTCCGTTTATGAAGGTCAACAATAAATCCGAAATTCGAAAGCAAATCAGCCCCTATTATTGGGTAGGGAACATCCGCTACGCAAAAATTCCAAGATATAGAGCGTCGAAGACCAAGGTCAAGACAGAGACGCCGTTCGCCAAACGTATTTATTTGCGAATTATTCGCAGCATAAATTACGAATTTAGCTGGGCGCTGTTTTGACTTGATTTCGACAGGAATCAAAGAAATGTCGGATCCTGTATCTACCAGGAAATTAAGACCGGACATTTTATCATAAATAAAGAGGCGTTTTGACTTTTCTGCGGCACCTATTGCCTCAAGGTAGGTCCGTTTGATTAGTTTCCCGAATTTTCTGAATTTGGATCTCCTGAAATTCTATTATTATTGGATTTACTCTTATAAGCACAGGGTTTATAGCATCTATGAGCTTTCTCGCCATATTTATAATGCAAATAACAAAATTTTTTATCCTTAGAATTCCGATCACGCGACCGCTCGCCTCGAGACTGCGATTTGGATCGACCTCCGGAATGATTCCTGTTAGAGGATCTAGAGCAATCTCGTGCTCTGTTTGAAATCTCGTCAAGTCTCAAAGTAAGTTCGTCAATTCTACTAACTATCTCCGGACTAGCTGAAATTGTTGCAACGTTTCTTTCACAGGGTTCGCAGGCGACAATACGATCGGCCATCGACGCTAAACGCAAAAGATCGTCAATATCAGAAACTGCTAAAATCGCTCGGCAATTAGCAGGAAGGTGATCTAGAAAAATTGATTTCAGGACATCATCGCTACATTTACCACGACCGAGGTGTCGAATTCTGCTTAGTATCAACGACGGTTTGCCATCACTGACAGCTTTACCCCTTAAAATGCTCCTTAACTGAGCTTCTGGAGAAATCGAAAAATTTTCTATAATTCTATTTTTAATTTCGACATATAAGTTCTCGATGTGATTGTTATTCGTTAACAGATCTCCGAAAGTTTGAACGACCACATGATCAAGAACAGAAACTAAAGCGCCAGCTCTAGTTCTTTGAGAAAAAATACCGAAAGATTCAAAAATTAATTCGATTTGCGCGAACCATAAAGACGGATCTGAGCGAATGAATGGTGGTAATTGTGGAATCCGATTATTAAAATTTTGTTGAGCCTGATTCACAACGCCCGGGTGAGATGAATCACCAAAACGACCTTCAAAACTGCGAGGCGCCTGCGATCTACCAAGCCCTCCACGCTCACTGACCTCATCAGGATTAATAAAAACAAAACCGCGATTACTCATTGTTAAATTCAAAAATTAAAAATGTCCTCACTTTAAAATAAAACAATAAAATCCCGCTAAAATCAACCTGAGTTCCCCGCCGCTTCCCTGTCACCTCAAAAAAATTCAATTCAACGAAATAAATTATTACTTAAAGTTTCGAGTGAAAATGAGAAAAACAAAAATAAGCGCACTAAGAAAATAAAAATAATAATACAGACAATATTGTCTATGAAATAAGGGGTGCTGAAAGTCACTTTCATGATTTAACAATACCATGAGTCATTTCTTAAAGTAAACGATAACAAGATTATAATATCTCGCCTCAAAAAGATTTTGAAAATTTTGATCAATTAAAATTGATAATTGAGAATTATAAAATTTGAAAAAAAAAATTTTAATTTAATAATTTTGTTTTTATTCCAAATAATAAGAATATTTAAATTTGCTTTTTGCAAAAATTGTCAAATAAAATGTTAATTAAATTTTTAAAATTTTATTTCAAAGTGCGAAAAGAAAAAAAAAGTAATTCTCAAGAAAAGATACGAAAAAACAAGTTGATGCTTCCATACATGTAGAAGTAGAATTCCATATTCCGTTGACTCGTAGAGAAAAAATGCCAGATCCAGAAAACCCTCGAGAAATTCTCCAAACCAGCAAAAAATTCGCAGCAAATTGACTGGTGTAAAGGGCCAGGAACCAACAGTTGCTCCGAAATTTCATAAAAGAGACAGAATCATAAATGGGGGGCGGAAAACAATTAGTAGCAACCAGGTAAATTTAATAAAAACATACCTGTTGCATGGGCAGAATGTTTTGCCCATGCGCTGTTTTCCAAGGCATAAATGAAATAAAATTTCAGCAATCTCTCACCACAGCGTCGAATTTACAGGAAACTTCGGTCCGGATCAGCGTGGTTGACAGAAAATGACAGAGACAGTTGACATCAACAAGGCAAAACCAGGTTAAAGATGTCCAAGCGTTAAAATAATATCTTCTTAATTCAGGATTCCATCAAGATTGGAGGAAAATCCTTAATATTCAACATGTAAGTTTTGAATATTCAAAATGGCGACACTGATGTTTGCCACGAGGTCGTGAAAAATGTTAGAAAATTCCAAAACGTAGTAGAATTTAGTTGGAAATAATTCTACCAAAATAATATTCCAAAATTTGGTTTTATTTTTTGTTAATATTTCACTCAAATTACTTTAACTCGCGAGGATTTTTCACGATTTAATAACTTTACTCCGAAAAAGCGTTCGGGGTCACCAATGTGGGATTATTTGTTATATCTTTATCTACACATATATATATATATATATCAGAAGGTAAGATTTCCCACAATACTAATTATAAGACTCCATAATTAATTACTAACTTTATTTATTTAGTATTGATAATAAATATTATTCACAAACAACTTATCACGACTGTACAGTTCTGAGTCTTGTTTCTATATGTTCTTACAACGACGAGGGAGAATCATATCTGCGTCTGCGCAACTTGGCAGAGAGAGAGAGAAGAACAGAAGGATACAGAATATTCCCCCACAGAAATGATAAATTGTTGATTATTTTTAATTTTAAATTAAAAACAATTTAATATAATGTTTTGTTTGCAAGAGAAAATTGATTAATGGTAAAAAATATATAAAATAAGACAATTTCGCAAATATATTTAATTTTCCAAGTAAAAAATAAGTTTGTTTTGTTGTTTTTAAGGAAATTTAAAATTTAAAAACCTTTACTTTTTTTGTAACAATTACAAAAAAAGAAATATTCATCCTGTGCATTTATGATAAAAAATGAGATTCCCAAATGGATATCGTATAGTATTTTATATTTTTCAAGAAAAGGCGGTTGCAGTTCTTGTTATTAATTTAGATCTGTGTTGTCGATAAGTAGGATCCCCTTAACAATGAACCACATATCGACAATTTTGTCCAAATGTGCAATTCCTTGTCACGTCAAGAATTAAAATTATGGAACCGAGATTTTGTTTCTGTTAAAACCCAAGTGCGAATTTAGGTTGGCTTCTAGAGTTTAAAGTATTAAAGTAAAATTTAGACAATGAAGACAAATATTCAGACAAAATTACTTTGAAAAAAGTAACATTTGTTCTTTAGGTAAATTGCAAATTATTGTTTACAAATATTGGCTAAATAGTCTACCACGTTTTGTTGTTATTACTAGCCCAATATAGAAACTAAACTGTAACCTTGTATATATAAATATTAAAAATTCCGAATGTAAAATGAGAAATTTTTTTCTATGTAAACTGTACATTTTCGTCTATTTTTTGGTGAAATGTAGAAATTTTTTTTATCACTATTATTAACCCAATATAGAAACTATAAATAATATAATTTATAATCCGAGGAGTAAATTACTCCTCGGATTAAAATATTGCTCTAGAACTCCGCCAAATATTCTGAATATTTAGCAAAAATTATTTTGATAGACAAAATATCTGTTACCTATCAACAAAGGGTCATCCATAAAGCATGTGATACTTTAGGGGGTGGGGGAAGGTCAGCAAAATATCACACTCCATGTTAAGTGTCTATGGATAAAGCATCATGAGGAGGGGAGGATGTCAAGATTTCCGAAAATATGTATCACATGCTTTATGGACGACCCCCATTTTTATTGTTTGCTACACGGAAAAAATTTATTCAGGAAACATTCCTGAATTAGTTCAAGAACGGTGGATATGAGAAAAAGTCGACAATAATACTTTAACTTTAAGTGAAATAGTTGAAAACATTCTAGAATTATTCCTGACCTTAAAAGAAAAGATTTAAATTAGATACAGTATAATAGAAATAGGATATACTAATGGTAAGTTCAAGACAGAGTTTAAAAAAATTAATAACGGTTCTAGATTTTTCGAGAAAATCACATTATTTTGAACAAGATTTCTAGTATTACCAAACAGTAACAATCACTGCTTGTTGTGCCTGAAAAATTCCCGAACTCTAAAAGAAAATTGGAGTGCGCAACGGTTACTTTGCGCAGAACGGCAGAATGTATTCAACAAGTTTAACTTATAGTGATGGCTATAGCTACACGAAAAAGTTTTTGGGCGAGCAGACGTCTCTCACTCGCCTCCCACAGAAAAGGTTTTCCGCTTTCTCTCTAAAGAGAGCTCTGATGCCCCACAAGAGAGCTCTGACGCTCCACAGTAGGAAAGCAGCAGTCTCTGTGGGTGAAATGAGCTACCAAAATGGGGCTGTCACTCTACCATACGTACTGGTAACGCAGCGCCACCACAACAGGTACAGCGACTCGCCCAAGAACTTTTCCGTGTACATTTCAAAAGTGTGGATGTAAAATGTAAATTTATGCCAATACAATTTGTACTCAAGATGTATACAATAAAACCATTTTATTTTAAAACAGATGTCTATTTCAAATGCAAGTGTCAATCAACTTCATAAGTGATTAGTTTTGTAATCTCATCTTAAAATTGTTTTAAAAATCATCAGTTTTAATATTTAATTATATTTGAAATTTAATTTTTTATACTTACATTTTATAAATATTAAATTTAAAAAAAATTGTGAAAATTAATCTTTAAATTATAGGTTTAAAATGTTTCTAAAACTTTTGATTTTAGTAAAGTTTTCAGAAAAATTAATTATTAATATTTATATTTCAACTAAAATAATTATACTAATTATCATTGTTTTTATTATTTTCTTTTTGTAATTTAATTATTTATGTTTTATTTAATTATTGTAATTTATCTTTCTTTTAATAAATTAATTTAAAATGAATTATACTATTATTTATTATTTTATTAATCAATAATTTTTATGTATCTTATTTTAATTATAATAAAATGTAAATTAATTAAAAACCTTTGAAATTTTTTAATTTATTTCCAAAATAAAAATTTCCTATTTTACTTTTTTAAAAATTTCTCTAAAATATATTTACAACAATGTATATTTATAGATTTAACTGATGTACAACTTGTAATTATAATTGATATCGATTATCTATATTTTTAGTACCTATAATTTTCAATTCTAAATATTTCGTGTTAAAACCTTCTTTAAAAACTGACCTTGGTATTTTAACATTTTTCCATCTTTTTAGAAACAAATTATTTTTACAATTTCTCTTGTTATTAACAAAACAAAGCAATCCAAAAGTGGCGAAATATCCTATACGTTAGTATATAAGAAAATTCTAAACCACTCGTTCACAGCGCTCTTCGTGTAGCGCGTGCGTGCAATATTTCGATAAACGTTGTAGTTGCGAGCGTATATGTATGTTACGTTATATTTATAAGTATAGTTTGTGTTTATATGTATATTTAGATGTGTTATATTTGCGGTGTATTTTGTTTGAATGTATGTTGGTTGGTGTATGTGAAAATAATACTGTATTTCTCTTCATATCTCTGAATTTTTTTTCCTTGAATTCACCCAGAAATTTTCCCGAACTCAACAAGAGTTGTTGCCGTACGGTTCGTATAGTTTCACTAAACATGACAATAGATTCTACTGCTTACAGTATTGGAAATATTCAATCAATTACTTCAGAGTTTCTCTTGAATTATTAACGAATTTTCACAGAAATTTAATTATTCTTTCTTGAAATGTGTATATGATATTTTAAAACTAGTTAATCCGTAAATCTTAGCGACTTTTTTTCATATCCACCGTTCTTGAACTAATTCAGGAATGTTTCCTGAATAAATTTTTTCCGTGTAGAAAGACGAATTGGCCATATTTTGGCTTATTTATTATTATCGACAATATCTTATTAGCTACATGCCTAAAAAAACAAAGTTGTACCCTAGTTCTTCGATTTTGTTAAAACTTCGAAATTTTGAAGTGGAATACATGCCAGTAAAAAGCTTAAATTCGATTTTAAAATTTTCAAAAATTTTGGATTTACGAGGTTTTTAAATTTTTTTTTGAAATTTTGAAAATAGTATTTATTTAAGGAAAATGAATGAAACTTAATGAAATTTTCAGGGAATACTTATTGTTTACAGACAATTTAAGAAAATTTTTTTGAAATTTTTTTTTTAAACAAATTATTTTAAAAATAAATTTTAAATAAACAATTTTTTGAAAAGTGCCTTTTTATTTTTTTTAATAATAATGATTCGATTCCCACTTATTTCACGAGTATTTTTCAAAAAAAATCGATGGAGGGTCTGAAACTTTAGGTGATATTGAATTTTTTGTCCTTGCGCGCAAACATAAAAACGCATTTTCCGACTATACTCTACATACAAACTAATGTTTAAAATCACCTACAAGTCGTAAATTTTAACCGAATTCAATTTTTTTAAAGAATGTCAGGCTACAAATTTGTAAGAATACTGTGCATTTTTTAAATTTATATTTGTTTAAAAAAATTATTATTATTGTTGTTAATAACTAACTTTTTACTTATTGTACATAGAAAGGTATATTTTTTTCTAATTTTGCAATTTTCCAGACCTAACATAAATACCAATGCAAATTTAAAACATAATTATTATTGTCTAAGAAAGATTTAAACAAATTATTATTGTTAATTACTAACTATTTACAGAATAGTTATATTCTACATATATTTACAGTATACTTAAAAGATGCAGTTTTTTTTAATCTAGCAAATTTACTAAATTTTTTAATATGTCGATTTACATTAGAAATAACATTTTAATTTAAACAAAAATAAGAATAAGAATTTATTTAATTATTAATTAACTTTTAATTAGGGTTGGTTAAATTTTCCCCAATTATATTATTTTTCTTTCAAAAAATTTGAATTTTGGTAATTGCCAAAAAAAGAACGAAAATTTCCAAAAAAACCAACTTAGTTAAAAATTGTTTAAATAATTGTTAACGACAATTATATTGAATATTAATTGTGTTATTTTACTTTCTAAAAGTTAATTTTACTTAATTTTGTAAACTCAAAAAAGTGTTTTTGCTTTTAATGTCTCCGAAAGCATTTAAATTTAAAGCATTTAAAATTTATAACTATAACTAACAAATAATTATAAAGTGGTTTTCACAATTTTCATTTGCATGTATTCTGTGACAATTTCACATTCGAAGATCTTGGACACAACTTTAATTTTTTGGCATGAAGCTATCCAGATTAAAATTAAAAGTACAATTATTATTTAAACAATTTTAAAATAAATTTTTATTCTTATTTTTGTTTAAATTATAATTTTACTTTTAATGTAAATCGACATATCAAAAAAGTTTGGTGAATTTGCACGATTAGAAAAAACTGCATCTTTTAAGAATACTATTCTGTAAATAGTTAGTAATTAACAATAATAATTTGTTTAAATCTTTCTTAAACAATAATAATTATGTTTTAAATTTGCATCGGTATTTATGTTAGGTCCGGTAAATTGCAAAATTAGAAAAAATATACCTTTCTATGTACAATATGTAAAAAGTTAGTTATTAACAACAATAATAATAATTTGTTTAAACAAATATAAATTTAAAAAATGCACAGTATTCTTACAAATCGATTTTTTTTAAAATACTCGTGAAATAAGTGGGAATCGAATCATTATTATTTAAAAAAATAAAAATTGCACTTTTCAAATAATAGTTTATTTAAAAATTATTTTTTAAATAATTTGTTTTAAAAAAATTTCTTAAATTGTCAGTAAACAATATAAATTCCCTGAAAATTTCATTCATTTTTCCTTAGAGGTATACCGTTTTCAAAATTTTAACAAAAAAATTTAAAAACCTCGTAAATCGAAAATTTTTCAAAATTTTTCAAAATCATATTGAGGCTTTTTACTGGCATGTATTCTACTTCAAACTTTCGAAGTTTTAAGAAAATCGAAGAACTAGGGTACAAATTTGATTTTTAGGAATGGTTAAATCTCGAATTTAATACAAATGGAAACAATATAGAACAAAAATTCGGTTAATGAAAAAATTAACTGTACAGGTTCATTGACACAAATGGTATAGTTTCCTGTACAAGGTCTTGTACAATTTCCTGTGCAAAATATTGTACGGGGATTTTCAGTAGGGAAAATAAAAGGATTTTATATATTAGGAATAAAGTTAAAATATTCACATTGTAATCCTTTAATCATTGTTCTAAAACTTATTGTAAACCTCACTTTTTCCTAAAAAAGGGGGCACGATGAAATTGTTCTCAGATTTTCTTGATACTTGGTTCTTAGCTCAAACTTTTTGAAATATTAGTATTACAGAAATGCCATTAAATTTTAGTTAAACATTTACAGTTAACCATTTCTGGATTATGAAAAATTCATATTTAAAATTAGCGACTAGAGGAAACACCTAAGTACCAAGAATCAAGAGAATCTGAGAACAATTTCATCGTATGTCGTATTGGATCCGCTATTTTGAATTTTTAATATCCAACATCAGATTCGTATTCGGCGACCTCGAAAATCCCTACGGAGTAGCAAGTTTAAATCGATTTCATTAACTTAAATATATTTTGTCCGCCATATCGAATTTTTGTAAACTAACATCATGTTGGTAATCAGCGACCCCGAAAACCCCCGAGTAACGACTTTCAAGTAAATGCAAGGGATTTTAAAAAAAATTTGTCCGCCATATTGGATCCGCCTTTTTGAATTTTAAAAATCGGATGTCAGATACGTAATCAGCGACCCCAAACACCCCTGAGTAAGAAGTTTCAAGGAAATCTGAATATTTTTTTTTAAATCCACCATTTTAGATCCGCCATTTTTAATTTCTTTTATGTCTTTCATTTTCATGTTATTGAAGTCACTGAAATTAAAAAAAACATTCAGAAGAATAAAAAATTTAGCTTTATTTATAGAAATTAAGTAAATTTCTATAAAAATCAGTTTCTCAAAATTTAACCCCCCCACAAAGCATGTAAAAAGAGAGAACACGAACTAACTTTTAGGTCGGACAATGTTTTCATCTTTAGATACACCTTAAGGAAGAAAACCTACCACATAAGAGTCCTGGCAATCCAAATTTTTTTTGTGTTCTGGTGTAGTCAGATTGGAGGGGACCCTCTACCAAACTTTAAAGGGTTCAATTATTTTGAGTAATATTTTTCCTTTAATTTAAATTATTTTAATAACAATTCATTTTGTTGATTACATTAAATTTTGAAACATTTCATTGGTTATTAATTGCAATTTTCGACTAATATTTGGAAGTTTCGTCCAAAATTGATTGGGACATGTATTTCTTTTTTTTGTATTTTTGCTATTTAAATATTTAGAAAATATTTCAAAAATTGGTTTTTCGTTCCCCGCTTTTTTAAAAATTAAACTTTACCTTAAGCGTATCTTTTTCCTCCATGGCAATGCTTCCGCAGGGATCAGCTTCTGAAGTGCTTACGTCACTGGCAAAGTCACAGGTGACAATTGGAATTTGAACTGGCTGATTTTCGATTGTTGCCACGTTTTCTATGGTTGAACTCGGCATTTTTCTTATTCTAGTTGGTTGTTTGCTTTGAGTGAAACTCGTCTGTCGGATATCCGGTGACTCGAGTTGTATCGTAGGCCGTGGACGTGGCTGCTTCCGGATTCCACGTCTCGCTCGAGCTTTCGCAGCAAAATAAATACGTATGTAGACAAATACCATAATGCACGAAGGGATGTAGAAACTGCCTAGCGCTGAGTAAAGCACATATCCTATATCTTCCGATAACTGAAACAGAGAATTCAAAAAAATTATATTTAATTTCAATACACATAATACAATTTTTGTTTTTTATTTATTAAGGGAGGTTCACATTGTGGGAGTAAATTAAACAACGTTCTCTTTTTCATTGGGTTTTTTAAAATATATCTACCTATATTACAAAAAGATATCGCTACCACTGTTTCAAGAATTAAACATAACCTCAAAATTAGGTTTAAAGTTCATATAGGTAAATTTCAGAGGACAAAGAGCGAACATAACCTTAAAATTAGATCATATGTGGTCAACTTCACAGGACAAAAGGAGAACATAACCTCAAAATTTGGTTTGAAGGTCAAATGCGATCAACTTTAGAGGATAAAAGTAGAACATAACCTCAAAATTAGGTCTTATAGTCATATGTGGACAACTTTAGAGGATAAAAGTAGAACATAAACTCAAAATTATAGGTCTTATGGTCATATCCCCTACTGAAAATCCCCGTACAATATCTTGTACAAAAAATTGTATAAGATCTTGTACAGGAAACTATACCATTTCTGTCAATGAACCTGTACCATTTTCGCATAAGAAATTGAAACAAGGTCTTGTGCAATATCTTGTACAAGAACCTGTACAAGTAATTTTTTTGTATTTGAATAAAGGTTCATGTTTAATTTTTTGTACGAAATCTTGTTCATGTACACATTCTTGTACAGGATCTCGTACAAGAAATTGTACATGAACCTTGATTCAAAAGCGAAAAATTTACATATACAGGTTCTTGTACAAGATGTTGCACAAGATCGTATACCAGTACACATTCTTGTACATGATAACGCACAAGAAATTGAACATGCACCTTTATTCAAAAGCGAAAAAAATTTACGTGTGCAAGTACACATTCTTGTACAGGATCTCGTACAAGAAATGGGACATGAACCTTTGTTCGAAATCTAAAAAAATTTCTTGTACAAGTTTTTGTACAAGATCTTGTGCAACATCTTGTACAAGAACTTGTTTCAATTTCTTATGCTGAAATGGTACAGGTTCTTTGTCACAAATGGTATAGTTTCCTGTACAAGATATTGTACGGGGATTTTCAGTAGGGTGTGGACAACTTCAGAGTTCAATGAGCGCATATTATGTTCGCATAATTTGGTTTCTGAAAAAACAATCATGTTAGTATGAATGTACTATAAATTTATTGTTCAAGGAATCTAAATTTTATTAAACGCCTAGTAATATTTAAAATGTCCAAAGTAATAAATACTCTTAGCAAAGCAATTATTATTACGAATCAGAGCAATTATTACTATTTCGTAGAGATTTTTACTCAGAGAGTAACACAGTAAGTGTTTATCAAAATTACATAGATTGATAAAAAAAAATCCCCTTTTAAAAAATAACATTTTATCCAAAGGAAAATATATAAAAAGGGGGCTTCACATCCATGTCAAGGCCGAGGACTTAAAAAGGGTCTTCAATTTTGACACTGTTACAACACCCCTTTCGAGACCGAAAATGTGGGGTGAAGCCAGAACGCTTGACTGCTACTTAACGAGATAATATTTTTGTCTAAATCTACTAATCAATTCTATCTCTTGGATCCAAGATTAAATTTTTTCTGAATTTTGTCATCATAACTTCAATGAATAACAATGACAATAGGTAAAGTAAATTGAAAAAGTTTATTATGAAATAATAAAAATCACAAAGTATTTTAAGTACTTCTTTAAACCTTATAAGTAGTTAAAAAAACAATTACATTTTATAGTAATAGTAGGAAGAAGAGAATAAACGTAAACAGAATTGGAAAAAAGAAATAGTAAATTTAAGTTGAGACAAATGCATGGATCAACTTCAACAAACAGGATTCATTCATTTTTCCCAGAATGGAATTTATACCATTTGATATTGTCTCGAGAAACCCTCTCACACTACGCTCTTCTCCTCACACACATGTTACTGTATTAGTCCCACTATTAGAAGTATATGGGTAGTTCTACAAACGAAGGAAGAAAATGGAGAACATTTTGGCACAGCAATTTTTTTACGTTCATGTCTTAAAAAGTAATTTAAATTCAAGTTAATAGTATTATCAAAGATACCTAAAAGTGGCCAGTCAAAAAATGACAAATTGCAAATTTTACAGCTATTTATAAATCATTTAACCGCGTGACCCAGGATATGAAAAGATAATTAACAATTGCTCACAAAATAATGTATAGATTTTGATAACTTTTGTTACTCGGGGGCTTTCGAGGTAGCTGATTACGAATCTGGTGTCAGATTTCCAAAATTCAAAATGGCGGATCCAATATGGCTGACGAATTTTGAAAAATTGCATGCAATTTACACAAAACTTGTTACCCGGGGGTTTTCGAGGTCGCTGATTACGAATCTGGTGTCAGATTTCCAAAATTCAAAAAGGCGGATCCAATATGGCTGACGAATTTTGAAAAATTGCATGCAATTTACACGAAACCTGTTACTTGGGGGTTTTCTAAGTCGCTGAATACGAATTAAATGTTAGATTTCAAAAATTAAACAAGGCGGATCGAATATGACCGCCGAATTTTCAAAAATTGTATGAAACTTACACGGAACTTGTTACTTTGTTTAAAACGAAATGTTTTAGGGTGTTCGGTGTTGCTGATTATAAATCCAACGTTAGATTTTAAGTGTTAAAATTAAATTTCATAAAAACCTAACATTTATTATCGCAATAAATGGCAAGGTGTTATTTTAATACCAAAATGAATTAGAATATGATGCATCGCTTTAATCCATCTAGGATTTATATAACTGATCAAAGGATTATTTTTAAAAATAACAATCAGACTTACAAATATTGTTTACTATGAATAACATTTAAACCACATTTAAGGCCCTTTATTAACACTAAAGCACACCCTAATATCTAAGTGTCAGTTGAAATAAAAGTTTCCAAAAATTTGGATTTAGTGACCTTAAAAGTGTCTGAATATACATTTTAGATAAATCCGACAAATAATTAAAAATTTGGATACCATATTAGATCCGCCATTTTGAATTTTGGAAATCTGTAATCAGATTCGTAATCAGCGTGATCTCAAAAACCCCTTGGTAACAAGTTTTGTGTAAATTGCATGCAATTTTTGAAAATTCGTCAGCCATATTGGATCCGCCATTTTGAATTTTGGAAATCTGACACCAGATTCGTAATCAGCGACCTCGAAAACCCTCGAGTAACAAAAGTTATAGAGATTCATGAATGATAAAGTCTAAATTAAAGAATTGTTTATGAAATTTTTTTATAACCAATTGCGTTTGCTCAATAGAACAATTCCATAATTTAAATTATCTATAAAAGTGAATTGAAGTACTTAACAAAAAAAATTTTTTAGATTCATTAAAATAAACGTTTTACATGAAAAAAGTACTTTTTTCATTTGTTAATAACAATATAAATATTTATGCAAAGTAAAAATTAAATATTAGTTTTTACAACCTTTTACAAATTTAATTAGAATTATTTTTAAAAAAAATTTTTTGAAAGGATTGAAAATTGTTGGCTTTACGCTATTTTAAACATAAGCACGTTTGTATTCTGACAGAATCTGCCATGATACTGAGAACCAGGATACTGAGAATGTTGGTCATTTTTCGTCTAAAAAATTGAAAAATAACGTTTAATATGGAATTTCAGCTTACTGGTCAAAAAGGAATAAGGTTCTACGACACCTAGAGAAACAAAATTATAAAAATATAAAATATATTTTTTTTAAATGCGTGCCAGGATACTGAGAATTTATCTGACCATATGTCAATTTCGACCACAAAAGACACAATTTTAGTTAATTGAACTGCAAATTAGGTATAATTTATGTGCTATAATCTTTAGTTAACCTTTACTAATCACTGTGAAAAATGATGAATTAATCGGAAT
Organism: Leptopilina myrica (nomen nudum); assembly: GCA_032872475.1. Taxonomy (NCBI): domain Eukaryota; kingdom Metazoa; phylum Arthropoda; class Insecta; order Hymenoptera; family Figitidae; genus Leptopilina; species Leptopilina myrica (nomen nudum). The sequence continues at coordinate 38,073,812 of CM065458.1, read as the reverse complement.
AAAAATTATTAATAATTTTAACGTTTTTTGTTGTACCAGGAAACTGAGAATGAATTCGAGGACCAACATTCAAGATAAAATTTTTTAAATAAAATTGAAAATAATGTAACAATGATTTAAATTTTTGTAAAGTACAACTATTTGAAATTATTATCCAAGTGTTCATTTGTATTTAAATGCTTAAAAATAATATTTATGCATTTTTTTAACTTATAATACATTTTTTTCTTTTATAATTATCTTATTAAACTCAATAAATTAACAAATGATTAATAGAAATAATTAATTTGAACAGATCACATAAGAGAATAAAATGAGAAAATACACTACCGGTCAAAATTGAGAGACCACCTATTTTTAGATGATTGAAAAACATTTTAAAACAAAACTTGTATGGAACCTAAAATTTTTTTATTTTTATTTTTTGAAAGATGTTAAAATTTTAAAGAGAACAAGATGTTTTAGAAGTCATTTGGCCAATATTTAATTTAGATATTTTGTGAAAAATCGCCATTTTCAATGTTTTACAAAAATTTGAATAACTTCTAAAATAATGTACACTTTTTAATGATCTTAGGCTTATTTTAAAGGTAATTTGTTACACTATAAGACTTATTTATAGGCATTAACGTGTAATTTTTGTCTTAAAAAATGTAGGCCGTCAAACTTGGACCAAAAAAATTCAAAAAATTTGGATCAATTTTTCTGTACTAAAAACTATTCTAAAAAATATTTGAAACATGATATGGTGTAGATTTTTCAAGAAAATTTAATAAAAAAAATACTTTTGAATTTTAAAAATTATATCTCTGTTAATAAGAATGTTCCAAATTTTTTGAATTTTTTTGGTCCAAGTTTGACGGCCTGCATTTTCTAGGAAAAAAAATTACACGTTAATGCCTCGAAGTAATTCTTATAGTGTAACAAATGACTTTTAAAATAAGTCTAAGATCATTAAAAAGCGTTCATTATTTTAGAAGTTATTCAAATTTTTGTAAAACATTGAAAATGGCGATTTTTTAAAAATATTTAAATTAAATATTGGCCAAATGACTTCTAAGGTGAAAATCTCTACTTTTCACTAGAGGAATTTTAGGAGATTAGAATGCAGTGGTTAATGAAGTTAAGATAATTATAAACAATTACAATTTATTTTTCGTTTCTCTAAACCCCTAATACATATTTATACAACTCAGGCGTATTATGGTCACTTTATCCACCTGTACAGGCGCGTACTAAGTTCCCCCTTATAAGCCAACAGTCAATAAAGAAACCATTATAGCCCTAGGGCGATAAAGAGTATATTATTGACCGCTCACAGGTCAATAAAGTACCCTTTATCTCCCTAGGGCAATAATGGTTACTTTATTGACCAGCTTTGTTATATGGGAGAACTTAGCATGCACTGGTACAGGTAGCATAAAGTAAACATAATACGCCTTTGTTGTATAAAGCAAAGTATGGAACAAGGGAGGTACGTCCGAGTTTATGTACCGAGCACAATATCGAAAAGCGAGTGCGAAGACGAGTTTTTTAATATTGTGCTCGGTACATAAACTCGGACGTACCTCCCTTGTTGCATAATGTACTATTACCTCTCCCTTTTTTATTATCTCTTGTATCTTTAAATCATAACTATAATATATTCTTATTAATGTGTGTACAATTCTAACACAATCTTTATTTTCCTCGAATGTATAATATTTGTATGTGTGTGAAGTATTATTTAAGTGTATGTGTACAATTAACTCACCTATTCGTTATTAGATATTATTCCATTAAACTTCTTATAATCCTTTTCTATAATATTTGTTTTAAATGAACTTTTTATAGCACAAATTCTCACTTAGACCTTTTATTATTCTTCACCTTTTATACTTTATTGTTAACTATCAGTAATACGTATGATAACTTCTTTATATTCAAAATAATGGCAAAACTGACCCACGACATACTATCGCGAAGACTTACGGGCAAATGCCCAGATTTTCCTGTGTTAATCGATTTTAATAATCGACATTACAGTGTTGAAATTTTCTTTAGTTTATTGCACCTGCTCGTTGCCAGGCGCTTTTCTGCAAGCTTGCAGTTTTGGACAGTGGTGTGATCTTGGTTCATTAACCTGGGCACACCACTTCTTAGATTTCACAATACATTAGTATTTTAAGTATCATTCTTTTAAATTAAGTTCATTCACTTTTCATGACAAATTTATAAGTGTGTGAAATGTAATAATCAGCTATAAATGAGAATTATATTTTATGTATTTTACTTCTATTTTAATTCTTGTACCCAATATTATAACGAATAGATGAATTATGATTGTTTTATTATTATTTTTAATATAGGTATTTGTATTTTGTTTACACTTTCTTATAAACATTATATTTGTATTATATTATCATGAAGGGATAAATTGTGACGAAGTCGGTTCGTCACAAATGCCTCACTTTTAATAGGCTGACGTCCCTTGTCAGCTGCGGGAAAGCGTTATCGAAGATCCTCTTTTAAAATTTTTAAATATAACTTGTTTGAGTTTTACAAAAATCGTATCCGGTTATATTTCTTAACAAAAATTTTAGCTTGGAGAGTGATTAAGTTAATCTTTTTTTTAAAAAACTATCCTTACAAAATTTAATATATTTCCATTTATAAGACATGTCTTAAATGAAATGCGATTTAACATGTTTTTTTTTACAAAAATTGATCTTGGAGAATAATTAAGTTAAACTTTTATCAAATGTAACCTAACAAAATTAAATACGTTTTTATTTATAGAACATGTTACAAAAAATTTTTACATTAAAGCATGCCTAAGTTCGTAGTTTAAAGTATTTTTAGTTAAAATTTTTTTCGTTGGTAAATATATTTATGTAGGTTATTGTGTCTTTAGTTTAGTTATATCATTTTAAAAGCATTTTGTCGAGTTTGACTTTATTGGCTGACTTTTCATTTGTTTCATATGTGTTAACGTAACGATGACTACATAAATTGTATTACATGTGCTTGTCATAATTAAAATTTTTTGTTATTTTCGAAAAGAGAAGGAAAAAAAATGTGACGACAATTCTGTTGTCATGCCCCCCTTTTAATTAGGCTGACGTTCTTTGGCAGACATTTCTAAATGCTTTTTTGCTTTCTTTTTTTTACTTTTCCTTTCCAATTTTTGAGTTATAGTATAATTTTAAGTTTAGTTTACAGTAGGGGCAAAAAAGTAGTTAGTTTTTCGTAGCTTTCCACATTAATATTGAATTTAATACGATTTCACCGTAAAAAGAAGGTATCTTATTTTAATATCGTTCGGCAGTCACTTTAAAGTTGTTTCTAAACGTTATCAAAGACGTCTTAAACTGCATTGTTTTTTTATGTTTTAAGTTGGAAAAATGAGATTTTTAAATGTTTTAAAAATATATTGACTGCAATATATTTTGGGATGCTTCTTTTGCAGTGTTATATTTATTGTTTATGTAGAAATTATATTTTTCGTTTTCTTATTGGTTTGCATATTATCTTTGTGTTTATTGTAATGTGTTTTTCAATAATTTGAAGATCTAGTGTGGTAAAAAAACTGCTTTATCTTTATTTTTTTAAACTTGTGTTTTAACTATATTACTAAAAAAAATAAACAGAATCTTAGCTGTTTGTATTTTAATTGCATTTTACCAACCTAGACATTCACTTGCTCTAAGATATGTAATTTTTCTAAATTTTTTTGTTATACTATATTTTTTAAATTGCTGTGACAAAGTTTATAATTTAAAATTTTTTGTATTAATCCTTCTTAATGTATTTCATAAATCATAAAGTCTATAAATATTTTTTTTTATACAAATTTTTTTAATTTTGATATTTATTTCTATCGAAGAATACATGAAATATTTTCTACTTTTAATAATTCGAACATACATAATTCCATAGAATAGAAATTTGAATTCATGACAAATTATTTTTTGAAAAATTTATAATTATCAATTTTTTCTTTTAACGACGATAACAAATTTATTTATAATTTTAATCATCATTTTTCATAATACCTTTACGTTTACGAAATAGTTTTACATAGGTTGCAGAATATTTAACATAATACGCAGTAATAAGATAAAAAGTTCGATTTAAAAAAATACTATCATTTGTTTAAATGTTGTAAGTTTTTATACTTTTCTTGAAAAATTCTGTTTACATTTTTTTAAAATAATAATAAGGATTTTTCCTGCATCTTTGTATCATTAAATTATTATGATACATGGTCGATAGAATAGATTTTGAATTTTTTTAACGTCTTTTTAACTATAAAATTTTTGTCATTAAAATACACAATCTTAGTCATTATTAAGAAAAAGATTTACAAACATAAGCGGATTTTGTGAATGTTTTATAGTTTGTTTAAAAGACGTGTAAGATTTAAAGAAAAAATGTTTAATTATTATATAACACTGTTTCTTTATTCGATTTTTTATAGATAATGTAAAATTCTGATTCTTTAAATTAATTGTTTTTAAAAAATCTGGTCAAATAAATTTGAGAATGAAAATTTTTCAAATTGTTTCTTATGCTTAACCGTTTTAAAATTGTATTTTAAGCATTTAAATTTAGTGCTTGGTATTAAAATTTTTCATTCTTCATAAAATTTTTGTATGTTTATTTAAAAATAGTGTAACTTGACTAAGTTCTTAATTTTTTCTTTAACTATCATTTGATTTTTAAGTTCTGGTTTTTAAACAAAGAAAATGTGATGCAAAATGTTTTTTATGTTTTTCATATTTTAAATCTTTTTTATTTTTTTAAAAAAGAAGGAAACTGTATTTAAAAAATCAAAAATTGCTTTTTTTAAAAATGTTTTTAAAGTAGGTATTTGTCTTTGCATCATATTTCAAATTAATTCACCCTTTTTTAAAATGTTGTTTTTTTACCAAAAGAACACTAAAAATTGCTTTACATTTTCAAAGATAAATTTTTCTTTTTAATCTTTTTAGATTGTAATTTTTTTATAGTATTAACTTTTTTAATGTGTGTTAGTGTTAATTATGTCACTATAGTTTCATTTATGCTCTGCCGTTAAAGCATTCCCTTTAATGTTATTTAGTGCATCTTGTTTCAGGAACTAAAGAAATAGTCGCAGAACTTAGAAGAATTTGAAGCGTATTTTAATTTGAAATTTTATGTCATTTTGATCAGAGCATCAATGAAACAAAATGTTTTTAAAAATCATTTCAACGAATAATATTCTTTGTTGAATCATTTTGGTACTTGTATTTCTTTAAATACTATTCGTTTGTAAGAATAGTTAATTTTGTGAATCATAATGAAATTACGTACAATTGCACATTTGTCAAAAGAAGAAAACGAAATTGTTCAAAACTTTCGTGATTTTATTTTTGAAATTTGTTTTAAAAATCAATTCTTTTTTTCATATTTTAATAGATTTTTACAACGATAATTTTAATTTATTATTGCAGCATATCCCATTAGTTTAGGTTAATTATTTATATTAAAGGCATATCCTAGGCTTATGTTTTTTTGTGTTAGTTTTTGTATTTTCATTAACTGTATTATGAATAACATATTTTTACATTCTCATCAAAAATGAGAAAGTCTTGGATTTGTGCGATTTTGAGCATTGTCTAATTTTGCTAAATCTTTACGTTTTATGACTCCCTGATTCCAAAAAAATGGTTTCTAGAAAAGTGTCTGTCCGCCTGTCTGTAGAAAAATTTGTCTCGACGATAACTGGAATGAATTTTAATGAATCGACTTGAAATTTGGCACACTTTATTAGTCCGTAAAAATAAAGCCTAAGTTCGTTGGGCAGCCAATTTCGTCAAAAAACAACAAAAATACAAAATTTTCAAAATTTTCTTTTTTTGACATTTTTCAAAAAAATATTTTAAAAAATTTTTTCCTTAAATTTTGAACAAAAACAAAGAACTTTTCCTTTCGACATTTTTTTGTACAACAAAAAACAAAAAAGTTATTTTCAAAAAAGTGCAAAAAATTGAGATTTATAGTGAGTGAAGCATTAGCCGAAACATGAAGAAACATAAGAAACATATAAAAACCTTCCGTTTTTTCTTTTCGATGCCAAAGTTAGGTAAATATACGAAACTAGGAACAAAAAAACTCAAAATATGCAAAAATTTTGCTCTTTTTAAATTTTTCCGTAAAATTTGCTTTTTACATTCTCATTAAAAATGAGAAAGTCTTGGATTTGTGCGATTTTGAGCATTGTCTAATTTTGCTAAATCTTTACGTTTCATGACCCCCTGATTCCAAAAAAATGGTTTTTAAAAAAGTGTCTGTCTGTCGTCTGTCTGTAGAAAAACTTGTCTAGAAGATAACTCGAAAGAATTTTAATGAATCGACTTGAAATTTGGCACACTTTCTAAGTCCGTAAAAATTTTAGAATTGTTATTTTAGAATCAAAATAATTTTTTAACTCTTTAACTTGATTTAAATGTATCCTTGTTGATGTTAAACAGACAAATTTTGTTGAATTTTAAATTTTTTTTGAATTTTTGAAAATGGTATATCTCTAAGGAAAATTAATGAAATTTTTAGAATATGCTTATTGTTTACAGACAATTTAAGAAAATATTTTTAAAATAAATAATTTTTTAAAACAAATTATTAAAAAAATAATTTTTAAATATACAATTTTTTGACATTTTTTTAATAATAATAATTCAATTCCCACTAATTTCACGAGTATTTACAAAAAAAAATCTATGAAGGGTCTGAAACTTTAGGAGATATTGAATTTTTTGTCCTTGCGCGTAACCGTAAAAAGCGCATTTACCGGCTATACTCTACATACAGACTAATATTCAAAGTCACCTATAAGTCGTAAATTTTAACCGAATTCAATTTTTCTTTTTGGAGAATGTCAGGCTATAAATTCGTAAGAATACTGTGAAATTTTTAAATTTATATTTTTTTAAACAAATTATTATTATTGTTAATTACTAACTTTTTACATATTATACCTAGAGAGGTGAATTTTCTTTTAATTTTGCAATTTACCAGAGCTAACATAAATACCGATGCATGATTTTACTGTTTATAAATGACTATAGCTAACAATTTTTAACTGATTAGAGTGTTTTTTGTTTGAAATAAAATTGGTCATTCCTGGAGGCAATTAATAAAACATAAATTATACAAATTAAATTTTTTTTAAACAGTGCCAAAAATGAATTATCTCAATTGCAAGTGTTGTTCCTTCTGTGATAATCTTTATAACAACACATATTTGATGAGAATGTAAACCTTAAAGTCGTAGTAACTTTAAGACAAATAAATATTTTAGCCTCTCAAAAAAAGTACAATTAGTGTATGAGATTTGTAAGGTATAAGTAAGTTTAATATTTTACCCAAGAAAATTGTTAAATATGTTTCATGCTTAAACTACTATGACTCCTCCCCACTTGATTTTGACTATTTTTAACCTATTCCTAACCTCTCCGAGTTAACTTTTGTTGCGAATTTGCTCCACGTTTTATACTGTAATTTTTTTATTTCTTTAAGGTGAGGCGCATTTGGCTTGTGTTTCGAATTTCCTTTGAGGTTAAACACTTGTTCCTTAACTGGATGAACCCCTTTTTCTTCAACTAATTTTCGTAAGATTGTCTAGTTTTTTCTAGTGTTTCGTTTTCTTTCTGATTTCGGCTTCGATAAATTGTTTTCTCGTGGGAATGACCTTATTCCAATTGTACTCAAATTGAGCTAAGTGTCGCTTTTTAATGTCGTCATCTTTCTATTACTATCCGTGATCGGTGTATTCGTTGTATTCGTTTTTACTTCAATTGCAAATTCTTCTGCTACATTCTTGGTATCCTTGTTTTTATATTTTTTAATTAGGCGTTTCTTCCCTAAATAATCTTGAATTTATGTTGCTAATCTGTTAGATCTTTCGTCGAAATTTTCAGCCACTTATGATAACTCTTGGTTTACAATTTCTTCCGAAAAAATAGTCTTATTTTTTGTAAAATCTTCTTTCTTATCAGTTTTGTGAGTGAACCCTGAAAGCATTGAATAATCAATGTTAAAAGGTGTTTCGTTAAAGCTCCTGTATGATCCTTCGTAGTCGTCATATCTGTGGTCTCTACGATCATCTCTACTGTAACCATCCTAGACGTCCTTGTATCTTCTTTATCCGTATCCATATCTAATTCTTTGTTCATCAGTACTATATCTCTGTTGTGAATTATTGGAGTTATAGTTATACTTGTCAAAATTCCAATTATCCTTATAAAAATATTCTCTTTCATAATCATTTGACTGCATGTTTCTGTTCTGTCTATTTTCCCTAAAATTCTTGTTTTTATTTCTGTAGTTAAATCCATTATAATTATGGCTTCTTTCACTATATTGTTGTCCTTGCTGTTGTTTCCATTTTTGTCGTTGGTTCCTTGGTTCATACATGTTATATTGGTTAGTCGATCGGTTGTAGCAACTTTCTTCCATTCTATTCTCAGTATGCCTTAAGTAGTTGTCATCATGATATTTATTTCTATCTTCTTCATTTATATTAACACGACGATGATTCATTATTTCAAAATCATATCCCTCTGTTTTCCATCTTTCAATGTGCCCTCCAAGTAACAATTGATCATACAATGTGGACATTTTTTTCCAATATAATTATTTAAACACTTTTTTAAGCCCGAAATTATATTTTAATTTTTAATTATTTCAGATTTCTAAATATAAACTGTCCTGGCATTGTTCTACAATTCTATGGTTTCCTAATATGTCTTAAAAAGTCATGTATCTGCTTCGTAAAATATATTTTGCCATTTGTCAGATATAAAATTTATTACGAAAGAAGTAATAAAAACTTTATTAATTTACTTTAAATACCTAAAAGTGTATGAGTCATTTCAATTGTTTATATAGGCATTTCTTTCAATGTATACATCCTACTGACCTATACACCTGGGGTGTAACCTGACACAGTGTCGCGTAACCGAGTTTGTATACCTATATAATTTAGCACATTATCTCTCTATGTTTTATTTCAATTATTTCTTTTTATTATTCAAAAAAAAATCTAATAAATTTCACGATTAATTTTTATAATTTCCCAAATATTATCTTCGTTGATGCTCTTTAAGACGAAGGCTCCTTTTTTTGGTTTTTCTTCAAACTTTCAACCTCATTTATTTCAATTCTCGTTTATCAAATTTTTTTTAGTTTATATTACTTATGTTGAAATAGTAATTTTCTTGTTACAAAATTTATTCGCGATTTTCTTTTTATTACACCCTTATATTTTAGATTTCTTTTTTATTTAGAACATAAAAAGCTGTGTAGAATATTTATAATGAAAGATTTTATTTAACCGAATAAGGTAATATTTGTTTTAAATTGTTGTTTTACGCGATTACTTTTTTCGATATTTTAAACCCCTCACTTGCCCAAGTGGCTACACACTTTCGGCAAGGTTCTTCGGGGGAGGGGCGTGATTTATTAAAGAAATTACACTTGTCGGTATAAGTGTAATTTCTGTTTTTTTCGTGTACCTACAACTTTTAAAAATCTAAAATCCACTATTGCAAAAGTAAAGGAGAGTAATCCTACCGCTGCCACCAATTGTAATAAACAATTTAAATTGTTAACAATAATTTAATTTAAAGGAATGTTACACGAAAATATTCGAAACCTTCAAACCTGTTTGATAGTGGATCCCTTCCTTCCTACTAATTGTTCAAGTAGTGAGGTGAGAATCTCTACTTTTCACTAGTGGAATTTTAGGAGATTAGAATGAGGTGTTAAATGAAGTTAAGATAATTATAAACAATTACAATTTATTTTTCGCCCCACTAAAACCCTAACACATATTTATTTATCCCTTTTTTATTATCTCTTGTATCTTTAATTCATAACTATAATATATTCTTGTTAATGTGTGTATAATTCTAACACAACCTTTTTTTCGAATGTATAATATTTGTATGTGTGTGGAGTATTATTTAAGTGTATGTGTAAAATTGACTCACCTATTCGTTATTAGATATTATTCCATTAAACTTCTTATAATCCTTTTCTATAATATTTGTTTTAAATGAACTTTTTATAGCACAATTTCTCACTTAGACCTTTTATTATTCTTCACCTTTTATACTTTATTGTTAACTATCAGTAATTCTATTTTAATTCTTGTACCCAATATTATAACGAACTAGCTGTCGGACCCGTCTTCGACGGGTTTTAGTTTCTGCTAATATATTTGACAGACTGTCTACCCACCGGGAATTAAATTTTACTGGAAAAATCTAATAATTAGTAACCATTAACTATTTCGTTAGGAAAATATTACAATTTGAATCGGTGACCGGTTTTTTTTCTATCAAATTTGTTTTTCAGGAATAGTATTTGTCAACTTTCAGTACTTTATGTGTTTGTAGTAATGCAATTAATGTATTAAAATTTAATCCAAAATATACACCAGCATTTTGAGTCAAAATAGAGTCTAATTATACATAATTGTGTCGCAATTAGACCCTATGTTACGATTGCTAAAACCCAAATAAAATCTATATGTTTATGCTAAAAGTAGGGCTTAAATTTTAAATTGGGTCTGTTGTTAGAAATATTACATCAATAAAAATTAAAGTATAAAGCAGTTTTAAAAAAAAATTAATATAATAAAACTTTTTTAATTTGGTAAAAAAATTACCGATTTTTCCTGGTCAAATTAAATTTCCGCTGCTATTTATCAGTTTCCCTGCGTAATTGGTAGATACTTTGTTAAATGTCTTATAGTAGAAACTAAAACCCGTCAATGACTGGTACTGGTATATAACATATTTTTTATAACATATTTTCCTAAAAAAGAGTATTTTCATAAAATAAATCAATTTTTGTAGCCATTTGAAGATTTATTTACGGCAAAAACTAAAAATCAAGTATATTGCTACTTAAGATTTGTCTTTACATTGCTCAAAACATCTTTAGAAGTTCAATCAAAAAGTAAAATAGCGTAACTTTTTACCATATAAGCATTTTGTTAAGTACAAAATTGTACAAAAGGGTCTAGAGCCCGTTTATGATGAAAATAAAATCATAAAACATCTCCATTTTTAAAGTTTCTGAAGTTATTTCAATTAAAATATATTGAATGAATTGGATAAAAAATTATGAATTGCATTATTTTGACGTCACAATCTTAAACAAATAACCCAAAAATACTACTGAGTTAAGCTTGATAGTAATTAACAACAATTATAATTTTTCGATTTTTTTATATTCAAAATATTTTTTATACTTACATCTTAATCATACTATTTTTTGTGTAAAATTGTGCTAAAATGTGACTAAATAACATGTATTATTCAATTATACAGAGTATGAAAGCAATTCATTAAAAGCAGTTCATTAAAAAATATAAATTAAATTAAATTAAAATTAAAATTCATTAAAATATAAAAATTTTGAGTTCAAAATTGCAGAAAGTTATAGTAATATGGGTAGTAACATATGGGCCAAATTTGAGAAAAATAGATGCGGGGACAGCTTTTGCACACTTAACCCCCTAAGCCCTTTAATAAAATTTAAAAGCCTTATACTTGAAATCATGTTTCTTCTGACTATCACATAACAAACAAACAAAAATACTTAAATAATAAAAACTTAATTAATTAATTTTTAATTTATATTTTATGTATATATCATTGTTAATAACAATGATAATTATTAACATTAAAATGATTTTTTAACAAAAAAGACATAAATTACTTAAAAAAACAAAAAATTTGTCTGCAAAACATACAATTTTTTTAACAAAGACCAGAGTTGTCTATTTGTTTTTAACTTTGTTTTTTAACCATTTAAATTAATTGATTTATGCATTATTATTTATCGGGTGGTCATGCTAGACTAATTTAAACTGATTTTGATCATAAGGAATGGAAAAGTAAAAAATAAACACGATTTTCTTCAAAAATTTTGTAAATTTTTAACTTTAAGTAACAAAAAAATATATAAACAATTAAAAATTGAATCAACGGTTTGGAGGAAACTTTTAGAAAATTTGTCTCCTTTCATTTAAGACCAAAAACATCAAAATCGGATAAAATTTGTAGGCTCTAGAGAATTTGAAACAGTAAAGTGTAAGAATCCTACTGTGCGAGGCGTCCCGGGCACTGACACACTGCTGGGACTGAAACGTGGCCACGCTTCCACAAAAATTGCAATATTTCGAAAACTATTCGAGTCTCCATCGATTTCTTTCTTTTAAATGAAAGGTGAAATTATAAGGAATGTTTTATGGGACAAAATAAGTGAAACCGGCCACTTGAAAAAATTTTGTCTCCAATTTTCTAGTAATTTCTTTTAAACAATTGAAGATTGTTCTCAATATTTTTGAAAAAAACTACCATCTATTGATGCGCAATTTTTTTAAGATCTTCTTTTGTTTTGTTAGAAACTTTAACCTTTCAAGCGTATTTTCAAGATCAAGAGTTTATTTTCGTCTGCATTTTGGCAAAAAACTTTACACAATTTCTATAAAATCGGAGGTTACTCATTTTTCATTTTTAAAAATTAATCTTTGGAAAATTGCGCATAAATGCATAGTAATTTAATTTTCAAAAACATTGAGAACAATTTTCAATTTGCAATTGTTTAAAAGAATTGTTAGTAACAATTTAAAAAATTATTTTTTAGTAATCGCTTTTTTTTATCTTAAAAATATAGACTTTAGGCTTCATTTTAAAAAAGTTTACTTTATTATCTTTATTTGTTTTAGAGTAATAAGAAAACGAAAATAAAATGATCCAAAACTTCAACACGTGATTACTTCAAAAATAATTTTTTTTTAATATTGTAAGGGGTAAAAATGTACTCGTATATCTACCGAAAATCATAAATTACTTGAAAATTGAAGACAAAATTTTTTCAAGTGGCCGATTGCACTTATTTTGTAACTTATAATTGACAAGAAAACTCAAAAGTCGGTCCCGTTCGCGCAAAAATGTTTCAAAAATTTTTTTTTACTTTTTTGTGCAAAAAAAATTTTGGTTTGTTTGTTATGTGATAGTCAGAAGAAACATAATTTCAAGTATAAGGCTTTTAAATTTTATTAAATTTCATCGAAAAGTTTCGGAAATATTAAGATTTAAAAAAATTATAGCAAAAAAATTCAAAATGCCGTAACTTCAACAAATTTCAAAAAAAATTTGGCACACTAGTTTTTAGCATCCAATAATACAATTTCACCAAATTACAGCTAAATCCAAAGATCCCATGCAAATCGTAATTTTTCTGACGGAGTCTTACCCTTTAGCAAACCTTATTTATACAAAAAGTTAGAATATGTTTAACAAAGTGAGGTTGTAAAGCTTTTCGATGTGAATAACAGAAATATATATAATTTATTGCTGTAGCCAGTGCTAGCTTGTTACTAATTCCTTTCAATGGTTCAGAATTTCTCAAACGGATCACTTTTAAAAAAAATTTGTTTTTTCATCTAAAATAACACTAGTTTACAGCTATTTTTGTACATTCGATGACATTATGTTTTTTTGATGTATTTTGCTCTCCTGAACTTAAAAATCACAAGCAAAAAATTTTCTATGAATAGGTTTTTGAGATATGTTGTTTTGAAGTTTGAATTTTTTTTTTAAAAGTAGTTTGACTGTATATTGGATTTCTCAAGTTAGTGATGACCATTCTGGTTGTATAAGGTGTCAAATTAAAGCTTAATGATTCGACAACAAAAATTATTAAAATTATTTCCGAACAGATTAGTTACTTACACGTAATTGTTCAAAATATGAGAAAAATTCAATTTTTGAAAATAACAAAATTCACTTCAACGACTTTGGAAATATAGAGTCATTAACATATGTCCAGTTTCTTTCTTTTATCATAAAGTTGGCAATTTCACGAAGAATACAAGCTGTCATTGAATAAAATCTATTAATATTATCTAAAGATATATCCACTTAAGTGAAAAAGGTCAAAATTAAATTTTTTGACTTTTTGTAATATTTCGTTATTTAGAATATCTATTGACGGTTAATCCGTGAAATACACAATTTTAGTCAAGAAAATATTTCAAAAATTTAGATTTTAGAAAAAACCAGAATTTTAGAAATTTTTTTTTAAATTTAGATTTTTTTATATTTTGTTGCTTTAAATTTTGAATCTAACAATCGCAAGTTCTTTTTTGAGATATTTATGTTATGTATTTATTGAAATTGAAGTAAATTTAGTTTAATATACTAAAAATATAACCAGTTAAAAGTGAAAATGTAAAAATTCATTTTTATGACTTTTTTGAATTATTCTCTTATTTACAATACCTATTGTCGGTTAATATATGAAATATATAATTTATGGTTGTTATAAATCCTAAAAAGCAACTGTATTATTTAATAAATAAAAGCACAGATTTTTAAGTGGAAACACCTTTAAAAGGAGGAAAAAACAACATTTATTAAAAAAATTACAATAGTTTAAAATGAAGATTAAAGAATTAGTTTAAGTAAGCAGCTACGTGACTAGATCAGATTACCAAGATGATTAGAAGTGATTCTTTCTTTTTGTTTGTCTCTTGTTCTTATCTGCATCTGTTTCTTTTGTAAGAAACCAAATGTAATCACCCATCATTCTCTCGTCCCAAAATCCTTGGTAGCGTCGCTCAATATTTTTCATTTCTTGGTGGAACCTCTCACCATGTTCGTCACTTTCGTCACCGAGATTTTCAGGGAAAAATCCAAATGCGAATGCAAGAAATGTATTTTCAAAGACATATTCACTCCTGTTACAAAAAAAGAAAAATGAAAGACATGCAGCAAAAAATGAAATACGAGTACATTATATTATACCAATTTTTGCATAATTTTTTAGCAAATCTTCAACAATTATTTTGTAGTCTGGGCTCTTATTGTTTCCAAGGAAATTAGAAACAACCAGCTTAAACGAATTCCAAGCTGCAGTTTCATCGGATGTCAAATGTGTTAAAAATTTTTCATCATTCAGTAGTTTTTTTATTTGTGGTCCATCAAAAACTCCTTCCTTGATTTTCGCAAAAGATAGATTTTTAAATAAGGTTCTTAAGTAAGCAAACGCTTTCCCTTCTTTGTCAAATGTTTTGACGAAGTTTTTGAAGTGTCCAAGTTTAATATGTAATGGTGGAAGAATAACATTTTGTCTTTTTATTAAGGGCATGTATTGAATGCTGTTTTCGCCTACTATTACATTTTTTCGTTTCGGCCAATCTCTTTTCTTATAATGATGAACACGAGCGCGGCTATCCCAGAGACACAGAAAACAACAATATTTTGTATATCCTTCTTGCATCCCCCATAACATGCCCACCAGTTTCAAATCTGAACAAATTTTCCATTCATGATCTTCGTACTTGATGAATTTTAACAATCTAACCATAGTCTCATAAGATTCTTTAGTATGGACTGCATGAGCGATAGGGATCGATGGTTTTTCGTTTCCGTAGTGTAAAAGAACTGCTTTCAAATTCTCTTTGCTGCTATCTACAAATAACCGCCACTCTTTTTCATCATAAAGCTGTCCAAGTTCTTCAAATAAACCAGAAATGTCCTTGCAGAAACAAATGTCATCTCTCATTGTGTAGTATTTCGCATACATCCTGTCACGGTCCCTGAAGTAAGTAATTTTAACACTTGGTGCCGCATACTTAAATTGCTTTATCCGAGACGCAATTAATTCTGCTTTCTCCTTTGTAAGCTCCAAATCTCTCACCACATCATTTAATTCAGCCTGAGATAAAAGATGTCTCTCTACAGAAGTATCGAAATCGGGTTTATAAGTCCTATCCAAATCGTCAGAGAAATTGAAAGTTTTTTCGTTGTTAGAAAATTTTTCACACATGGGAATGGGAAGTGTATTCGAATGCGGAACTGGAAAAGTTACAGACTCAACACTTGCATAAATCCATCGCAAATTTTTAACAAAGCCAATTTGTTTGCTTAAACAAAAATAGCAGTCGATCACGTGACAAGAAGGTTTTCTCCAAATCATTGGCACGCCAAACTTCATGTAACGTCTATTATGAAAATTAATATAATTCTTTTTGAAAAGACCAAAAAGTATAAGATATTAATTATTCAAATTTTTATTTTAAAGGGTATGTTTAGTAGACGATTTGAATTTTGTTAATATTTAAATAAAAAAGAATTTATAAATGAATAAATTTTATGTTAATTAATGAAATTCTCAAGAAGCTTTTAAAATAAAAAATTTAAACGCAAAATTTGAAACAAGAAATTTCTACATACTCTGTCAAATTGGAATTCCATCCACTAAGATTCATATGACACGAAAGACAAACAATGTTTGGAGTCCATGGTTCATCCAGATTTTCTGCTGCGATTCCAAAATATTTTAAATATATTTCTTGTAAACTGTAAAGAATCATTAAATTTTTGATGATTCTTTCTGATAGAATATTTTCCACAAACGTAAAAAAAGTCGTTAGGATAGTTTTTGCATTTAAACGTTTTTTGTCTGGTATTCATTGTATCACTTTTCAATTAAGAAAATTAAATGGTTTGACATATAAACAAAACTACAAACAGATGAAGAATGACTCGCTTCACATGTCAAGCGAAGTATTACAAGTTACAAGTGTTAATTTAAATTATAATTTTACGGCAAAATTTATTTATTGTAATTTTATGAATTTCTCACTTCGAATCAATTTATACATATATATATATATGGGTCAATCTCTAGAAAGGGACAAATTCAAAATTGAAATTTTATAAAAAAAAGTTGAAAAATCACTTTTATTATTAATCCTGTGGCAAAAGGGGGATCTAAATAAACCTATAAAATACGTGGTTACAATCTTTATTAACATTATTATTAAAAATTAATGTTTTTTATTCAGAATTTTTGTTGAAAATTTATCGCAACTAAAATATTTTAAAAATTGATGGAAATTACATAAAATTCGTTACTAGGGGGTTTTCGTGGTCGCTGATTACAAATCCGATATCAGTTTTTAAAAATCCAAAATGGCGCATTCAATATGGCGGACACTTTTTTGAAAAATTCATCGGATTTGCTTAAAACTCGTTACTCGGGGGTTTTCGGTGTCGCTAATTACGAATCCGATATCAGTTTTTAAATATCCAAAATGGCGGATTCAATATGGCGGACACTTTTTTGAAATATTCATCATATTTGCTTGAAACTCGTTACTCGGGGGTTTTCGGTGTCGCTAATTACGAATCCGATATCAGTTTTCCAAAATCTGAAATGTCGGATCCAATATGGTGGACACTTTTAAGAAATGATTGGGATAATTTTAAAGTAGATACTCGTGTATTTTTACGGTTGCTAATTTCAAAAAATAAATTTTATTTATTTTATTTATTCTCCGTCGTTAAATAATAAATAATTCTACACAAATAATTATGCAGCTTTCGAAAGGTTTACAAACAAACAAAAATTTTACTTACTGTATGAGGTAAAACTTTTTTTTAGTTCGAAAGGGAAAAAACAAATCTTTCCGACAGTGTGTTAAAAATTTTGCTGAAATAAGAACTGACGACACTGTAGATGAAAATATTTTGAATTTTTTTATTTTTACTCTATTTTTAAAACTTTGAAGACATTTTTACAATATTATCCGATATAAGGGATTTTTTTCAGTACATTATTTTTATAGTAAATTTGATTCTGCGTCGATTGAGCTATATTTGAATGTAATTTGATAAAAATTGATCGAGTTATGTGAGTTTTAAGACTATTAAATTTTTTACTCATAGTACAGTGCAGTACGGAAATATGCAGTACACAACAGAACTGTTAATTACTTTAAAAAATATCTAGGAAATGCTCATTAATTCAAAATTTTTTGTTTAATCTCATTTGTTTGTATTATTCATTAGTACTATAAAGTCGTTGATTATTATTTGCTATTCATATGTAGCGTAGTTTATGAAACGAAATACTTTTTTCAAATTTTTGTATGCACCTATTGTCTTCTCCAGCGTTGTAAATTTTTTTGAAAGAATTTTGATCATCAACTTTTACGGACTTGCGAGATCCTAAAATCTTCTTCCAAGATATTCCTTTTGTTTAAATTCAAACGTGAGTATTTTGGATTGTTTGATGATATAATACGACCGGAGAAAATTAGTAAATTCTAAATTTTTGTCAATTTTTCGATTCCCATTTCTTGAATTTTGAAGAACACTTAGCCTACGTGAATTCCGGTTTATGCCAACGATCAGACGTGATATACGCTAGGTTGCAAAGAAATGATTGAGGCCATGAATCACAGTTTTAAGCAATGCTGCTTATCCACAAATATACCGTAGATGAAAGAAAATTTATTGCGATTATCACGCATTTGTTTTTTAATAGAAATATTAAAAAGGTTCTCGAATGTACCTAAGTTCACACTATATCTTGTTTATCTTGAATAAAAAAAGAAAGTGTTATTGAAACGTCAAAGTTTTATTGCTTTGCTTCAATTTTTGAAGAAAAAATGTGTGATAATCGCAATAAGTTTTGTTTCATATATGGTTTATTGGTGGATCAGAGGCATCGTGTTTAGTTAAAGAATAATAAAACTCTGTTTGATGGCTACAATGATTTCTTCAAGCTTAAATATACTACTTCTGATCGATGTTCTGTTGTGTACTGTACCGTACCATACCGTAATATACCGTACTTTACTGCACTGCACAGAAAAAAACTGAACTCAAAATGAGTCAGAAAAGTGACTCATTATAAGCTGCAACAAAAATGAACCTCGTAGATGGCGCCACGTTCTATGTCATTTAACATAGGCTCATTTTGAGTTGCAACAAAAATGAGTCCAATTTTTTTCTGTGTGTACTCCACGGTATATTCTAATAAAAGTTATATATTTGTAATGACACTTGTTATAACTTGCATGCTTCGCAACGCGTCCTAATGCTGTTTCTAAGTCAGTTATACGTACAGTAGAGACTCCATTATCCGCACTAATGAATGCAGGCACTTATCCGGAAAATCAAAAATACGGATAATCAAATAAAGTACGAATTAAACAAATTTTCGAATCATAATTTTATGTATTTATTTGCATATGTATTAAACTAAGACTGAAACAAATTAAAACTTTTAAAGTCAACATTAATAAATATTTACATACAAATTTTCTTAAATCATTGAAACACTTTAAAACGCAACATTTCGTGTAAAATTTCACGTTTTTGAATTGAGTTGAGATTTAAAATAGAAGTTAACGGCTTGAGACCTTATAAACTTTATATTAAAAAAAAAATTTTGTATTTCAAATTTGTCCGGATAATCGAATATCCGGATAATAGGGGTCCGGATAATGGAGTTCTACTGTATATACGAAATGAGTAAAAAATTTAATAATCTTAAAACTCACATAACTCTACCAATTTTTATCAGATTACATTCAAATATAGCTCATTCGGCGCGGAATCAAATTTACTATAACAATAATGCACTGAAAAAAATCCCTAATATCGGATAATATTGTAAAAATGTTATCAAAGTTGAAGAAATAGAAAAAAAATTAAAAATATTTTCATCTACAGTTTTGTCAGTTCTTATTTCAGCAAAATTTTCAACACACTGTCGAAAAGCTTTGTTTTTCCCCTTTCGAACTAAAAAAAAAGTTCAAAATTGGATGGAAATTAGCGAAATTATGAGTGACTGTTCACATTAACCTACAGAAAAACGGTTTTTTGGCCATAAAATGAGATTTTAGAGGTGTATTGGATATTTCTCCTATACTATTTTTCTTAGTTTTACTAGACCTACAAGTTGTACTAGGTCCGCAAAAAAGTATATTTTCACTGCCGCACAGTGTAATCACAATTACTAGGGGATCATGTCACTCACTCTCTGACCGCACTCTAATCGAAAGGAAAGCCGCAAGAGATTTGAATAACGGGACTGAGATACTGGACCGCGAGGCACTAACATTAACATTACGTCACTAAATTGAAGGTTCTCTATTTCGTTCGTACTACTTAAACACTCGCAAACGCAACGTTTAAGGGATACAAGCGACTAAACGGACGAAGCACCACTAAAAAAGTTTGAAAATGTATAATGCTACAATCAAAACCGTTAACACTTTCAAAAATCCTTCTCAAAATAAAAAAAAGGTAAATGTCTTCTAGAACTAATTGTAATTGCCGAAGGCCATTTAGTGTTTTATTAAGAATCTCTATATTATATTAGAGTCAATTTCATATATATTGGAATGTAAATTTACAGGATGCAATTTTCCAAAAGAGGAGACACAGTTTCATTTTGTAGAAAGTCAAAGGACATGTAAAATTGGCATTATAAGATATATATAATTCATAAGGAACAGGACATTATATGTTGCAAAATAAGTATCAAAATATGCACTTTCTGTTTTGCATTTAAAAAAGGGGTATTTGAAAAATGTCTTATATTTTATTTTTATACGTCTAACTATTTTAAGAACCTATTTAGTATGTAACAAATAATTTATTAATATAAAATTTTATTATTGTAACCTAATTTTAATCTTTGAGTGTCTAGAATTTTAAATTAATAAAATTGTAATCATAACTTCGATGAAAATTCACAGCAGATTAATGCTATTATGCGAAATACCATTGTTCTCGCTAGTAAGGTGGTATCTACACCTATTATGCAATTTAAATATTAAAGAAATTGCATTGGTACGTCGTATTAGTATGCGCATTCCCAAGTTCAAGGCATCGGAGTTTTCGGGGACGAGAAACAGGAATTTTCACGGTGGATTGTTAAGATTGTAGTATTAAATTTGGCGATTAGGCAACCATGTAAATTAAATTTCAATTCTAAATCAGCCCAAGCATGTAGAGCGTCGCGACGCAGTGACGCCATGCCTGGGATATTTGACACTCTGATAGTGTTCTGAGAATGCCTTCAACTAAGGAATGCTTATAATAATAACTAGAAGAACAAAAAAAATTATTATTTCTTTTCTCCTTCTACTAAATAATAAATATAATGCTTAGTTATTAATAATCGTACCGGCGCAATTAATGCTGCCTATATCCAAACATTGCAATAATATTACTTAACCAAATCCAAATATCATTTCTGTAAAACATAAAGAAGGCGCAAAATTGCAGCCAAAATAAAAATAATAATATTATATCATAATAATATCAAAATTTTGTAAAAACAACTGACGACAGAAAACTCAGGTGATTTTAAATACTAAAAGAAAATGCGTTGTGAGGTTCCGTGTGTGCGGGGATGGTCGGCGGCAACACACACAGCTGGGTAACCGCCGTCTATACACACCAACACACTCGCTGACTCCTCGGCTACAGCACTAATACCTTGACGGCTTCCATGCTACAGGCACCAAGACAAGCGCGCTATGCTTGCCTCCAATTGCTACCTTGTTGTGTGTTGAAATTTCCTCTCCCCTCAGGGCCCATAAGCTGTAGACTACAACTCCAAAACAAACGCACGTGCGTTACAGCTGAATCAAAGCCACGAGGCTTGCATGCCTCATGCTATTTAAACCTATGCATCAAACTAGATGCACATACAACAACTTGACAATAGTTAAACATTTTGTTGTAACACTTTCGTTACAACAAAAAGCCGGAGGACATTAGGTTGTGTGCATATGTGTATACGCATTACTGAATATGTAACTACTTATGCAAACAAACTATAAAAAGTAGAAACATATAATTACAATAAATAAATTATATGCACTATAAGTTTTCCTAGGAATAGATCCACAAGTGAGTTTACACAAAGGAGGAACGGCCGGTTGCATAGATATTGCCCGCGACCGTTCAACCACTAGTGCAGTCTCGCGAATAAAGAAAGCAAATCATTTGCTCGTAATTCAACGTCAATAATTTTCAATTAATAAAAAGGAATATTATAGACTGTTATCGAAATAAGCATTGTACTGAAAAACCCAAAAATTTAACTCCCTCCCCCTCGGAAAATATTGGACTAGGTAAAAAAATATTTTCACGAAAAATTACTATCTATTAGTACTACAAAAGCTCCAAGTTTTGCTACGATTGGAGAAAAATTTTTCTCCACCTGGATCACTTGACATGGAATGCATCATATAGAAGTTTAAGTATTGAGTCACAGCTCCTGAAAAAGAAATAAAAATTTGTATTTAAATATTAAACTTCTTTTTAAATAAAAATTAAAATAAAGAATTTTATTAACTGAGTACGAATTAAGTAAAAGTATACATTAAGTTTGAAACATTTAATGTTAAATTAAAAAAAAATTTGTTTTGAAATAATAGTCTTTTTTAACACAAATAAATAATATATAATAAAATTATCATCATTCATTTAATTAAAATGTAGAGAAAAATAAATAATTCTATAATTAAAAGAAGGGGAGACTGGGGCGAAAAGTTAAACTGCCAAAACCATTAAAATTCATTATCTTTCGAACGGGAATAATTGGAGCATTGTAATTTTATTTATAGAAGGGTATTATCACCCTAAACAAATGTCCGGGGTTGTGTGCAATTCTGTTAATTTTTGTGGTGTCTATATTGAAAGTTTTTTTTCAACCTACTTTTGAAAATTTTTTCGAAAAAGAAAATATCAACTTTTAAGTATATTTTTTGCATTTATCCTCACCGCGATTTTTTTGCTTCATTATTTGGGTCCCCTGAAGAGATACCTAAAGGTATTTGCTAAATATCTTTAGTGAGATTTTTTATATTTGTTGTGAAAGACAAAAACGCACCCTGGGGGGAAAAGTTAAATGTATTTTTACATGTATTTAATTTTTTTTATTTTTCGTTTTTTTGGGTTGGTTGGTTTAAAAATTATTTATTTAACATTGGACAAGTACTCTGTCAAAAAACAAGACCGTTTACATGAAATAAACAAAAAAATTTTTTTTTTGAAATTTTAATTTTTTAACTTTACAACTATTCTAAAGCTTTTTTTAAATAAACAAAGATCTTTTATTTACTAAATTACCTGTTTACGTATACTTTAACTTATCTAATACTTATCACCTATAAAAAACAAAATTTTCAAAAAAGGACAAAACATGTATTTTATGCAAAAATATCAGGAACTTTTTTATTGAAAGTTGTAGAGTACAAGTTGCCCTACAATATTGATATACAAATATTTGCATCTAAGCGGATTATATTGCAAAAAAAATCATTTATGCAAAATTTAACTTTTCGCCCCAGTCTCCCCTATTTCATTTTTGCTATAAATAAATATTTTAATAAAAAAATTAATTATTACCTTCTAAAATAAATGTTGTAATTTTTGAATCACTATGTTATTTTTTATTTTTATTTAATAATGACAAAATGGGTCAAATTATAATTTTTCAAAATAGAATTTTTTAAATAAAATATGAAAGAATCAGATTTTATTTTCACAGTTACGATAGTATACTTATATAATATATAATTTCTAGACTTCGTTCTCGATAATTTTTTAATTTTAAAAAATAGTAGCTTAAAAGCAGAACAAAATAGTAAAAAATTAGCTATCGACAAATTAAATGTGATGACTAATTTTTTTATATTTCTTAATTAAAAAATTATTTTGATAAAAAATTATTGCATTAAAAAACTTTTTGATAAAAAAAATATTAAAGAAGAATCTGACATGCTGTTAAAACAAAAGTTATTCTAATGTCTTAATTTCGTAGAATTTGAAAGACAAAGACAAATTAAATTTTAAATTCGTTTTTGTGAGAAGGCAAAGAATTTAATTTTGAACTTTTGAAATGATTAAAAGTTGCATTTTGAATAAAAATTACAATTGTTTGTCAATAAAGAAATATTTTTTAATTTTAGGTTGTGTTACTTAAATAATTTATTATTGACAAAAAATTATAATTTGCGAGATAATTTGTATTCAAAAAATATCTTTAAATCTTTCAAAATGTAATAATTAAATTCCTTATTCTTCTACCGAAAGGAATTAAAAATTTAACGTGACCTTTTTTTCAAATTAAAAGGATAGACAAAATAATGACATTAGACTAAATCAAATAAAAAATATATGCGAAATTATGACATTAGACTAACTTTAATAATTCATTAAAAAATGTTGTAAATATAATTAATTGAAAATAATTATTACATTCTAAGAATCGAACAAATTGTACAACATTTTTTATATATATTATTTATAAATGAAAAAATAATTGAATGTTTGCGAAAAGTTTTATAAACACACACACACACACATTTATTAAAAATTTATTTATAAAAATTATTCAATTATTTTGAGAGAAAAAAATTTTAATTAAAAAAATAAAATAATAGTAGATATTAAAAATCATTAAATTACGAAAAATTTGTGAAAAAAATAATTGAATAGTTTTATTAAAGATGAATTGTCGTTTCAAAGATTTATTTTTAAAAAAAATTTTTGAATTGTTTCAAAAAAAATAATTTATTAAAATTTAAAACAAATAATAAAAATATATTTTTTTATTTCAAAACAAAACTGTAATTAAAAAATTTAAAATAGTGTAAATTCTCAAATATGGAAAAAGTAAGTAGTAAATTGCAGGTTTTAGAATAATATGAGTGCGAAGCCTGTACTTCTCTAACCTCAAAAAAATAATTATTATTATCGTACTTATTTTGCAGTACAATTACACCATTTAAAGAAATTCGTTGCATAATCGAATAATTTTACAATTTCAATCAAATAATAACTCTTTTAAAAAAATTAAAATATTTGATTTAAACTTAAAAATTTACCTTCAAAGGATTTTTTAAAGATCGTTGAGAGCACCACCAGTTCTATTCTTTCTCCGATTCCGATCTGTTGATCGATGATAATTTCCACAAAACTGTTAACAAATTTAAAGTAGTAAGATTGCAGTAATAAATTTTTTTAAAAACTTTTTTTTAAGGAAAAAATATTTTTGATTTATAATAAATATAATAAACTTAAAAATTTACCTTCAAAATGATTTTTTGAAGATCGATCGATGATAGCACCACCAGTTCTATTTTTTCCGATCCGATGATTTTTGGAAATTTTTTAAATAAAAAAACACACACACTTAGTAAAAAATAGTTAAATAGTGAAAAACTACAACTGCTAGTGTGAATCAGCGATATATTGGAGACAATACAACGTGAATATTTTTAAGATATTTTCATATTAATAATTAAAAAATTAGACTTACAATGTATGCCACATGCGAAATTATTTTCTATATATTTCAAATAATCTTTATTACATAATATATATGTATATATGGGGCATTCCATGTCAAGTGATCAAGGTGGAGAAAAATTTTTCTCCAATCGTAGCAAAACTTGGGGCTTTTGTAGTAGTCATAGATAGTATTTATTCGTGAAAATATTTTTTTAGCTAGTACAATATTTTTCGAGGGGGAGGGGGTTAAATTTTTGTGTTTTGCAGTACAATGCTTATTTCAATAATTTTTTACTCTTAAACAATTAAACATAGAAATTTGACAGAGTACATTTTGGAAAGGTTTTTTCATGCCCTTTCGATTGAAAATAAGCATTTTAAAAAAACAATTTTTTTGACCTAAAAAAATCAAAATTAAAAGTAAATTTCAATTTTTAGAGGAGAGAGACCCGATTTTTTTTTAAAACGAAACCTGAGGTTTTTTCTTAAAAGGACATATAAATGAAAAAGTGGGACTAGAATGTTTAAACAAGGAAGAAAAGAATTTTTTCTTAAACGGAGCTAAAAAAAAGGGGTGCCGCCGTTTAAGCGAAGATCGGATTCAGCGTCTGACAACACTCCATTACGAGTTATTTTAAGTAACTGCAATGGAATAAAAATTAAGGTCCTTTTTTGGACTTCGAAAAAACAAGAGTATTACGTACGACTATTAAATCAAGTGAGTCTTTTTTTTTCTCTCTTCTTTAAAAAAAATAAAATTATTTTTTATTAATTTAAAATATAAAAAAATAAATTATTTTTAATTATAAAAAAATATAATTCTTTTCCATTTAATAATTTTCAATATTTACTATTTTTAATAAAAGAAAATTTAAAAGTTTTAAAAATAATGTATTATTTAAAAAAAAATTTGATAAAAAATATTCTAAGCAAAACCTTTTATTTTTTTAAATAATATAACAAATATTTTCACAGCAATTTAATTATTTACAACATTTTAATATCATTTTTCTTCCATAGTTCCATTATTTTAAAAATATTTAATTTATTTGCACAAAGAGATTCAATTATTTTTGTAAAAAAATAATATTAAAAAACTTTTTCAAAAAAAAATTATTAAAAATATTTATGAAAGATGTTTAGTTAAGAAAACACGAAAAAAATTTAATTTTGTAAAAGTTACAAAACATTGCAAAAATTCAATTATGTTCAATCAAGAGTAATAATATTTCTTTGCAAAAATGAAATATTGTTTAAAAATAAATAAAACTCTTCTTAGGGATTTAATTCTTTTTACAAATAAAAATAAAACTCTTTGATGAATTACAATTATTTTTAATACAAAATTTTTATCGAATTTCTTAAAAAATGCAATTATTCTTAAAAATTTTAATAAAAAAAATTCGTTGATAGAATTTTATTATTTGAAAAAATATTGATAACGTTTCATTATAATAATAATTAATTTAAAGAAAAAAATTTTTGGTAAAAATTTTAGAAAAGTATAATTGAATTAAAATGATAAGTGTAATTTTGAATAAGTTACTGTAACAATATTCTTACAATAAACTAAAAAAATAATAAAATAAAGAGTGATTTTATCAGTCGGTCATGATTAATAACATGAATTTTTTTATAAGAATGTTCCTTTCTAAAAAAGAAGACTTGAACCATGGCTAGCAGCAGATATTTGTGATGAAACAATTTATCGCGACATAGCGATAATATATGATGATATAATGATATAATTATATAAAATAAAGAATAAATAAAAACATGAAAATATATTAATAAATAAAATTATTTTTATTTTTAAAATTAACTGGATTTCTTAAGGCAATATTTGTAAATTTTTGTGAATGGGAACTCATCATATAGCAGTGGAGCACTCACTGACCGACTTAGCACACAAATTACACTGGCACACAAAAAAAAATTGATGCTCTGAGCTTTTGATCAGACTATGACTACATTATGTTTTTGGGGTCGCTGAAGCCGAATCTGAAGTTCATTTAACCCCATCACGTCAGGGTTTTGAGATAACTCCCGAAAAAACTCAAAATTTGACCCTAACATTTTTTTAACCAGAAAAATATTTATTTTCATGTCTTACAATCACTACTTTATGTTTTTGGGGTTGCTGAACCTGAATCTAAAGTTCATTTAACCCCATCTCGTCAGGATTTTGAGATAATCTCAAAAAACTCAAAATTTGACCCCAAAATTTTTTAATCAACAAAAATTTTTATTTTTAAGTCTTACCATAACTACCTTATGATTTTGGGGTCGCTGAAACCGAATCTTCAGTTCATTTAACCCCATCACGTCAGGGTTTTAAGATAACCTTAAAAAAACTCAAAATTTGACACAAAAATTTTTAAATCATAAAAATTTTTTATTTTTAAGTCTCACTATCACTACTCTATGTTTTTGGGGTTGCTGAAACTGAATCTGAAGTTTATGTAACCCCATCACGTCAAGGTTTTCAGATGACTTTTAAAAAAACTTAAAATATGACAAAAAAATTTTTTATTAAGAACTTTTTTAAACAAATTTTGAGTCTTTAAGGTTATCTCAAAACCCTGACGTGATGGGGTTAAATGAACTTCAAATTCGGGTTTAGCAAACCTAAAAACAAAAATTAGTGATAGTAGAAAATGAAAATTTTCTTTTTTGTGTCAAATTTTGAGTTTTTTTGAGTCGATAGGTCTCAAAACCCTTCGTAATGGAGTTAAATGAACTTTAGGTTCGGGTTCAGCAACCCCAAAAACATAAAGTACTGATAATAAGACATGAAAATAAATATAGTTCAGGTTAAAAAAAATTTTGGGGTCAAATTTTGAGTTGTTTTGAGGTTATCTCAAAACCCTGACGTGATAGGGTTAAATAAACTTTACATTCGGTTTCAGCGACCCTAAAAACATAAAGTAGTTATAGTAATACTTAAAAATAAAAATTTTTGATGATTAAAAAATTTTTGTGTCAGATTTTGAGTTTTTTGAGGTTATCTCAAAACCCTGACGTGATGATGTTAAATGAACTGCAGATTCGGTTTCAGCGACCCCAAAAACATAAAGTAGTCATAGTCTGATCAAAAGCTCAGAGCATCAATTTTTTTTTGTGTGACAGTGTTATTAATAAACATAACATCATTCGATGGGGTAAGTCCCCCAATAGGATCACATTAGGAAATTAAAGGCAAAGCGAGAAGAAATCAGGAGAATACAATAATTATTCAAGTGGATAACATGACGGCAATTCTAAGGCTAAACAATGACATCAAAACGGAAGATGAAATGAAAGGCGGATTCAAAGCTTTAAAAGTACTAGAAAATGAAGACTGTAACGGAGATCATTTAATTAAAATTCCGCGGAGAAAGTCTAGCTGTCACATTGTTCCAAGGTACTTAACTTTTTTTCTTTTAATAATTTAAATAATTTTAGAAGTATAGAATTAAAAAGATTTTGATTAATTTAAATTTAGTAAAATTAATTTAAAATAAATCTTTTTTTAAAAGTTTTTTATTATAATTTTTTTTAAATGAACTATTACAGAATTTTTATTAAAAAAAATTTTGGAAGCAAATTGAATTTTTAAAAATTTTAATGAAATAATCTTCAGGTGTAAATTCGATAAAAAATGAAAATTTTGAAAAAAGTTATGTTTTGAAAAAAGTAATTCTCTGAATTTAAACTTTTTTTAAATTTACTATTTTAGAATTTGTCAGAAATTATTTATAATTGAAATTCATCAAAAATTTGATTTTTTAATAATTTTTAAAAACTTAATTATTTATTTGCTTAATAAATTATTTTTCAAAGATTTTGCTTAATAAATTATTTTTTAAAAAGAGTTTTACCAAAATTTATATATTTTTTGAAATTGTTTAATTGTTATGTAATTGTAAAACTATTCTGTCTTTCATTTTTGATCGATTAAAGCGACTTTTTTGTTCGTTATTAGTCTATCCGAGGCCTGAAAATAATATTTTAAAAAGTAAGAATTTTTTTTTCTAATTTAAATAAATTGGTTTATTTTTTGTTCTAAATAAAAAATATTGTTTTTTTCGTCTAATAAAAATTATAAAATTTATTATTTTGTTTCAGATTTTTAAGAAAGATGAAGAAAACAAAATGGATAAAAATGATAAAGAAAAAGATACAACTTTGGAAGGCATGGAGCAGCTTTTATTACAATAAGTTTATTTTTGTATAAATTTTTATATTAAAAATTTAAATACCTCGACTATGTACATATTTAAAAATGAGAAAAATTCAGTATTATTTTATATTTATAATTAATTTTAAAATTATCAAATAGTATCTATGTTTTAAAAAAATGTAATATTAAAAAGTTATTTATATTATATATTTATTTAAAATAATTTTAATAAAAAAATTATTTAGTGTAAAAAATGTTTACTAATATTTATATATTATATATGCAAAAATAAACACTGTATAACTTCAAAATATGTTTTTTTATTATTTAAAAAATTTATTATTTTTTTAATTAAATATATTTTATTAAAAAAAAGTTTAATTAAAAAAATATTGAATTAAATTATTAACCTTATTTGAATTTTTTAAAGAAAACAAATATTTTTTGAATTATAAAAATTATTAAAAATTTTGTGAACAAAAAATTACACATTTTTTTATTTAAAAAAATAATTAAATTTTTTTCTAAATTTAAAATATATAATTAAATAATTAAATTAAATTAAAATGGAACGTTTTGTCTGTTTTTGTGAGTGAGTAAAATAAATTAATGTGTCTTGGAAAGGTTAATTATTATTGTTGTTGTAAATATTATTAAAATATAAATTATTTTCTTATTTTTATTAAAAATTGAATAAAAAATATTTTTTTAAGTTTAAATGTAAAAGAATTAATAATTATGTTAATATTTTATTTTTTTTTAAAATGTTAAACTAATGTAACATTGTTTCATTTAACACTCTTCCGATAATCGAATTAAAAAATAAGGATTAAAAAATTATTATTTTTTATTTATAAATAATTTTTTTTATTAAAAAGGATGTAAAAATCAACAATATAAGGAAAATAAATTCAAGTTCTTTATTTGGAAATTTTAAATAACCGCGCCATATGCGGCCATCTTTCCACCTTGGCCAGTCAAGTTTATAACGTCATTTCACGCGTGGGTAATAGGTAATCCCGACAGTTTTATTTTGTATATATTGAATTTCTCCTTATTTCCGTCTTGATTTATTAATGATAAATTATGAGTTCTATAAACAATAAATATTGGTTTATTAAATAGTAAGTATAGGTTTGATGAATCGCAACTGTGAAGTTAAATAATATTTTATTAAGAGAAAATTAAAATGTAGATACACTTTTGGATGTAACAAGTTATAGATTTTATTATTGATAAAATATAACAAACGAAATTTTAAATTTAAAAATAAACAATGATAAAACGTGAACTGAACGAAGACAACAAACTAGATTTATGTCTTTTTTTAGCCGAAAAAGACAGGGACCAATTTTCATTATTTGTTTGCGTTGTTTGTTATAACTATAATAACCTAATAATTACTGATAATGACAAGAAATATTGTGATAGTTCGGCACCATCAATTACAAAAATCGCGAAATGCGGTTCATTCAAAATGTTAAATATTCAACTAATTACCCAATAATTCAATAACATTGTTAGAAAATGAATATTATTTATCTTTTAATACATATTTTTAATATTAAAAATTTTAAGATCGCCAAAAAAAACGCAAATACTGTTAATACTGATTCGGCTTCCTACACACATTTAATAAGTGAGCGGCTTTACCCTGACTTCATGTGAGCGACATTACCCCGAATGTGTTTCTCACATTTCAGAATAAATTTAAATAAATCTTTTTGAAATCAAACAAAACTACATATATATTTCGAAGAAGGACACCCAAAAGGATAAAAAAAATTGTCGAACAAATTAAGTCTGAAAAATAATAATCGAAACCTTAAAAATTCGAAGATTATTTTTTCTTTTTTGCACTTCTAAAAACAATTAACCGTCTCTAAATTTATGACGAATTCATGAAACTAAATGAAAGTTTGTTAACATTACTTGTATGTTAAGAGTACAAATATCTCTATCTTAAGTTGAGTTTATAGCGTCAAATCGCTAGTGAGCGGGTTTACCCCAGTCTCCCCTATATGTGTGAGTATACATGTGTATGTATTGTATGTATATGTGTGAGTGTACATATGTATGCATTGTATGTATATGTGTGAGTATATATGTGTATACTACTGTATTTATATATATATATATGTTGCTGAACGACGAATCCGACGAAACGACTAGGAAACATTTTAATATTATAGAAGATAGAAGAAGAGAATAGAGATTGGATAATCATGGTGGCCACCTTAGGGCCGGGGCAACATTTTTTAAAAATTATCAAAAAGTTGGATAACACACAATTTTATTGATATTTATTTATAACATTATTGTATTACATGTAAATAAAATTACCACAAAGTTAAGAACTTTTACATTATTAACTGCATTTACAGAATCATTTTAAAAACAATGCTTTAAATTTTTTTTATCAAAGTGTAACGACTTCTTTGTTAGAAAGAAACGCGTTACAAAATTTTATTCAAATTCATCAATACTTATTCGAAAAAAAAATTTCACAAGAATCAGTGACATACACTCACACACATCCGAACATTTCTCCCTCTTTAGCGACGCATGCTTTTGAAAACAATAATTTCAAATTTAATAAAGTAACAATTTTGAATAAAGTATTAAATTATGAAAGAAAATTATTAGAATTTTCTTATAATATCTATAGTAAAGAAAAAAAATCTAATAGCTTTTGGAAAGTTAGGTCAACTTCTCTGACTGTGTTATTTAAATCTGTTTAAAACTTCCAAACAACTGTTAATAATAGAAGATAAACTTTGGAATTATTTCAAAATTTCCACAGAATTTTTTACGGAAATTCAGCGAATAATGTTTTGCATTGTCTCAGTCTCTAAAAAAAGAATAATTTTTAAGTCATCTCGTCGGTATGTAGAGTACACTTGTATGAAGTTTTACATTCTCTGAAAACTTTTTCATGCTACAAGAATTCATGTTTTGTCATGATCTACTTAAAATGAGATTATCATTATAATTCTTTCGTATGTTCGTCTTTTTTCTACATATTGACTTAAATATTTTTAAATAATTTATATTTATTTACAACGCTATTAATATATGTATTAAAGTTTTTAAATTTTTGAAAAATTTTGTAGAGATAATAAACATTAAATGATTTTATCTTTAAACGTAAACAATAGTAATATTAATAAAATCGCTGCCAAGTTGTTCATTTTTGTAATAATTTTTGTCCTCATTTCATGAACGCATTGCTTCCTCATAAAGATAATAATACTATAAATATACAGTGCCGGCCAAAATTGTCAGTCCAGCCATTTTTAAAGGAATGAAAAAAATTTTTTAACATTAATTTTATGAAAACTAAAATTTCATTCGGTTTATATTTTGAAAGACGATAAAATTTTGAAAAGAATAAGACCTTACAGAAGTCATTTGACAAATATTTTTTCAAGATATTCTTAAAAAATCGCCATTTTCAATGTTTTACAAAAATTTGAATAACTTTTAAAATAATAAACGCTTTTTAATAATCTTAGGCTTATTTTAAAGGTCATTTTCTACGGAATAAGAATTACTTATAGACATTAACCTGCAATTTTTTTCTTGGAATAAGCATGACGTCAAAATTGGACAAAAAAATTGGAAAAGTTTGAAATCATTTTTTGTACTAAAAACTATTCTAAAACATATATAAAACATGATATGATGTAGATTTTTCAAGAAAATTTAATAAAAAAATTTATTTAAATTTTACAAATTCTTTTTCTTTTAATAATATTATTTCAAATTTTTCAAATTTTTTTGTCCAACTTTGACGTCATGCTTATTCCAAGAAAAAAATTGCAGGTTACTGACTATAAGTAATTCTTATTCCATAGAAAATGACCTTTAAAATAAGCCTAAGATTATTAAAAAGAGTTCATTATTTTAGAAGTTATTCAAATTTTTGTAAAACATTGAAAATAACGATTTTTAGGAATATCTTGAAAAAATATTTGTCAAATGACTTCTGTAAGGTCTTATTCTTTTCAAAATTTTATCGTCTTTCAAAATATAAACCGAATGAAATTTTAGTTTTCATAAAATTAATGTTAAAAAATTTTTTTCATTCCTTTAAAAATGGCTGGACTCACAATTTCGGACGGTACTGTATGAATAACTTTTTATAAATATGGTAAAAGTGACTAACTTTTGGATAAATAAATGTATTTTTAATATTGTACAAGATAGTTATAATAGTTTAATAATAATTAAAGAAAAGTTTTCAAACATAAAAGATGAGAAAATGTCATTTTTGACAATTTTTGGTTTTTAAAATACAAATCATTTCGAAGCTTCTGATCAAATTATGGTGGACAAGAAATTTTTAAAATAGTTAATTTTGCTTGAAACTTGTTTCTCGGGAGTTTTCAGGGTCGTCGATTACGAATATAACATTTGTTTTCAAAAATTCAAAATGGCGAATTCAATTTTACAGAAAAAAATATTAACATTTAATTTACATAAATAGTAACGTTCTTCAGCTTTTAAAATATTTAAAATTAACAAAAAGTTCAGTTTTCTTCCTATTCAATAAAAACATTCTTTTTCGCGGTTATTTATTAATTTTTAATTTTATAGATTTTATACAACTCAGACCTATTATGATTTCCCTTTCCCGCTACCCTCAAAATTTAGGTCAATTTTGAGGGCAGTATTGACCTAAACGTCAAAATTTGATAAACAATTTCCGCTACCCTCAAAATTTAGGTCAATTTTGAGGGCGGTATTGACCTGAACGTCAAAATTTGACAAACAATTTCTGCTACCATCAAAATTTAGGTAAATTTTGAGGGCAGTTTTGACCTAGACGTCAAAATTTGACAAAAAATTTCCGCTACCCTCTAAATTTAGGTCAATTTTAGGGAAGTTTGACCTAAATGTCAAAAATTGTTAAATAATTTCTGCTACCCTGAAAATTTAGGACAATTTTAGGGCAGTTTTGACCTACGGGTAAAAAGAGGCCCACAAACGTCTGTTACATTACGTCGAAATCTACATGTAATTTTACATTCTTCTTTTACATATATGTCATAAACGTTCATATAATGGCCCTTAATTTATGTCAAAATTTATGTCAGATTTGATTTATTGTTAAAGCTGCAAGTAAAAAGGGTTGTATTAATGCCTTTGATGATACTGCAAAATCTACGCCAAATTTAACCAATTTTTTTACCTTTAGGTATAAATCTATAAGTGCACCATAAGATCATAATCATGTCCGTAAAGTAAAATTCTTTTTAAGTGCTTTCTTTTAGTATCGCCTGATATAATTTACTCTACCTTATTACTATGCATTCATATTAAGAGAACATGATTTAAAAATAAAAATTAAAATAAATATCAGAATTAGGGGGAAATCGTTAGTTATTATATAAAAACATTTCGCCGCCGCAGAGTCAGGATTTCTAAGAGCTCCCTATAGTAAAGGCCGTCAAAACTTATGTCAAAATTGACCTATTTTTTACCTATAGGTCAAAAAGAGAATAAATAACGGCCTCACATTACATCAAAATCCATGTTTTATTTGATCTTTTTTTTACCTATATGTCAAAAAGTGGTCCCTGTGTAGGTCCTTACATTATGTCAAAATACATGTTTAATTTTACCTATTTTTTGAGCTACGGGTTTTTAAAGAAACCTTAATGTGGGCCATCACATTACGACAAAATTTGATCTGTGTTTTACCTACAGGTCAGAGCTTGCCCCCTCAAATAGGCGCGTTAAATAAGACGTCGAAGCCTATGCCATGGACAATTTATATATATATATATATATATATATATATATATATATATATATATATATATATATATATATATATAATAGAAGAGACAATAATAATAGTTTATTTTTCGAAGTGATGACACATTAATTATATTGAACCAAAAATGTTGTTCCTTAAATTTTTAGTAAAAACGCTTAAAGGTACGCCATAAAAATCAATATTGGAATGGAACTCATTGGCTTCTCTTGTTAATCTGGGAATTACAGCATTAAAAATAAAATTAGTACTGCACAATGATCGTCTAAGAAGAGTCGGATTTCTAGTAGGCCTAAGATTGATTGTAAAGTTTAATAAAGATAGAAGTTGAGGACAATTTATGAATCCATTAATTATTTTAAACAAAAAAAGTAAGTCAGAGAATAGGAATCTGTCGCTAAGAAGTGGAATACCCAAAATCTGCCTCAAATCAGTATAGTCATGACTATGTCTGTCAAATGGTATCCCCGTTTGTCTTGCAACAAATCGCATAAACTTATTTTGAATTCGCTCAAGCTTAGTTATGAGATATTCCTGATAAGATGACCAGACCAGTGAGGCAAACTCAATAGTTGGTCTGACTAGTGAGAAATACAAGACCCTCATTGCCAAAACATTTTTGAAGCGAGTTATATTTCTAGTGACATAACCTAAGGCCCTAATTGCTGTGTTAATTACTGATAATATATGAGATTTAAAATTTAGAGTATTGTCAAGTAGTACGCCCAGGTCACGAATCATGGAAACTCTAGAAAGGATTTTATTGCCAATTGTATAATCATAATTTATTATGTTAGAAGTTTTACTAAAAGAAATAATGTAACATTTATTAGTTTTAAAAAAAGGTTATTCTTAAAACACCATTCATTGACCAAGATTCGAACCCTGAGTTACACTAGAAGTTACTAGAAAAGGTTCGAAAAATTCCTGATAAACACGAACAGAAGAATATCTATTAGAAATATAGTTTTTTATCCTTTGAATTAATTTGTGAGAGAAACCGAAATTAGTCAAGACAGATTTTCGTATCATAAAGCCATGCTGCTCATTTATAATAATTTGCTCAACTTGACCATAAATAATGTCAAAAACTAAACTTTCAAAAACCCTTAGCAAGTGTGCTTAAAATAGTTATCGGACGATAATAATTAACCACATTTTGCTTATCACCATCTTTGTGAATCTGTACTATATTAATTAAATAACTGTGATAATTAATTTAAACAGTTTAGTGTGTATTTAAAAATCACACGTTTGAAAATTTCAGCAAATTATTGATATGTGATGTTTAATAATTAGGTATTAATTAAATAATTAAGAAATTTAATTAAATAGTTTTTAAAAAATAATTAATTGATGCAATGCATATATTAATATAATAAATAATATATAGATAGTATATTGTATATTTAAAATTCACTGATTATAAATAATGCATAAAATTACATTTAAAAAAATAATGGATGAAGAATGTTATTATTTATGTAAATTAAAATTTTTTTTCTGTAAAATTAGATCCGCCATTCTGAATTTTGGAAAACTAAGGTTATATTCGTAATCAGTGACCCAGAAAACCCTCAAGTAGCAAGTTTCGAGCAAAATGAACTATTTTAAAAATTTTTTGTCCGTCATATTGGATCTTAAACATTATGTACAAATTTTGTACATCCCGTCTTTAATGCGTTAATACGAACAAAAAATATTGAATTAGGGCTTAAAAGATGCGTCTAAAAAGTCTACAAAATTATGTTAAAACATTTATAGGTGCCCTAACATTGTTTTAAAATTATGTGCAGAAAACCTTTTTTGCAACATTAAAAATAAAAAATATATAAAAAATATATATTCCATGGGAACTATCAGTTTTTTCGGAGTAAGTAATTTTTTTTTCGTTTATACTTCTGCCCTATTGGCCTTACGCTCTCGACAAGAGTCCCTGCAGATACTTTTTATGGATTAAGCATAACGATTCTACAAATATTAGCAAATTTTTTTAAGCTAATGTGCCTACAGTGCGACTTTCGAAGATAGGAGTACTCGCATTTGCCTGGACCACTCGTAATTGGGGTTGCTCGCCAGAGAAGAGGGAAACTGTAGAAAAACCTCTTCTAAGTACAACCGGTTTATCGACAATCTAGTTTTGGCAGTAGGCATCGGACAATAATCGACAATGCACACCATCGCACCTAGAGCACCAACTGAGCTATTCCGTCGGTGAGTAAGTAAATCTTTTGCAATGAAACTCAGGAATTTTAATCTACACATAAAAATAAATGTTTCCGTAAAATATTACATGAAAATATTCTGTAGTTGTTAAGATGTCAAAATTTTGAAAAAAATTTGTAATCGTTCTATCTCCTTTTCATTTTAACCAAATGACTTGATTCTTTTTGGAAAGAATATAGCATAAAAAACGAAAAAATTGTTTATATTATGTTTATGCAAAATTTCAGTAAACATGAAGTTATTAAATAATAATTGAATAACTTTTGAAATGCTTCGTGAAATTTAATTAAACAAACACTATCAAGGACTCTCAAGTTAAGGAAAATTTAACTCAACACGAAAGGAAGGATACTCAAGAGCATCTCGAGCCTACGGTTCACCTCAAGGTCCCCTCAAGACATACCTCGAACGTTTCGGATAAGGGCAGTGACAACGGATCCAAAAATGATTCAACGCTCAAATCATCAACCAAGGTTGAGCTCAAAATTTCCACTCAAATGACTAGGTTGAGAATTATTGAGGAAACGTTCAAGGACTTGCAACGAGGTTTGTTCAATGACAATGCAGAATTTTTGCAGCTCAAATTGAATCTCATTGAAAATCATTTTAAGGAATTCAACACAATTCACGAGGAGCTTATCACAAGTAGCTCAGCAAAATTCCTCAAACATTGGTACATCCAAGAGGATGTATTCGATCAATTTTTTAATGTTTTCTCACAAGCCAGGGATTCAATATTACTGCAAATTTGTATGTTGAAAAAGGAACAAGCTGCGGCAGCCTCTTCCCCACACTCAACTCCATCAACTGGACCACGGCCAATTCGAAGACTTCCTCAGATCTCACTTCCCTCCTTTTCAGGAGATTACTCATCTTGGCCGCCATTTAAAGACCTCTTCGCTTCGATGGTCAAGGATAATGCAGAAATCTCACTTGTAGAGAAAATGCATTACTTGAAGACCACTCTCACCGGGGAAGCTGCTCAACTTATCTCAAATCTTCCGGTTTCAGGAGATTCTTTCGATTCTGCCTGGAAAATTCTCATCTCAAGGTATGAAAATAAAAGGTTACTCGTCTCAACACACATAGATCAGCTGTTCACTACCACGGTCATGTCATCAAGGTCAGCTCAAGCGATTAATTCATTGTTGTCTACAACTATGGCTCAAATTGAAGGAGGAGCTAGCTCAACTTCCTCTAATCTCAATTCCTCTGTGGCTCAAGCTCACTTCAACAACAACAACGGAACTTCACGGATTTTCGGATGCATCTCAACTCGCCATAGCAGCTGTTGTTTTCATAAAAACCTCGGAACAAAACAAAGATTCAAACATCACATTTGTTTGTGCGAAAACCAAGGTTGCACCTCTCAAACGTCTCACCATCCCAAGGTTGGAACTCACAGCAGCTCTTCTCTTGGCACGACTTATGGTTTTCGTTCAACGAACTCTCGAATTATCAGAAGTCCCAATTTTCATGTGGACAGACTCTTCAGTGGCACTCACCTGGATCAACAGCCATCCCTCACGATGGAAGGAGTATGTACGCAACAGGGTATCTTTAATTCACGACCTCGTCCCTTACGGTCAGTGGAGGTTCATTAAAGGAAAAGAAAACCCTGCTGATTGTGCATCAAGGGGCCTATCAGTTCAACTACTTTCTCAACATCAACTCTGGTGGAACGGTCCACCCTGGCTAAAGAACACTAAGGAAAATTGGCCATCTCCAATCACGAAGGCGGATTCAAAATCCTCCTTGGTACATCCCATTGGATCAAAGGATCTTGCTCTCGCTAAGATTGCCTGGGTAAAAATTACTCAAGCATCATATTTTCAAACAGACATCAAGAATTTCAATCAAAGTATAAACTTTTCAAGGTCTCATGCATTCTCAAAACTCAATCCATTTATTGATCAACAAGGTGTACTCCGAGTCGGAGGCCGACTCCAAAACTCAAATTTGGAATTTGATAACAAGCATCCTGCTATCTTACCCAATGATTCTCCATTCACCCGGCTTGTCATCAAAGAAGCTCATTCAAGGACGCTTCATGGTGGAACACAACTCACCTTGGTTCACATCAGAGAAGCTTATTGGATCATCGGAGGAAGGCAGCCAGTAAGATCGTTTATACTAAAATGTGTTCCCTGTGCTCGACAAAGAGGGTCTCGAGCACAGCAGCTGATGGGTCAGCTACCCTTAGAACGTGTCACTCCCTCAAGACCATTTCTGACTACCGGGGTTGATTATGCTGGACCAATCACTCTCAAATCTTGGAAAGGACGTGGAGCAAAAACTAAAAAGGGATGGATCTGTGTTTTTGTGTGTTTCTCATCATCTGCTCTACATCTGGAAATAGTTACAGACTATACCTCAGAAAGATTCCTCGCAGCCTATCGACGTTTTACTTCCAGAAGAGGAATCTGTTAGACACTTTACAGCGACTGTGGTACCAACTTCATCGGTGCTGATAAGGATCTCAAACGTCTCTTCAAGGGTGTATCTCAGGAATCAAAGGAACTCTCTTAGTTGCTGACTAAGGACGGTACTCTCTGGAAATTTAACCCTCCAGCAGCTCCACACATGGGTGGAAAATGGGAAGCTGCTGTGAAATCTATCAAGTATCATCTCAGAAGGACGATCGGTGAGACGATATTGACGTTTGAAGAATTTACGACTCTCCTTACTCAGATCGAAGCTGTTCTCAACTCACGACCGTTGGAATCACTCTCAAATGATCCTGACGACATGTCAGCTCTCACTCTAGGACATTTTCTCATCGGGGAACCACTCACCTCAATTCCGGAACCTTCTCTCCTGGAAGTACCAAGTTCCAGATTGACCAGGTGGAAATTGATTCAACAACAGTTCCAATCATTCTGGTCAAGGTGGTCCACTAGTTATCTCCAACAACAACTGGCTATCTGAAAATGGTATCATCCATCTCATCAGATTAAGGTTGGTTCTATGGTTTTGCTCACCGACGAGAGGTTTTCTCCCTCAAAATGGCCTTTAGCTAGGGTCACTGAATTACACCCTGGCAAGGATGGACTCACAAGGGTAGTTTCAATTAAAACTGCAACGTCACTGCTCAAACGGCCTATCTCTAAACTGGCAGTGCTCCCTGTCTCCGTGGAATAAGGATCACATCATCAGATTAAGGATCGTCAACGCTGTTGCCGATGGGGGGAGTATGTTCGGTTTTCTGTTAAGTTAATTCATTTCGGTGTTGTGTGTGCGATTTGAATTAAGTACTTAAGTGAACGCGTGAAGGCAGCATCTCACGGTGTTCAATTAATACGCACGAAAAAGGGACTATCTCACGCGTCGGAGTTCTCACTTCTACACAGTCTCTCATAGATTTCTCACGGCAACCATCAATTTTGGTCAGCTCTTGATAATTTATCTTTTGAGTATTCATTTTCAATTATAAAACAAGTAAATTCAAGTGTAATTTATTCGGTCGTCTCTCGGTAATGATCTCAAGTGTGAAAATA
This sequence comes from Leptopilina myrica (nomen nudum), assembly GCA_032872475.1. Classification (NCBI taxonomy): domain Eukaryota; kingdom Metazoa; phylum Arthropoda; class Insecta; order Hymenoptera; family Figitidae; genus Leptopilina; species Leptopilina myrica (nomen nudum). The sequence continues at coordinate 38,033,012 of CM065458.1, read as the reverse complement.
AAGGTTTTCTCTTAGAAACTCTAGTTTTTTCTCACAAAGACGAAGGCGTGCATTTTGCCGTCAAGGTCGCCGCTTAAATTTACAAACTCAATTAAAGACTATAAGGTGATTCTCAATAACATTTAAATTCTGAAATCAATTATAACAAAATTCCTCAATAAATAAATCTTTTTTTGTGTGTTTTAACCTTAAAAATTTCATAGTGAATTTAACCTGAATTTATTTCCCACTATTCCTATTTTTGATATAAGACTAATCTCAACGAACCAAGGAAATTCTCAAGTTTATCGGTCTCTCTCAAACAATTGTAATAATCTTAATTTTGCCATTAAGGATTTGCTCGCCGGATGGAGTCCGGGTCTCTAGTAAAGTAAATTCTATCAATTTACAGTGACGCAAGCGCCATCTATTACAAATACTAATTTAAGAAAAATTTGTGAAAAGGTAAAATCAAAATAATAAAACATAATTTAAACCTTGGAAAGTAAATATATTTAACAAAATAAAATAGAAATAATAACAAAATTAATAATTAACAAATTAAATTTAAACCATAAAATTACAATAAAAATATAAAAAATAATAAAACTGACTCGATACAATGCAAAGAAAAATTAATAAAGAAAGAATTGGATAATTTAATTAATAAACTAAAATTTGAATATTAAATAACAACCAGTAAAATAAAATACTAAGAACCAAACTAATTTTAAAAGAAATTAGTTTTCTTTAAACAAAATAATGGCGCGTCCGCCTGTTCACTCTCTCATTCATTGTCCTCCGCATTCTCATTCGCGCTTGGACTGAAAATAATTTACCAATGTTAATTACACACTATTTAAAAAATAGAAAATAATTAAAGCGAATCTTTACTGGGTTGATTCTAGAATTACAACCCCCCACTACGCGCGCGGACGGAAACTAGGGTCGTGCACGCTTGGTCGGAAATTATGAATTTACCGAAAAGAACTAGATTTCGATCTACGGTCGAAATTCATGCTCGTCGCGAAGATAGTGGAAGATTCATGTATGCTGTCGGTCGGCCTCGGAGCAAGCCCCGAGTCCGGTCGTAGGCAGACTGACGAAATTGCACGGGCAACCAAGTATTATAGATCGCTGGGCCCACTAGAGGTGTAGCGTAAGGTGAGAGAGACCCACGTGATGCGCGGCAATGGGTGCGCTATCGGTATTCTTTACCTGTCCGCCGAGCAGTGAGCTCAGTAATATATGGGCAATTCCACGTGAGATTTTAGTCGACCTCTTAAAATCGGCCAAAAATATTTTTTTTCTATTTTGTACCGAAGAAAAACAGACATGTTTTTTTTTATTTTTGTTGAATTGTCAAAATTTTTGAGTTATGAATTTTCGAAATTTTGCATTTTTAATCATAGACCTATATTCAGTTGCTTATAAGTCAGAAAATATTGAGTTTAGAAAAAAGTTGTCAAAGAATGAAAGTTTTAGTTTTCTTTCGACTTTTAGGAAATGAAAATAAAAAAATTTTTTTTCCATTTTTTATTAAAAAAATAAAAAAAATTTATAAACAAATTAATTTTTTTTAACTTTGGGTATGATAAATTTTTAATTTTCTTTTTTTAAAACATACCTGTAAATGATAAGAAGGTTTTGCAAAAAGTTTCAGAGTGGGCCTGACAAGTTTAATGGGTTAAAAAAAATAATTAAGCTGTCCGTGCAGGTCGAACGCTTGTTGCGCAATGGGATTTTTTTACAATTTACTATTAAAAATTGTCTAAAGCCTTCAAATCTAATAATAATTAAAATCCGATAAAATTTGAAGGCTCTAGACAATTTTTAATAGTAAATTGTAAAAAAATCCCATTGCGCAGCAAGCGTTCGACCTGCACGGACAGCTTAATTATTTTTTTTAACCCATTAAACTTGTCAGGCCCACTATGAAACTTTTTGCAAAACCTTCTTATCATTTACAGGTATGTTTTAAAAAAAGAAAATTAAAAATTTATCATACCCAAAGTTAAAAAAAATTAATTTGTTTATAAAATTTTTTTATTTTTTTAATAAAAAATGAAAAAAAAAATTTTGTTTTCATATCCTAAAAGTCGAAAGAAAACTAAAACTTTTGTTCTTTGACAACTTTTTTCTAAACTCAATATTTTCGGACTTATATGCAACTGAATATATGTCTACGATTAAAAATGCAAAATTTCGAAAATGCATAACTCAAAAATTTTGACAATTAAACAAAATTAAAAAAATACGTATCTGTTTTTTTTCGATACAGAATAGAAAAAAAATATTTTTGGCCGATTTTAAGAGGTCGACTAAAATCTCACGTGGAATTGCCCATATATAGATATTTCGCGTACAAAAATGAATGAATTTTACTCTTTCATAAACTTTGAAATTCTGACGTTAAAAATAATGCCATATCATTACAATATGAATTATATTCCATAACTAATATTTAATAAAAAATATTTAATAAAAATATATCATTACATTTTTAATAAAATGTTATCTTTAAATTAGATTGAAATCAAGATGGGTAAATGTCGTCTTAACCAGGAGTGGTTGTTACGAAAGGATGTGAATGGCTATTATGTTAAAGAGTGGGCTAAAAAGCATGACGACGAACACATTTTTTGCATATTGTGCTGTAAAGCAATTAGTATCGTCGCGGGTGCCGATGCTATTGATCAATACGCTAACGGCAAAGCTCATAAAGAGAAATGTTTTATAAAACTTGCGCCTAGTCAGTTGCGAATTATAAATGTTAGACCTTCCGAATCAAACGAAGTACCCTCTACTTCTAATACCAACCCACAACAATTCAATTGTTTAGTTCACATGATTGATATATAATGGCTGAACTTCGTTGGGTCATGAAATGCATCGTTTCTAACTGGTCTGCAAGATCTTGTGACAACATTGGTGAACTCTTTATCTCTATGTTCGGAAATGAAGCTGTTGGTGATTTTTCAATTAGTCCCACCAAGTTAAGATACCTTTTAACCGATGCTTTGGAACCGTTTTTCAGAAATCAATTTCTGACAGATATAGGTGGATTATTTTACTCCATATCATTTGACGAAACAACTAATAGCTGCAATGCGAAAGAACTGCAAATCATTATGACGTATTAGTCCGATTCTAAAAGTCTTGTTGTGTATCATCATTTTCAGACATTTTTTATTGCATCTGGCAAAGCAGAGATTTTGGTTCAAAAAATTAACGAGGCAATTGACAAAGCCCATTTGTCACGCTCAAAATATTAATGCTTGGAATGGATGGGCCAAATGTAAATAAAAAAGTGCAACGCCTGATGAATGACGATATCTTACAATATCAAAATAAATCACTTTTAGATATAGGAACCTGTAATATTCATATATTGCATAATGCATTCGAGAAAGGCATTGTTATTTTTGGAAAAGATGCATCTGAACTTATTATTAAAGTCCATGACTTTTTCGATAGTTGGCCTTTACGAATTGATGATTTTTGTTCCATTCAAGTAGAAAAAAAATTTGCCTCAAAATAGGTTTATAAAACACGTAAACTCTAGATGGCTGACACTCGAAAATGCCGTTGCAAGATTGCTTGAACAGTGGAAGGCTGTGAAAATATATTTTTTAAAATTCATTCCTCAAAATCGCGATAATTTGTTGAAGAGCAGATCGTACAAGCTTATTACTGAGCTCCTCAAAGAGAAGGATATGAAAATTCAACTTATGTTCATTTGTTCCAGTGCCCGAATTTTTACTCGATTCACTGGTTCTTTCCAGAAAAATGAACCGATGATACCACTTGATATCGATATTGATTTATTACAAGACGAATGGCGTTTACTTACGGAGGAAAAAGATTTGCAGAAAAATTGTCGCATTGACCAGTATTGGTCCCAAGTTTTTAATTTAAAAACTAGTCGTGATGAAGTAAAATATCCGACTATTACGAGCGTGGTTAAATTAGTGCTTTGTTTATACCACGGAAAAGCTGAACTTGAAAGAGGATTCTCAAATTCAGCTAGGTATCTCACTGACGACAAAGCATCGATGAATGAACGTACGTTAAATGCTGCTATGACTGTAAAAATAGTATGAAGACTTACTTTAACAAACCCCAGCTTGTGCCAACAAAGAAGGAGCTATTAAATCTCGCCAGAAATGCATACACAAGTTATAAGACGTACTTGGAAAATGAGAAAAAACGTAAAAAAGAAGATCTTGACAAAAGGAAGAAGATAGAAACAATAAAAAGAAAGCAGAGAAATTAAAAAAAAGATTAATAAAAGAGAAAAGGACTATAGCTTCTGAAGAGAACAATTTTCTAATTAATTTTCTTTCCTTATTTTCAGGACTCTTTACCAACTTTGATATTTTTAATTCGTCTGTCAATAACCGACAATACGTTCGTCCACAAATCTTCTCTTTATTCACACAACTTTTAATTTTTTAACACTTCTGCCTTCGATTAAAAGCGAAGAAAAGTATTTTTTCTTATTTGGCTCATTTTTAAAATTAACTATTATGAAACGAACGAACTCAAAAATATATATACACTACCGTCCGAAATTGTACGTACGCTAACATCTCGAGCTATTAAAAAACACACCCGCACAGAAACAGTGATAACTCGGTTAAAAATGAAGCTAGATGATTTCTTTAAATTGTACTGGAAAGCTTATTAAATTTCCAATTAAATTTTTACTATATTAAGTTGTATTGCATAAATAGAAAGCGAGATATCATGTTATGAAGTCAAAAAAATAATTCCATTTTTTTCGGAATTTCTAACTCTGACTTTGACTCCTGGCACAGTTTAGCAAAGTTTATGAAAAAATTGTTACTTTTACAGACTATTCCTTGTAACCTAAGCTTTAAATAGAGACCAAGAGCAGCAAAAAATATTTACGGGTTCCCGAGATATTACAAAAAGAGTCGGACCGTGCAAAGCAGAATTTTCAATCATCGATTTCTCTAATTCGCCGTTGAGTCAATTACTTGTCTGTGAAAAAAGTGTCGAAAATTAATTTTACCAAGTACATTCTTACTGCGATCCACTTTTGAAATATCGATATATAATAAATTAAATTAAAAAATGGATCTCAGTAAGAATGTACTTGGTAAAATTAATTTTCGACACTTTTTTCACAGACAAGTAATTGACTCAACGGCGAATTAGAGAAATCGATGATTGAAAATTCTGCTTTGCACGGTCCGACTCTTTTTGTAATATCTCGGGAACCCGTAAATATTTTTTGCTGTTCTTGGTCTCTATTTAAAGCTTAGGTTACAAGGAATAGTCTGTAAAAGTAACAATTTTTTCATAAACTTTGCTAAACTGTGCCAGGAGTCAAAGTCAGAGTAAGAAATTCCGAAAAAAATACAATTATTTTTTTGACTTCATAACATGATATCTCGCTTTCTATTTATGCAATACAACTTAATATAGTAAAAATTTAATTGGAAATTTAATAAGCTTTCCAGTGCAATTTAAAGAAATCATCTAGCTTCATTTTTAACCGAGTTATCACTGTTTCTGTGCGCGTGTGTTTTTTAATAGCTCGAGATGTTAGCGTTCGCACAAATTCGGACGGTAGTGTACTTGAAGTTTATTCTTTCTCATTAGAATTAATACTGAATTACAACTCGAAAATAAATAATTCTTGGCTATTGTTTCACTTAATAATTGTATTGTGTTTATAATAAGTCTCGTAAGGACAGTAAATATTAATATTTCTATATATTCTAAGTGTATGAAACAGTTACTATCTTTAAAAATAACTTTTTAATCGTTGGATTACAAAAATTATTCATTTTTAGATTTAAAAAAATGATAGTTCAAAAGTATATTTTATTTCATTTAAACAAAAATGATGTTTTAGATATTTAGTTAAATTCTATGATACTATTAGATAGTATTTAATTTAGAAACAAATTTTATGTTTCAATAAAGTATATTATTTGCAATAAGTAAATAAACCGTTTTCTCAAAAATATTAAATAAATACCAAATTTGATCAAACTATTACTAAAAATTTGGATTTAATTATAAAAAAAATGTTTGGTATCAATTTATTACAATTTGATCAATTTTATTTAACAGTGAAAAAAAGTTTGAAACAAAAAAATCTTTAAAAAATAGGATTTAAATATGTAAAAAACCAGGGCCTTAAAGAAACACTTAAAATTTACACTCCTGCTTTTCGTAAGTTGATTTTTACCCCGCTCATCTGAACCCCCCTCACGACTCTAAACGCTGCGACCACAGCTGGTGACTCTTAGGAGTTCCAGTGTAATTTTATTTTAACCCGTTGACTGTCGCTGACGCATATATGCGCAAAACTAAAACTGGCCAAAACTGTTCATCACACATATATGCGCAACTTAAAAAGGTGCTTAAAAACTTGTTCAATATTCCTAAAACCAGTTATTCTGGGGTTTTCGAAGTCACTGATTACGAATATGACATAAGTTTTTAAAAATTCAAAATATCGTATTTAATATGGCAGACGACTAAATAAAACAAGTTGTGAATTAAGATGTTCATTACATGAACATTTTGCTTCCTCTTTACGATAAGCAAAAAATTTGCTTTAAAGTGAATTTTTTCATTTTATTTAATTCTATTAATGCTAATAAAATATATTCTTTTTATACATCAATCGATTCGTCTTGAAGAAATGAAGATTTTTAGTTTGTTTTTAAGTCTAGATTAACATTTTATTATAAAGCAACATCATTTTTAAGAAGGAAATAAATTTCTAATAAAAGTGCGAATTTTTGGTTTTAATTATGTTTAATTCTATAAATTCAAATAAAATATATACTTTATATATACCAATCGATCCGTTTTAATGCAACGGATAAGATTATTGAAAAAAATGAGTAAAATCTTATTGTACTGGAATATAATTTTGATGAAAGAACTAAATTTTTGATAAAAAAAGGTAATTTTTTTGCTTTAATTGTCATTACCTCTATAAACTCTCATACAATTTATACTTTATATATACTAATCGATTTTTTTTTTAAAGTAAAAAAAAATTTTTTTAATAGATTTTTTAATGTCCATTAATCCATTTCGAGATATTTTTATGATAAATATTCCTAGCAATTTTCAGCCGAATTCGTTGAAACCTCTTCGAGTTATCGTGTTCACAAAAAACGGGATCCACGCACACACACACACATACATACATCCGGACAATTGTTCAGGGGCTTATATAACACAGTCCCATATAGAAGAAAATTTGTCAAAAGCATTTTTAAAAATTTTGTAAATTTAACGAATACAAAGCTTTCTCACGAGGAAGCAAAAATAATAAAAACTATTTTAACAATAAATAAAAATAAATAAAGAACATATACAATACAAGTTGTGAATTAAGATGTTCATTACATGAACATTTTGCTTCCTCTTTACGATAAGCAAAAAATTTGCTTTAAAGTGAATTTATTCATTTTATTTAATTCTATTAATGCTAATAAAATATATTCTTTTTATACATCAATCGATTCGTCTTGATGAAATGAAGATTTTTAGTTTGTTTTCAAGTCTAGGTTAACATTTTATTATAAAGCAACATAATTTTTAAGAAGGAAATAAATTTCTAATAAAAGTGCCAATTTTTGGCTTTAATTATGTTTAATTCTATAAATTCAAATAAAATATATACTTTATATATACCAATTGATCCGTTTTAATGCAACGGATAAGATTATTGAAAAAAATGAATAAAATCTTATTGTACTGGAATATAATTTTGATAAAAAAAGGTAATTTTTTTGCTTTAATTGTCATTACCTCTATAAACTCTCATACAATTTATACTTTATATATACCAATCGATTTTTTTTTAAAGTAAAAAAAAATTTTTTTAATAGATTTTTTAATGTTCATTAATCCATTTCGAGATATTTTTATGATAAATATTCCTAGCAATTTTCAGCCGAATTCGTTGAAACCTCTTCGAGTTATCGTGTTCACAAAAAACGGGATCCACGCACACACACACACATACATACATCCGGACAATTGTTCAGGGGCTTATATAACACAGTCCCATATAGAAGAAAATTTGTCAAAAGCATTTTTAAAAATTTTGTAAATTTAACGAATACAAAGCTTTCTCACGAGGAAGCAAAAATAATAAAAACTATTTTAACAATAAATAAAAATAAATAAAGAACATATACAATACAAGTTGTGAATTAAGATGTTCATTACATGAACATTTTGCTTCCTCTTTACGATAAGCAAAAAATTTGCTTTAAAGTGAATTTATTCATTTTATTTAATTCTATTAATGCTAATAAAATATATTCTTTTTATACATCAATCGATTCGTCTTGATGAAATGAAGATTTTTAGTTTGTTTTCAAGTCTAGGTTAACATTTTATTATAAAGCAACATAATTTTTAAGAAGGAAATAAATTTCTAATAAAAGTGCCAATTTTTGGCTTTAATTATGTTTAATTCTATAAATTCAAATAAAATATATACTTTATATATACCAATTGATCCGTTTTAATGCAACGGATAAGATTATTGAAAAAAATGAATAAAATCTTATTGTACTGGAATATAATTTTGATAAAAAAAGGTAATTTTTTTGCTTTAATTGTCATTACCTCTATAAACTCTCATACAATTTATACTTTATATATACCAATCGATTTTTTTTTAAAGTAAAAAAAAATTTTTTTAATAGATTTTTTAATGTCCATTAATCCATTTCGAGATATTTTTATGATAAATATTCCTAGCAATTTTCAGCCGAATTCGTTGAAACCTCTTCGAGTTATCGTGTTCACAAAAAACGGGATCCACGCACACACACACACATACATACATCCGGACAATTGTTCAGGGGCTTATATAACACAGTCCCATATAGAAGAAAATTTGTCAAAAGCATTTTTAAAAATTTTGTAAATTTAACGAATACAAAGCTTTCTCACGAGGAAGCAAAATTAATTATAATGGTTTGAAATTGAATACTCTGTGATTTTTAAGGTCGCTGATTACGAATTTAAAATCAGTTTTTCAAAGTTCAAAATGGTTGACTCAATATGTCGGACAAATTTTAAAAATTGATAGAATTAATTTTGTATTCAGTCGATCATCATTTTGAATCATTTATTTTAAGTTTTGGAATACTGATTTCAGATTCGTAATCTGCGACCCTGAAAACCCCCGAGTATTCAGTTTTAAACATGGACTTTCACGAGAAACCCTTTGAAATACGTGCCGTGCCTCGGCATGAAACAAAGTTTGTTTAGTAATTCGTGTCATGCCTAAAAATATCACAAATAGTGCTTGAAATATTCTACACAATATATTATGCGTGTCTTTAAACCGTGTCTTGACACTACTCGAAATACAAATGTTATTTGTGTCATCCCTAGGCACGGCACAAATTCAAAAGCGTCATTCGTGTCATGACACGATATAGACATATCGAAAATAATATTCCAAGTCTGTTTAGTTGTCAATTTCGTTAAGGCTCTTCATTTATACGTCTTAGGGTAATTAATTGTAAATTCTACATTCTTTATAACAGTGTACCAGTATCAGTGTACTAGTGAAATTGGCAAAGATGAATATATGGTTATAAATTAACGTTGTTATTAACGAGACAAAGCTAATATAAGTTGATTATCATTTACCCAAAACAGTAGACCATATATGTAATGACTATTTATGTGATATATATTAGTCAGGTATTAAGAAAATACTGTTTATTTGTTCTGGTTTCTTTGTCCTTTATGAAACTGAATTGTATTATACTGTTTGATTAAAGGTAAGTATTTATTTATATATTTTGCTAATAATTATTACATATAAGAAATTAGTAGAGGTGTGTAAAAAGTTCGAAGCTCAATAGAGCATTTTTAGCCAAGTATAGCGAAATATCTGTATATTTCTCATCTATTTTGAACTTTTAAAACTATTTTCTATTAAATCGTTACAAAAAAATTATCTACATAAAAAAAATTGTCTTCGAAAAAGAAAATTTTTTAAAAATTAATATAAGAAATAAACAGTTATTGATATTCTTAATTAATTTGTATTCTTTCATTAACTGATATTTATATATTTCATATATTTATTGTTTTTCACTTTCTGTTACTACATCTTTACGATTTTAGGATTTAAAATTTTTTTCATTTTTGAAAAACTTTTGTGATATTAGTAGACTTTAACAAAAATAAACAAAACACTGATTTGTCTAAACTGAACAGATTCATATAACATTTTATTGAAAAAAATGCAACTATGATTAATAAAGTGAATTATTGTTTTGTTCGCTTTTGACAACCGTTAAGGATATTAATAAAAAAGAATATTCAAAATATGGAGCAAAGAATAAATTAAGAAAATGACAATATTAATATCATTCGAGTTCAGGGAGAGAGGGAGAATACTTTCAAATACTTTTATAGAGGACTCTGTTATCACAAAGAATTAAGAAGACTGTATCTCCCATACAAAACTTATCGGTGTTGTTTCAGATCGAAAAATCATTGTTCGGGAGTCATAAAATTCAATACTGAAGGGCAGAATGAAGAGACAACAAAACATTATATTTATGGTCCAGACAATTTAGGCTTACCTGTGGTAAAACTGAAAAATCAATTAAAGCGTGAAGCTGCAAATGCGAGAGGACTAACAACAGAGTAATTCTACGCCAAGTGATCATAAAATTTTGAATGATTTTAGCAATATTAAAAATACTTTCTAAATGTGTTCCTTTATACGCATAGAAAAAATAGGTATAAAAGTTTTTTCAAAATTTTCAAGTTACCTCTTACTCAAAATTTTGGTTGGTTTTTCAAAAAAGGCACATAACTTTTTTTCTTATTGACCGATTAAAATGCTTTTTTTGCAAAATTCTTATAATAAAAACTTTTATAAAAAAAATTAAAGGAAAAAAAAAATTTTTTTGCTTGAAAAAAGATTAAAAAAATTTTTTGAATTCAAGTTTTGAAAAACATATACCTTTGATTTCAAAAATTTTTTTTGTAGATATTGTCAATAATGTAGAGAATACTTCCTATAAATTTAATTATGGGACAGCAATAACTTTTCGTGAAAAGAAATAAAATGTCCTGCGCGGCGTTCCGGGACTTGTGCAGTATTCGCTTATAGCGGCGCAAGTTTTGTTTTAAATTACTCTACAGGTAACAATTCTTTACCAAAACGCTTTTTCTTTTTGTGAAATCTTCGTTATTAAATTCTCTATCGATATCTCAAGCCCTATTTTCGAGTTTCTGTTATTAAACATTTTTTAAATAACAATAAGTTTTAAAAAAATTGTAAATTTTATTGTTTTCATATTTATTAATTATAAAAATTAATCAAAAAATCTGTTAAAGAATTAAGGGTTTAATTTTAAAACCGTTTAAACAATGTTGTAAGAAGTGTCCCCACTTTAGGGAACATGATGACGAAAAACTTAGAGCGTAGCGGAGGTAGCGTTCCTTGCGGGAAAATATAAAAGTAAACATTTTCTAACCTCGCGTCGTCTGCTTTTGCTGTTTTGTTATAGCGTGACCACAATATGATGTTTTTTAAGTTTATTTGAATTTATTTTCAAAATTATATTTAATAAACAAAGCAAATAATTTACTTTGAAAATAATTTTAAATACTTTTGTGTTTTGTATATAATATTCATGTTATTCAACAACAAAAATTTATAAGTTTTGAAACGTTTGGTGAACAGTTAAATAAGTTAACGTTTTTAAAAGAAAAATATAAAAATAATTTATATTATTATTTTATTATTATTATTATTATTATTATTATTATTATTATTAGTTGTATATTTATATTATTATTATTATTATTTATATTATACATTTAATTGAAGTAATTCAAATTTGCTAAAAATATTGCTAAATATTCCACAGAGGAAAGGCGTACGAGATGATCTGCTGGGGCAATATGCTCCTTTCGAACTTTGGAGAGCCTATTAATGGGTGTGCAAGATGATCCCCTCTGATTCCCATGTACTTTACCTTACCTCAAACTGAATTTTTTTATATTAATAAAAAATTCAATTTTTTTCGCTTCTTTTATATTTTTGTTATGGAAACTAACTTATTTAATACAAAAAGTTGAAAGCTATATCTATTATATCAATTTTCTTGATGTAGAAAATGACACGTAATTATAAAATAGGAAAACGAATCGTGGTGAGTGTTCAAAAGCATGTATGGCCTAAATAATGCTTATTTAATATTGATACAAGTTATTTCTTTAATTTAATCTCCTTTTCTAATAATTGGGCTAAGATAAACCTACGGATCATCTTGCCTATACCAGGGGATCATCTTGGAGACCCCGGTGTTCAAGATGATCCTTTTGTAAGGTTTTAGAAAAATTAAATTTACTTGTAAAATATTAATGAGCTGCATATATTTCTAATCAGAAAAGTTAGGTAGATTAATTATCTACTAGTTCGTACAAAAAAAAGAAAATGTTGATTTTTCTTTAAATAATGGCCATTCTCCCTTAGGGGGATCATCTCGTACACCTTTCCCTTACTAGAAATTGATTTTTTCTAAAAAAATGTGAGAAATGAGCATATTGGGCCAAAATTTTCTTTATTTTCTTCGTTCGATTATTGAACTACCCAAATATTACTATTTTTGTAGTGAAAAATACTAATAATAATTATTACAGTATTCATTTTTAAAAATTGCATTAAGAATTTTAATTTTTACATCGTCATTGTAATTTTCATTAAATTTTGTATTACTTTTTACATTCAGTATGTTGTAAATATTACTTGTAGAAATGTTAAAGTTTTACTTTTTAACTTTTTGCTCGAAAAAGTAGTAATCCGTACCGCTACCTCGCACATCTGAGTGTGTGATCACGTCACTACTGTCATGCGCAGCGATTGTTATACATTATTATAATAATCATTTATGCTATATATAGTTGTGACCGAAATGTTGCTTTAAGTATCAATTCGCGAGGCGGTGGCGTGTTGGTGGCGATAACATCTTTCCTTTATGCCTCTCCGATAAATAACATTACACTTTCAATTGAGCACGTTTTTGTGAAATTTAAAATTAATTCTATTTTATACATAATTGGGTTCTTTTTACATTCCTCCAAATATGTATGTCGAGTACTATTCCTCTGTTGCGCGTGTCGTCCGAGGGTCTGACCGGTTCTTGAATTTATGTTATTAAAAATAATAAATGTTAAAATTAAATGTTAAATTAAAATGTTATTAATAAAATTATTAACAAACGATTACTGTCAGAAATGTTTTTCATTAAAAAGAGGGAGAAAATAGTTTAAATAAAATGACCGATTTAGATAATTTTGATAAATATTACGAAATGATTCTAAATTTTATTTCAAGTAATTAACGTGATAATACTCATTGTGTTTCATTCTCTGTTCTTATTTATCTTATTGTTTTTGTTTGTTTCTCTTCAATTAATGTTCATTGTAAAGTGTCGTTAGAGTTTGGAGCTCAGTTTTAAACTTGACTTTGCAGTTTTCAATACATTTTATTTTATTATTTTGTGATTTTTATTTTTTTTTGTACTGTGATTTGTTATTATTTATTTATTATTATTTATGTGTTTCTAAGACGGATTATTTACTTATTTATGGTATGTTAATTTTATTTTTTATTTCTTTTTACTTATTCTTTATATAAAAATCTTTATTGGTTTTTCAAAAAATTATTTATTTATTTATTTATTATTGTTTCTTCTTTGAGTTTATTTATTATTTACTTATTTTATTACTAATTTTTTCAATTTGTATTTATTTCTATTTTTATTTTTGATTTTTTCTAATTCAATTTTTATTATTTTCTGACTCCAGACTCTACTCCATTGTCAGGGATTAAATTTTAAGTCTTCGTTTATTTAATTATTATTTTTGCTTCCTCGTGAGGAAGCTTTGTACTCGTTAAATTTACAAAATTTTTAAAAATCCTTTTGACAAATTTTCTTCTATATGTGACTATGTTATATAAGACCCTGAACAATTGTCCGGATGTATGTATGTGTGTGTGTGGATCCCGTTTTTTGTGAACACGATAACTCGAAGAGGTTTCAACGAATTCGGCTGAAAATTGCTAGGAATATTTATCATAAAAATATCTCGAAATGGATTAATGGACATTAAAAAATCTATTTAAAAAAATTTTTTTTTTACTTAAAAAAAAAAATTTCAAAAAATTTTTTTTAGTTGAATATTGAAGTTAATATACAATAAAATCTTCTTCTTTGCATCAAGACGAATCGATTGGTATATAAAGTATAAATTGTATGAGAGTTTATAGAGGTAATGACAATTAAAGCAAAAAAATTACCTTTTTTTATCAAAAATTTAGTTCTTTCATCAAAATTATATTCCAGTACAATAAGATTTTACTCATTTTTTTCAATAATCTTATCCGTTGCATTAAAACGGATCGATTGGTATATATAAAGTATATATTTTATTTGAATTTATAGAATTAAACATAATTAAAGCCAAAAATTGGCACTTTTATTAGAAATTTATTTCCTTCTTAAAAATTATGTTGCTTTATAATTAAATGTTAACCTAGACTTGAAAACAAACTAAAAATCTTCATTTCATCAAGACGAATCGATTGATGTATAAAAAGAATATATTTTATTAGCATTAATAGAATTAAATAAAATGAATAAATTCACTTTAAAGCAAATTTTTTGCTTATCGTAAAGAGGAAGCAAAATGTTCATGTAATGAACATCTTAATTCACAACTTGTATTGTATATGTTCTTTATTTATTTTTATTTATTGTTAAAATAGTTTTTATTATTTTTGCTTCCTCGTGAGGAAGCTTTGTAGTCGTTTAATTTACAACATTTTTAAAAATGCTTTTGACAAATTTTCTTCTATATGGGACTGTGTTATATAAGCCCCTGAACAATTGTTCGGATATATGTATGTTTGTGTGTGTGTGGATCCCGTTTTTTGTGAACACGATAACTCGAAGAGGTTTCGACGAATTCGGCTGAAAATTGCTAGGAATATTTATCATAAAAATATCTCGAAATGGATTAATGGACATTAAAAAATCTATTAAAAAAATTTTTTTTTACTTTAAAAAAAAATCGATTGGTATATATAAAGTATAAATTGTATGAGAGTTTATAGAGGTAATGACAATTAAAGCAAAAAAATTACCTTTTTTTATCAAAATTATATTCCAGTACAGTAAGATTTTATTCATTTTTTTCAATAATCTTATCCGTTGCATTAAAACGGATCGATTGGTATATATAAAGTATATATTTTATTTGAATTTATAGAATTAAACATAATTACAACCAAAAATTGGCACTTTTATTAGAAATTTATTTCCTTCTTAAAAATTATGTTGCTTTATAATAAAATGTTAATCTAGACTTAAAAACAAACTAAAAATCTTCATTTCATCAAGACGAATCGATTGATGTATAAAAAGAATATATTTTATTAGCATTAATAGAATTAAATAAAATGAATAAATTCACTTTAAAGCAAATTTTTTGCTTATCGTAAAGAGGAAGCAAAATGTAAATGTAATGAACATCTTAATTCACAACTTGTTTAATTTTGTATATATTTTTTAAATGGACTCCCTGAAGAGGAAATCGATTTGATTTCGAAACGTTGGAGTAAATAAAAATTTGGTACTTTGTCCGAATGTTTTTATTTTCATTAATTTGACTTATTTATTAAGTATCTCGGACGTTAAAGACTATTTAATTAAAATTATTAATGTTATTAAAAGCCGAGTAATATTCAAAATGTCTCGAGCAATTATTACTACTTTGTATATTGCTTCCTCGTGAGGAAGCTTTGTAGTCGTTTAATTTACAAAATTTTTAAAAATCCTTTTGACAAATTTTCTTCTATATGGGACTATGTTATATAAGACCCTGAACAATTGTCCGGATGTATGTATGTGTGTGTGTGTGTGTGGATCCCGTTTTTTGTGAACACGATAACTCGAAGAGGTTTCAACGAATTCGGCTGAAAATTGCTAGGATTATTTATCATAAAAATATCTCGAAATGGATTGATAGACATTAAAAAATCTAATAAAAAAATTTTTTTTTTACTTTTTTCAAAAAAAATTTTTTAAATTGATTATTGAAGTTAATATACAATAAAATCTTCTTCTTTACATCAAGACGAATCGATTGGTATATATAAAGTATAAATTGTATGAGAGTTTATAGAGGTAACGACAATTAAAGCAAAAAATTACCTTTTTTATCAAAAATTTAGTTCTTTCATCAAAATTATATTCCGGTACAATAAGATTTTACTCATTTTTTTCAATAATCTTATCCGTTGCATTAAAACGAATCGATTGGTATATATAAAGTATATATTTTATTTGTATTTATAGAATTAAACATAATTACAACCAAAAATTCGCACTTTTATTAGAAATTTATTTCCTTCTTAAAAATTATGTTGCTTTATAATAAAATGTTAATCTAGACTTAAAAACAAACTAAAAATCTTCATTTCATCAAGACGAATCGATTTATGTATAAAAAGAATTTATTTTATTAGCATTAATAGAATTAAATAAAATGAAAAAATTCACTTTAAAGCAAATTTTTTGCTTATCGTAAAGAGGAAGCAAAATGTTCATGTAATGAACATCTTAATTCACAACTTGTTTAGTTTTTACTCGAAAATGCAATCGCTATGGAAAAAAATTTCAGTTACACGCATATATCCCTTTCCTATACATAAAAGTACCATTACAGTAACATTATAATCATATTAAATATCAGTCTAATGGGTAATATTATTCATTAATATTCCTGTAACATTACTTTAATATTATACGCTTATGGAAAAATTGCAAAATAGTTCCCAAGCAGCACGTAAGGTTATAGTGACATCAGTGTAATATTACACTGGAGATTCGTAATCTCCACTGTAATTTTACAGTGATCTTACTGGGATATCAAAATGTCCGCCTGGAGGTAATATTATGTTGTACTATTACGGTAAATGAATGGGAATATTAAGGTATATTACCTCACAATGTTAAGGTAATATTACACTGTACTATTAACGTAATGTTAATATAATATACAGATAAAATTAGAATAATTTTATATTTTAGAAATAAAACATTTCAGCAAGTTTGCACTCGAACCGTGAACCTTGTGTTCTGTAAGTCCAAGTAAGATTGGATCACTGGTAATCTACAGTGTAATATTACAGTGATGTCACTATAAGCATACGTGCTGCTTGGGAATTTTGTTTCTAATGATAAAATATGAATAAATTCTTGTTTATTCAATAAATATACACTTTTAAGTTATTTTTATTCACTTTACATGCTCGAGTAATAGTACTGGAATGATAAATTAATTTTGCTTTGAAAAATTTACTGTAAGATTACTGTAATTTAATTTTTATTTTATACTAAAATATTACAATAATATTACTGTAATAATAATAATAAGGGGCAGTATATTTATTTATTTTTAAATATGAGGGCTTACAAAAAAATTTTAAAACTGCCCTTTCGTACAAAGTGCTAATTTTAAGAATGTTAATGAAGTTAACAGAAACTAAAAATGAAAAAAAGATTCGTAGTTAGATACACACTAGATGGAGTTGTTATTAATTATTATCGTAAAACAGTACTCTACGTAAAAATACAGTAAAAGCACTGAGTGTGGAGTTAAAAAAATCAAAATCTGCGCAATAAGAATTAGCTTTTCGACATATTCTGTCAAAAATGGAATTTGAACCATAATTAGATCTATGTAAAGCAATTTTAAATAAGGATCGTTTTCTAAGAGATTTCTACCTTCGCGTAAAGACTTACTTAAAAGCAAAAACAAGGGATCAACAAAAGGATGACAACATGACCTCAAGAGGGAAGCAGGGATGCAATCAGGACCCGCACCCTTTGAAATATTAACAGATTTTAATTTGCCCAATATTTCTGTCTTGCTCAAGAGTACATCCTTTAGAAAAAAGTTATCTGGTTGATGAGAATTAGTAGTATCTAGGTTTACAGCCGAATCTGAATAAACGGATTTAAAATATGTAGCAAATAGATCAGCAATATCTTTACTATTGTTTACCGTAGTATTTCTTAAATGCATCTCATTCGGAATTCTAGAAGTTTTATGCATTGAATTACCATAGTTTCAAAATGTTTTTTGTTTTATTTTCAAAGTCGACTCTAAACGAGTAATATAATTATTGTAACAAAATTTGGAGATTTTTTTATTCTGTGATCGAAAATAACAAAAGTACAAAAACTCAAGTATTTGACATACAGAGGAATAGTACTCGACATACATATTTGGAGGAATGTAAAAAGAACCCAATTATGTACAAAATAGAATTAATTTTAAATTTTACAAAAACGTGCTCAATTGAAAGTGTAATATTATTTATCGGAGAGGCATGAAGGGAAGATGTTATCGCCACCAACACGCCACCGCCTTGCGAATTGATACTTAAAGCAACATTTCGGTCACAACTATATACATCATAGTTTTCCAAACCAAGTTCAGAAGAATTAAATGAGTCATTTAACCAAGTTTCCGTAAAGACTAAAATATCATAGTTTATTATTGGCATTAAGCATAATAGCAGCATAATAGTATAATAGCATAATAGCATAAATGATTATTATAATAATATGTAACAATCGCTGCGCATGACAGTAGTGACGTGATCACACACTCAGATGTGCGAGGTAGCGGTACGGATTACTACTTTTTTGAGCAAAAAGTTAAAAAGTAAAACTTTAACATTTCTACAAGTAATATTTACAACATACTGAATGTAAAAAGTAATACAAAATTTAATGAAAATTACAATGACGATGTAAAAATTTTTTTTATAATTAGAAAATAATCACTTTAAAATTAACTACAAAAAGGTAAAAATAAAATAGCAATATTTAAAATAATTCAATCTTAATTTATCAACAAATATAAATGTTGAATAACAAATATTTCAAAACAAATATAAATAATTTTTGAAAATAAAATTAAAAAATATTTATTATTTACATACACATGTATATTCACACATAAATAGGGGAGACTGGGGTAAACCCGCGAACAGGGTAAACCCGCTCACTAGCGATTTGACGCTATAAACTCAACTTAAGATGGAGATATTTGTACTGTGAATAGTACTTAACATACAACTAATGTTAACGAACTTTCGTTTAGTTTAATGAATTCGTCTTAGAATCAGAGGCGGTCAATTGTTTTTAGAAGTGCAAAAAAATGATCTTCGGATTTTTAAGTTTTTCGATTATTATTTATGAGACTTAATTTATTTGACAAATTTTTGTTTGTGCTATTGGATGTCCTTTTTCGAAATATATATGTAGTTTTATTTGATTCAAAAAAAAATATTTATTTAAATTTATTCTAAAATGTGAGAAATATATTCGTGGTAAAGTGGCTCACATGAAGTCGGGGTAAATTCAATGATATTTTATTATTGGGTAATTAGTTAAATATTGAATATTTTGAATGTCCCACATTGAGCGGAATCATGTATATATCAGTCATTATTAGTAATTATTAGGTTATAACGGTTATAACAAATAACGCAAACAAATAATCAAAATTTTGGTAATTATGCAGTATCGTGACTTCTGCCAATTTTGAAGATAAATGATTAATTTCTTTTGGAAAAGCTTTAATTTAACTAGTTATTGAAGAATTCGGTGGGGGAGGATGAAACAGTTACTTACATAACGCCAGGGCTAGGAAACAATTTTTTGGGGGGTTTTGACGTTTTACTCGGTAAATATTAAAAATTTCGAAATATGTTCTACCTAATTTCCTTTAACGTTTTAATGCAGAAGGGAGGCAAATTAACTTCCTACTTGATACTACAAGGTGTCTAACTTAGACCAAAGCCCCCTCCAACGCTTAAAAAAGGCGTTTTGAAGGTGCATCCACAATACATCACTCAAAGGCGGGCCAAGTTCGCCGTACCTAATTTCCTTCAACGTTTTAATTCAGAAAGGGAGTCAAATTCGTTGGAAAGGGGTCTGGACTAAGTTCGACACCTTGTAGTACCAACTAGAAAATTAATTTAACTTCCTTCTGCATTCAAACGTGGAAGGGAATTGGTGCGGCAAGCTTCGCCCGCCTTTGAGTGATGTGTTGTGGATGCACCTTCAAAACGCCTTTTTTAAACGTTGCATGGGGTTCTGGTCTATGTTGGATACCTTCTAATACCATCTAGGCAGTTAATTTGACTCCCTTCTGCATTAAAACGTTGAATCACAAATTTTCAAATGCATGAAAAGCTCTTCTACTATATTACGTTTCTATGGTTATTTTCCGTTTTTTGTGTTTTTCTCAAAAAATACTCAATTTATGAAAATATTGCATATAACATAAAATGTGTACCTTAACAAGAACTACAACCTTTATGTAGAACATTTCTCGAAATTTTTAAAATTTACCGAGTAAAACGTCAAAAACCCCCAATAAATGTTTTTTCCCAGCTCTGGCGTTCTGTAAGTAACTTTTTCATCCTCCCCCACCGAATTGTTGAATAACTAGCTAAATGAGAGACATTCCAAAAGAAATTAATCATTTATCTTCAAAATTACCAGAAGTCACGATTTTGCATAATTACTAAAATTTGTCGCTGTCTTTTTCGGTTAAAAAAATACATAAATTTAAGTTTGTTGTCTTCGTTCAGTTAACGTTTTATCATTGTTTAAAATTATTACTACATTTTAATTTTTTCTTAATAAAAAAATTATTTAAATTAACAGTTACAATTCATAAAACCTATACTTATTATTTATTAAACCAATATTTATTGTTTATAGAACTCATAATTTATTATTAATAAATCATACTGAAGACAGAAATAAGGAGAAATTTAATATATACAAACTAAAACTGTTGGAATTACCTTCAAATCTTTAAAAAATCAAGTGATGGGGTTTACCCCGAGGGGTGAGCGGATTTACCCTGGAAAATTGTGATTTGGAAATTTTATATATGTGTATTAAAAATTTTCCCTAAGTAAAGGTAAGAAAGATAAATCAAAAATTCTTGTTTATTTTGTTAGTAGAAATTACAAGCTTTCAAATTATATAAATTAATTTTGATTTAGAGAATAATTTCCTAGGTTTTTACCGTTCAGAAAAAAAGTAAGCGGGTTTACCCCAGTCTCCCCTACACAACACATACACATCAGTCTAAAAATATTTATTAAAATCAGAAATGTAATTGCATGAAGTAAAATGTAAAATTTCTAATTAAAAATTAAAAAATATAAATTTACTGTAAAGTAATTAGAAGTTCGCATGATTAACAATACCAGCCTAAGTTGTTTGACAAAATTTGTAAATAAAAGTACGAAATCGAAAATCAGTGAAATTATTGTAAAATAAAAACGTCAATCATTAAATAAATACAGTCCATGATTATCAATATATGCACACATACATAAACTTGACACGGAGAGCAAACATTAATTTCTGAAATAAAAATTTGAATTTTTTGTCAAAAGTTTTATGGTATTGATTTAAATTGTTTGTGTTAACTTTCTTATTAAGAGGTTTCTTTTGTAAGTTGATATGACTTTAAATAATTTAATGAAACGGCAAAGCACCCTGTATGCTCCACACTTTAGTACTCCATTCTGCGCCACATATTTTATTAAAACATAATGTAATGTTTCGACGTTATTTTTTTTTGTTTTTATTATACACATACACACCCAGAAGAATAATACGAGGTACCGTCTTTGCAATAAGATTAAATAAAAACCACAATCAGACAAGGATTAAAAATTGTAAATTAAGTGCTAGTTTATTACAAAATTTTTTGAAAAATTTGATCGATACACACATTGTAAAAAATAAAATTTTATTTAAAATTTGTATCATAAAATATATAAAATTTTTTTATATTGCTATCACAAACGACGTGTGAAAACAAAAATTTTTGTTAGAAAAGCGTCTGTATCTCTTAAGTCACTTTATGAAAAAAATTGAAATAAATCATGGAAGCACATAGTGCTCAATGAGCACTAAAAGAAAAAATATTTTTAAAAAATTTGAAATGCAAAAGCAAAATAATTTCCGATTTGGTGTGGAATGACGCATATACCATCAGTACCTCCGAAAGAAGAAAATAATTTTTTAAAGCTGAAAGATTCTTGAGTATCTTCGTTTAATGGATTAGGAAATGTAAGAATTTTCGTACGAGAAGTATAGGACGCACTTTCACAAATGTGTACGTAAACATATATGAAATATGAATAGTTTTAGCTATTCGCGTAACGGATCAAGCAAAAGATGTTCTCAGGAAGCTGATAATTGGGATGAGATGAGAGATTTAGTACAAAATTATTACGATGTTCAAGACATGCCTTATACGTATATTAAAGAGCAAAGAAATACAAAAAGTTCAAAAGCATAATGAAATAGTTTCCGCGTATGCAAAAATTTTTTTTAGATTTTCCTAGAAAAGTAACGAAAGTAGCTAGACAAAACTCCGATCCTACTAGGGCAAAGTATGCATTAGAAGCGGAAGAAGAAGAAGAAGGAATTTGGAGGTTCACTGTAGGGTTCACGGATAAGATTAGTGAACGAGTAGAAAATCAGGGTCCATGTACTCTTAAGAAAGCGATGGTGTTTTTTTTTTGTTAGAGAAAGCCGGTAATAATGGTTGCTCTCCTTGTTTATTCTTAGTTTTTCGTCTTTTGGACTTTTGTTCATTATGTTTGGGACTGGTAGATGGGTCTCGTGACGTGCCAAAGGTTTTGCCCAGATCCTGTCCCTGTGAGCGTCACCTAGCATCTTTTACCACGTGGGAACCTCTTGTCTCAACGAAGCCATTCGCCACGTGCAACATACTTTTTTGGTTCAACACCTTTTCGTAAGTTCTGAAGCTGATAAATTCTACGTCTGTAAAAACCAAAAGGTTTAAAGGAAATATACCTCGTAAAAATAATCGACGAATCCGCTTATTATCGACCCTTCTCTATTCGCAATAGATTTTTGCAATTTTTAGGGCTTACCGGATGTAACAGAAGATTCATAAAAAATTATAGCAAAGTTGCATAACCTCTTACAAATATTTAAAAAAAGGGAGAAGACCTGAATAGCTACACTAGTCAGGACTACCCAGGACTACCCCCCGCTGCTTCAAGGTGAACAGAGACACCACTATAGACTTATTTTAGAAAGTTTCTAGTCATTCCATCTTTGCGTAAATTCATACTTTTAAAATACATTTTGTTCAAATGGAATTAATTCTTGTCATTTATTCAACCCCGTCCCAATTTTAATTTTCTTTAAATTAAAGTTAAATCGGGAATAAATAGAGATATAATAATAAGGTTAGTTGACATAACAGTATACAATACTAAACAAGAAAAAATATTTCTGCAAGGGTATATACATTCATGTATGTAATTAAATTAATTAATACTTTAAAATTTTTTTTATTTTGATGGTAAAAATAGTCCAATTTTAATAGAATATACTTCACATTTTCAAAAAACTTATTATAAATAATTTAAACTCTTTATTTATTGTTCCTATTAATAATTTATTATTATTATGTTGTCATTATTGTTTTTACTACTATGTGTATAGATTTAAGTAGGGGAGACCGAGGCGTAATGAATCACTTTTCACTTTTTGTTGCTAAACTTCGTCATTCTTGCTTTAATAAAAATTTCATTATGTACAAAACTTAGCCTAACATCTCAACTTTCAATTTAAAAAAGTATGCTGTAATATTACTTATATTTTTTTTCTAGAACTATGTTTTTGAATAAATGCAAAGTAAGTCATTTAGCCTCGGGCCGGGGCGTATTGAATCAGGAATGAAATTATAATTTAGATTATGAAATATTATTTAACATTGACAATTTTCGATTTTATTGTACATTTATAACAAAGAATATTGAAAAAAGATCTCAATTAACAAGCTTCAGGCAATTTTAATCAATTTTTAAGAAATAGTCCGCTATATTGGATCCGACATTTTAAATTTTTTAAATCTGACAACATATTTGAAATTGGGGACCCCGAGAACCCCAGAGTAACAAAGTTTAAGCGAATCCAATCATTTGTTAAAAATGGTTTTATTTACGCACAGTGTCAGTCACCTTTTAAGCCTAATAGCTGTTAAAAACATAATTTTTTACTGCTAATTTAGTTTGTTGTTAGCAATATTGCTATATTTTCTTTAAGTACAGGGTTTAGGCATCAATTTGACTCATATAAAAGTATCTGGCACGTCGGTTTTACTCGGTAGAAATGTTTAAAACGGCTAAAAACGTGATTTTAGGGACTTTTACCCCCACTTTTCTTAATATCCTAACGTGTTGGAAGGTTTTCGTTGCCAAATTCGGATTCAGAGCACCAAAAACTGCAAAAAATGACTTCTCGATCTCTCACAACAAAAATTTCATTTTTTTGCAGACTTATCTAATAATTCTGAATTTGTCCTTTTCGGGAGATTCACACAATAACTGTTATTTTTTAATATTCAATACTTTTTCCTATTTAGGTTTGTATACCTACAGATGCATGTTATAAAAGTTTTATGGTTTAAAATTTATTGATGCTAATTTTTTTAAATTTTATTAATTCATAGCGGTTATATAAATAGAAAAGCTAATAATTTTCTACAAAATATTAACAAACTGCGAAATTGGTCTTAAAAGACCAAATATGTTTAAAAAATTTTAAAAATTAGTTTTTGAGGATGTCGCACATTACAAAAAAATCTGAAAATTTCATGAAGATAGCTTTTAGTACTCTCTAAAACATGATAAAAATATTTTTTGAGCAACCCAAAAAAGTTAGAAAAAAAAATTATTTTTAAACTTTTGGAATTTTTTGAATAAGAAAAATAGAGTGTAGATCGTCCAAAAAAATTTGTGCAAAGTACATCTCAGATACTGTCTTTATGAATTTTTGTAGAATTTTCTATCAATTCGTAAACCAGGGGGTCGATTCTGTAACTTCACTTTCACTTTCACTCTCACTTTCACTCTCACTTTCACTTTCACTTTCACTTTCACTTTCACTCAAAAAATTCTCACTTTCACTTTTCACATTCACTTTCACTCTCACTTTCACTTTCACTCTCACTTACACTTTCATTAAAAAAATTCTCACTTTCACTTTTCACTTTCACTTTCACTTTCACTTTCACTCAAAAAATTCTCTTTCACTTTCACTTTCACTTTCACTTAAACTCCAATTTTCACTTACATTTTCACTTTCACTCTAATTTTCACTTTCACTCTAATTTTCACTTTCACTCTCATTTTCACTTTCACTTTCACTCTAATTTTCACTTTCACTTTCACTTAAACTCCAATTTTCACTTTCACTCCCATTTTCACTTTCACTTTCACTTAAACTACAATTTTCACTTACATTTTCACTTTCACTTAAACTCCAATTTTCACTTTCACTTTCACTTACATTTCCATTTTCACTTTCACATTCACTTTCATTTAAACTCCAATTTTCACTTTCAATTCCATTTTTACTTTCACTTTCACTTAAACTACAATTTTCACTTACATTTTCACTTTCACTCCCATTTTCACTTTCACTTTTACCTAACCTCCAATTTTCACTTTCACTCCCATTTTCACTTTTACTTTCATTAACATTTTCACTTTCGCTTTTACTCCCATTGTCACATACACTTTCACTCACATTTTCACTTTCACTTACACTCCCATTTTCACTTTCAAAGTGAAGTGATAATCAAGTGAAAGTAAAAGTGTGTGTAAAAAAAGTGAAATTAAAAGTGGAGTGAAAGTCAAGTGAAAGTGAAAATGTGATGGAAAGAAAGAGTCAAGTGAAAGGAAAATTAAAAGTGAAAGTAAAAATGTGAGTGTAAGTAAGTCGAGTTAAAGTGAAAGTGAAAATGTGAGTAAGTGAGAGTCAAGTGAAA
This sequence comes from Leptopilina myrica (nomen nudum), assembly GCA_032872475.1. Classification (NCBI taxonomy): domain Eukaryota; kingdom Metazoa; phylum Arthropoda; class Insecta; order Hymenoptera; family Figitidae; genus Leptopilina; species Leptopilina myrica (nomen nudum). The sequence goes on along the minus strand of CM065458.1, from coordinate 38,007,056 downwards.
GTGAAAAAGAAAATGTGAGCGTAAGTGAGAGTCAAGTGAAAGTGAAAGTCAATTAAGAGTTAATGTCAAGTGCCAGTGAAGTAATAGTCAAGTTCAAGTGAAATTTTAAGTAAAGTGACAGTCAAGTGAAAGTAAAACTGCAAATGTGAGTGTAAGTAAGAGTCAAGTGAAAGTGCAAGAGAAATTGAAAGTGCAAGTGAAAGTGAAAATGTAAGTGTAAGTGCGAGTTAAGTGAAAGTGAAAATCTGAGAAAATGAGAGGCAAGTGAAAGTGAAAGTGAAAAAGAAAATAGGAGTTTAAGTGATAGTCAAGTGAAAGTAGAGTGAAAGTGAAAGTGAAAATGGGAGTGAAAGTGAAAATTGGAGGTTAGGTAAAAGTGAAAGTGAAAATGGGAGTGAAAGTGAAAATGTAAGTGAAAATTGTAGTTTAAGTGAAAGTGAAAGTAAAAATGGAATTGAAAGTGAAAATTGGAGTTTAAATGAAAGTGAATGTGAAAGTGAAAATGGAAATGTAAGTGAAAGTGAAAGTGAAAATTGGAGTTTAAGTGAAAGTAAAAATGGGAGTGAAAGTGAAAATTGGAGTTTAAGTGAAAGTGAAAATGTAAGTGAAAATTGTAGTTTAAGTGAAAGTGAAAGTGAAAATGGGAGTGAATGTGAAAATTGGAGTTTAAGTGAAAGTGAAAGTGAAAATTGGAGTTTGAGTGAAAGTAAAAATGGGAGTGAAAGTGAAAATTAGAGTGAAAGTGAAAGTGAAAATGAGAGTGAAAGTGAAAATTAGAGTGAAAGTGAAAGTGAAAATGGGAGTGAAAGTGAAAATGTAAGTGAAAATTGGAGTTTAAGTGAAAGTGAAAGTGAAAATGGGAGTAAAAGTGAAAGTGAAAATGTAAGTGAAAATTAGAGTTTAAGTGAAAGTGAAAGTGAAAGTGAGAATTTTTTGAGTGAAAGTGTAAGTGAGAGTGAAAGTGAAAGTGAATGTGAAAAGTGAAAGTGAACAGTGAAAGTGAGAATTTTTTGAGTGAAAGTGAAAGTGAGAGTGAAAGTGAATGTGAAAAGTGAAAGTGAGAATTTTTTGAGTGAAAGTGAAAGTGAAAGTGAAAGTGAAAGTGAAAGTGAAAGTGAGAGTGAAAGTGAAAGTGAAGTTACAGAATCGACCCCCAGAAATTTTTTTTCAAATATATGCATTTTTCGACCCCCAAGGGGGTGGGGGACAGGTGGGCTTTTTCACATATGAACCATATTTGCCTTATTTTAGTACCTTAAATGCCTATTAACAATGTTAATTAAAAAAATCCAGAGACAGGGGTATTTCACCGATTATAACCCAGAATACTCTTTCTAATCCAAATAAAATTTATGGAAAAATGACAACAGTACATTGTTTAAACAGTTTTAAAATTAATCCTTTTTTTGTTATCAATAAATGATTTTTTGGTAATTTTTTTTATAAAAAATTTCATAATTTAGAAAAAATATAAATTTCTAACCCTAAGCACAATTTATAAGAAATAGCATCAATTAATTGTTTAAATAATGTTTCAATAAATAATTTTTTTATCACCAGTGCAACTATTAGACATAAAAAATTTCACAATTTGAGAATTTTGTTTAGACAACAATAATTAATTGTTCAAACAATGTAAAATTCATTATTTTTCTTTTTGCTTCCTCGTGAGGAAGCTTTTGTAGTAGTTTAATATTTAGAAATTTTTCAAAAATCCTTTAAATAAATTTTTTTCTATATAGGACTATGGTATTTAAGACCCTGAATAATTGCATGTATGTATGTGTGTGTGGATCCCGTTTTTTGTGAACACGATAACTCGAAGAGGTTTCAACGAATTCGGCTAAACATTGCTAGGCATATTTATTATAAAAATATCTCGAAATGGATTGATGGACATTAAAAAATCTCTAAAAAAATGTTTTTTTACTTTTAAAAAAAAAAATTTTTTTAAATTCAGTTCTTTCATTAAAATTATATTCCAGTACACTACCGTCCGAAATTGTGCGAAGGCTAACAGCTCAAGCTAATTAAAAACACACCCGCACAGAAACAGTGATAGTTCGGTTAATAATGAAGCTAGATCCTTTTTTTAAATTGCATTGGAAAGCTTATTAAATTTCCAATGAAATGCCACTATTTTAAGTTGTATTGCATAAATAGGAAGCAAGATATCATGTTATGAAGTCAAAAAAATAATTCTATTTTTTTCGGAATTTCTTACTCTGACTTTGACTCCTGGCACAGATTAGCAAAGTTTATGAAAAAAATTGTTACTTTCACAGACTATTTCTTGTAACCAAATCTTTAAATAGAGACCAAGAACAGCAAAAAATATTTACGGGTTCCCGAGATATTACAAAAAGAGTCGGACCGTGCAAAGCAGAATTTTCAATCATCGATTTCTCTAATTCGCCGTTGAGTCAATTACTTTTCTGTGAAAAAGTGTCGAAAATTAATTTTACCAAGTACATTCTTACTGCGATCCACTTTTGAAATATCGATGTATAATAAATTAAATTAAAAAATGGATCCTAATAAGAATGTACTTGGTAAAATTAATTTTCGACACTTTTTTCACAGACAAGTAATTGACTCAACAGCGAATTAGAGAAATCGATGATTGAAAATTCTGCTTTGCACGGTCCGACTCTTTTTGTAATATCTCCGGAACCCGTAAATATTTTTTGCTGTTCTTGGTCTCTATTTAAAGATTTGGTTACAAGAAATAGTCTGTGAAAGTAACAATTTTTTCATAAACTTTGCTAAACTGTGCCAGGAGTCAAAGTCAGAGTAAGAAATTCCGAAAAAAATAGAATTATTTTTTTGACTTCATAACATGATATCTCGCTTCCTATTTATGCAATACAACTTAAAATAGTAAAAATTTAATTGGAAATTCAATAAGCTTTCCAATACAATTTAAAAAAAGCATCTAGCTTCATTTTTAACCGAGTTATTACTGTTTTTGTGCGGGTGTGTTTTTAATAGCTCGAGATGTTAGCGTTCGCACAATTTCGGACGGTAGTGTACAAAAAAATTTTACTCATTTTTTTCAATAATCTTATCCGTTGCATTAAAACGGATCGATTCGTATATATAAAGTATATATTGTATTTGAATTTATAGAATTAAACATAATTAAAACCAAAAATTCGCACTTTTATCAGAAATTTATTTCCTTCTTAAAAATCATGTTGCCTTATAATAAAATGTTACTCTTGACTTAAAAACAAACTAAAAATCTTTATTTCATTAAGACGAATCGATTGATGTTTAAAAAGTTTATATTTTATTAGCATTAATAGATTTAAATAAAATGAAAAAATTCACTTTATTATTAAAATGTTTTTCTTTTTTTTAAAGTGTATTATTCTACAATAACATTTTATTTTTTACATTCTCATCAAAAATGAGAAAGTCTTGGATTTGTGCGATTTTGAGCATTGTCTAATTTTGCTAAATCTTTACGTTTCATGACCCCCTGATTCCAAAAAAATGGTTTTTAGAAAAGTGTCTGTCTGTCTGTCTGTCTGTCGTCTGTCTGTAGAAAAATTTGTCTCGACGATAACTCGAATGAATTTTAATGAATCGTCTTGAAATTTGGCACTCTTTCTTAGTCCATAAAAATAAAGCCTAAGTTCGTTGGGCAGCCAATTTCGTCAAAAAACAACAAAAATACAACATTTTAAATTTTCAAAATTTTGTATTTTTTGCAATTTTCAAAAAAAAAAAATTTTCTATTTTTTTCCTCAAAATATGAGCAAAAACAAACAACTTTTTCTTTCAACACTTTTTTGTATTTTTTTTTTTTTTTAAGTTTTTGGGTCAGACTTTTTTTATAAGTTTTTGGGCCAGACTTGTTTTAAATGTATCGTTGTTGATGTTAAGGTCATGTTATTTAGTGGGAAGTTTTTCCCACGAAGTAGTATAAGGAGACCTCACGCCAATGCTTAGCAGCGGCAAAAATCAACACATTTTAGAAGGGTTAGAGTTATGAGTATTTGCACCACTAGCAGAGGTTGCGCCATTACGGCTGAAATGTAAACCATGGTCGCCATTACACTTCGTCGTATTTCTTTAATTTGTAGGTTATGTTTATATACAGTAGCAGACGAAAAATGTTAGTACAATACTTTAACCATAGAGGCGCAAACTCTGTTAGTGGTGCAATCTCTGAGATCTCTGTCCCCCCAAATATGTGCAGATTTTTTTGTCGCGTGAGGTCTCCTTATACTACTTCGTGGTTTTTCCATAGTAAAGTAAATTGTATTGTCGCGTAATGTATATGAAAAATAGGGAAAATTGACAGTTTTACATGAGAAAAGAATAATAAGTTTTTCTTTAATGGAAAAATTTTAAATAAAGCGCGCATAACCTCAAATTTTTTTTTTGGAGAATGTCAGGCTATAAATTCGTAAGAATTCTGTGCAATTTTTAAATTTATTTTTGTTTAAACAAATTATTAATATTATTGTTAATTACTAACTTTTTACATATTATACCTAGAGAGGTGTATTTTCTTTTAATTTTGCAATTTACCAGAGCTAACATAAATACTGATGCATGATTTTACTGTTTATGAATGACTATAGCCAAAAATTTTAAACCGATTAGAGTGTTTTTTGTTTAAAATAAAAGTGGACATTCCTGAAGTCAATTAATAAAACATAAATTATACAAATTAAATTTTTTTTTTTAAACAGTGCCAAAAATGAATTATCTCAATTACAAGTGTTGTTCCTTCTGTGATAATCTTCAAATCAACACATGTTTGATGAGAATGTAAACCTTAAAGTCGTAGTAACTTTAAGACAAATAAATATTGTAGCCTCTCAAAAAAAGTACGGCGTGTCTAATACAAAGTCGCAGTTGATTAAATTCGAAATACAGCGAAATATCTTTTGTCGAGGAGTCAGGAAATTGAATTTTAACTTTTTTATAAAATATATCTAATAGGTAGCTGAGATACCAGAGTAACTTTTCTAGGAGATAAACACTTAATTAAAACAAAAATGTCCGAGTAAATAAACAAAGAGTGAAAAGTTAGCCATTACGCTCCGGTCTACACTACACAAAAAAACTTGATACTAATACTTTAAGTTTAAGAATATTTTAGCTGCTTCTGCTAATCACGTTTTTGCTAAGAGAGTTAGTATAATTAAAAATAACTTCAACATTTTAATCATCAACATCAAAAATATACATTTAAATCCACTTAATATCGCAATTATCAGCAAACAAAAACAAGTGATGTGAATGTACTCCTTAAAGTCGTAGTAACTTTAAGGAAAAAAATATATTTTATGAAATATATAATAGGAAACAAGAACAAGAAAACAAATAATGCATAACAATTGCAGAACACCGCGAGCGAAGCGAGCCATTTGCGCGCGAAGCGCGCAACAACACACGGAGCGCGAAGCGCGACGATCAATATTCGAGCGCCCCGAGGCGCGCTGAAACTTGCGAGCGAAGCGAGCCCCCGCGCGAAGCGCGGATGAGAATGTGTCCGCGCCAGGCGCGGGCAGATTTTTTATTTTAAAGAAATGAATTTGAATTTTGAAATGTTAGACTCTATTAGAAATTATTTAAAAATTAAATATAATTAATTATTATTATTTTGTTATATATTTTATTTAATCATTAAATAAAATATTATATATATATATATATATATATATATATATATATATATATAATCATTGGCCTAAAGCCAATCATATATGATTGGCTTTAGGCCAATGAAATCTCTTTATATTAGATTTCAGGACAACAATATGGAATATGTTTAAAAAAAATTACACAGGCCAACAAAATTTTGTGGCCTAACCAATAGAAGCTGATTTGTATAGGATTTTGTCCATAGAATACGAATTTGACCTTGAAAATATTGGATTGGCTCCAGTTTTTAATCAATTTACGTTTCATTATACAAAATATGCATTTTTGGCATTTTTTGAATGATTGTACAACAATACACAGAAACAGTAAATTTGTCCGCATAACACCAATTTAAAGCTTAAACACTGCTCTTGAATATCAAAAAACAAAAAATGTAATTTATGTACACTTTAACCTATAATGTCCAAAAAAACATACGCTGTTCCATAAACGTATTAAAATTAATATTACTTTTGACCATGTAAGGTAATTCAAGTAAAAATTAGTGTCTCTGGCGTTTTTATAATCGCTAGTTACAAATCTGCTATGAAATAGAAAAATTACAAGTGGCGGACCAAATTTTTAAATATAATTTACGCCTTTTATGATAAAAATTTAAAATTTTTTAAAAATTCTGCCATATTGGATTCGCCATTTTGAATATTAAAATCTAAATACAGATCAGTAAGCAGCGACCATAAAAACCCCTAGAGAGACTAATTGTTATTTAAATTACCTTACATGGTCAAAAGTACTGTTGTTTTCAATATGCTTGTGGAACAGCGAATGTCTCTTTTGACATTACAGGTTAAAGTGTACATAAATTACATTTTTTGTTTTTGGATATTGAAGAGCAGTGTTTAAACTTTCATTTTGTGCTATGCGGACAGATTTACTGATTCGGTGTATTGTTGTACATTCATTCAAAAAATGCTAAAAATGCATATTTTGTATATTGAAACGTAAATTGATTAAAAACTAGAGCCAATCCAATATTTTCAAGGTCAGATTCGTATTCTACGGACAAAATCCTGTAAGAATCGGCAGTAATATTTTAGGCAACATGCAGTTGATTAAAATTTGTCGGCCTGTGTTATGATTAATGCTACCTCCACAAGGAAGCAAATTTTATTTCTTATCGTAAAGAGAAAGCAAAATGTTCATGTAATTAACATCTTGATTCACAACTTGATTTATTAATTTTCAAAATTAATAAATAGGACAATATATTTTACGATTTTATAATTTTTTAAAAACTTATTGTTTTTTAAAAAATGTTTAGTAACAAAAATTAAAAAATAGGGCTCGAGATATCGATAGAGAAATTAATAACGAAGATTTTACAAATATCTACAAAAAAAATTTTGAAATCAAAGGTATATTTTTTTGAAAATTTTTTTCTTTTATTTTTTCCATAAAGTACTTCTCATTATGAGTATGTTAGACCGAACTCCGTAACTTTTTATATCATAAATAATTATTTACAATACCTGAAAACCAAAATTATAAACAACAAATTACACAGCATGAGGTTTTGTTAACAATCTTTAAAACATTTACACAAAGCAACCCTTTGTAATTACACAAAAGGGACATTCTTCGCTTTGATAATTTTAATCCAATGCATTTTAAGTAGATAAAAATCTAATTCTATTTTACATAAGAGATTTAATTAAATTTAACATTCCTTCGCGTCTTGCAATTTTCGGGGTGAAAAACCTAAAGAATACAATACCATATTTCTTAATAATTTCCTTTTCTTTGATCAGAAAAATGAATTTTAATTAAGAATAATATAAAATAATTAAAGAGTAAAGAAAGGTTGATTTTAAAAATTATTTAAATATAAAATTAATAAAAGTGACATTCAAGAAAAAGAATATTGAAAATAAAGTGAATAAAAATAATTATAAAGAATTTGTAAAAGCGAGATAAAATAAAAGGCATAAAAGAGAATATTGAAAAAGTGTAGTATCAGCGAAAATAAAATAAAAGTAATTTATTAAAAGAATATCAATTTAGATATATTTTTAAAGACAGCCTTTATTTACGGGTTTTAAGTCTTAATTTTGTGCAATAAAAGAAATATTAAAGTTCAAGGCGAAATATCAATCTAGTGAACCTAGATAGGGTATTTCTATAGTCTTCAAAGAACGCTTAAAATTTGCAAAATCATAACGTGTCATTGGATTACTATTTCAAAGGGATTGAATTCCAGAATAGTGAGTATAAAAATCTTACTCCACATAACGCACACTATATGTTCATTCACAGGTATACAAAGTACTCTCTTTTACACACATAAAAATTAGATTATATGTATTAGGGATTTTCTAGTCAAAATATGCAATTTGTTGTTATTATCTTAATTTTGTGTTATAATTTCAAAGATACTTTAATCTTCTTATCTTTTCCTTTTTTACAAGAATAAGGATCTCAACCTATTAACTGAATAATAGTTAAGTAGAGAGGGGATCCACTACCTTTTACGTTTCTCGTCCGAAGGACATGTTTAGTTAGAGTAAAAATAACATCTTTTTATAAAATAACTAATATTCATTAATTTCTACTTTAACAGAGTATTTTGCAAAAAAGCATCTTAATCAGTTAATAAAAATAAAGTTATGTGTCTTTTTTGGAAAACCGACAAAAAATTTAAATAAGAGGTAACTCGAAGATTTTTGAAACTTTTAAAAAACTTTTATACATTTTTATTTCATGTATATAAGAGAACACATTCAGAAAGTATTTTTAATATTGCTCAAATCATCCAAAATTTGTATGATCACTTGGCGTAGAATTGATCATAACATGACCTTAAGAGTTAATATATTTTTCCAATATCTATTTTTTAATATCCTGTTTTCTCCGTGTAACGAACTTTTCTGATAATTAATCAAATCTGCTTGGAATTAATATGTCGGACAAAATTTAAAAAATGTTCTGATTTGATTTCGCCGTTTTGAATTTTGGAAACTGAACCTTGGATTCGTAATCAGTGACCTCATTTTCGGTGTCAAGAAAAATTTTTCTTTTTTTACGCGAATCAAAATAACTATTAAATTTCATCCTCTATTATGAGCTTTGTTTGTAGGGTCCGTCGATAAACTACGTTAACAATTTTTCAGACTTTTTAGACCCCCTCCTCCCACTAAACTGGTAACATAGTTTATGGATGGCCTCTGAAGGATTGTTAGTTATGAATTTACTACATTTTTTATATTAATTCGTTGCAATTTCATTCTTTTAAGTTAAAAATAAGTAAAGTTTTTATAATTGAAACTTGGAGAAAAAAATAAATTAATTAAGAGATGTTTTAATTCTTTCTGAGATTGTATTTATTTTTTAAGCTCTTGAGTGTGACCTGAATTTAGAGATTATGCTTTTCAATTTTATTGATTTCTTAGTTTGATTGTTGAAAATATTTTTTCCAGATAATTAAAACTAAAGAATCGACACTTTTAAATTATAAGTTGTATCGTTACAAATAATTTACAATTGGAGGTTTCTTTCTGATGTTTACGTTTTATTACTGTAAACTTTGTAAGATGTTAAAAGTCATATTTTAAGTCACTGACCTGAAAATTTAAGTAAATGTTGTTACTTTATATTGTTTATAATTTATTTGTAATAAAATACTCTGATTATGGAAAACATTCTCTTTTTTAAATTACGAGTGTTTTTTGTAAAATTACTACCTAAAATTAATTGATAAATATTTAAAACCTACTAAAATTCATGATAAGTTAATAAAATACTTGGGGTATAATCGTGTAATATTTTACACATAAAATTTATGTATTTTTGGAATAAGTTATGTCTACAATTTCTGTAGATTTAGTAAATGTTGGCAATTTCTCTTCACCGAAACGAACATTGTTTAAATTCCACTAGAAAGATACTTGACTTGATATCACTGAATATGCGAACCTCATTAACAAGCAAAGGGAGTATGGTGTACGCACAAGTAGAGCTTATATATATATATCAATGTGTGAAGGTACTAACGTGCTCATATATAACTCTTGTCTCACATTCACACCGAGCTTACGTCAGTTGCACGATCAAAATGTTATTTATCAGATGGTAATGTAAGCTTACCGCCATCTGTGATTTTCCTACGCTACATATAATACCTTATTTGTATGGCGTGATAAAATTAAAATCTCTTATATAATTTTAATACAAAATTTGTTTAGGACAATGTAGACAACTCTTGACTAAAAATGATTGCATTAGAACCATTTTTGATTGGATTTTACCCTTACACAAAAACATGGGTTTATTTTTGTTGCAACATCAAAATGAGTTCATGTTAAACGCCTATAACATGGCGCTCTCTACGAGGTTCATTTCATGAACCTATGCTTTCTCAGTGCTATAGACTGTGGTTTTAGGACCTACAATTGACTTCATCTAGTTTTAGGCTCAAACATAGGTTGCTTTTCAATTACTTTGGATTTTTAAAATGTAAATCGTATTATCCGAGTTGAAATTTAAACCCTACTTATTCTCTTTGATTCTCTAAATAGAAGACTGGGAAATTTCTGCCTGTTTTTGAATTCAAAGTAAACCTATAAAAACATCCTACATTTTCAGAGCCTAAGTATGGTTTAAATTTCGACTCGGGCATGTTGGCAAAGAGCGTTGTGGACAATTTTTCTATACTCAGTCAGAACTTGAAGCCAAGGCCTATATGAGTTTTCAGGAAACATAAATTCTGTACTGCTACAACACAAATTGAATACCGTTGGATCGTCACTAAAAAAATTCTTAGTAAATTTGACTAATTTTTAATAACTTTTCTTAGTTCAATAAGTCTCCTATATCTTGTACACTACCGACCAAAATTGTTAGACCTTTTAAAACCTTGAGCTATAAAAAACACACCCGCACAAAAACAGTAATATCTCAGTCAAAAATGAAGCCAGATGCTTTTTTAGATTTCATTGGAAAGCTTATTAACCCTTTAAGGACGGGACGGACACATTTCTGAGACAACTTTTGACGGTAATTTTCTCGTCGACCAAGGGTTTTAAAAAATTCAGAATAATTATTCCTTATGTCTTGGACATCGCTCTTTCAGAATCTGCACTCGAAATTTTTAAAAAACCAAAAAGTTACGGACATTTAAAAAAAACGTTTTTTGAAATTTTTTTTTCCAAAATGAATTTTTTTCGAAGGTAGTGAGTCCGCAAAAGTTCATAAAACATTTAAATATCGCGTCCAAAATGTTTAAGCTTTCAGATGGCAATGTTTATTTGGTTAAAATTCAAGATGGCGAATAAAAAATGTCGACCAAAAGTCAATTTTTTATAATATAAAAGCCTCGTGTGCGAAATTTGTAGAAAATGCTCAAATTCAGTTGAAACTATTTTTATTTAAATTAATCCTTAGAGTTTTGCTCATAAATACATCGTAATTTAATCATTCAAAAACATTGAGAACATTCTTCAATTTGCAAATGTTTAAAAGAATTATTAATAACAATTATAAATTTTAATTTTTTAGCAATCGCTTTATTTAATCCTTAAAGTATAGACTTTAAGCTTTAATTTAAAAAAAATTCACTTAATCATCTTTATTTGCTTAAAAGTAATAACAAAATGAAAATAAAATGATTACCCAAAACTTCAACATCTCATTACTTCAAAATAAATATTTTTTTAAAAATATTTTAGGGGGAAAAAGTGTACTCATATATCTACCAGAAATCATAGATAACTTGAAAATTGGAGACAAAATTTATTCAAGTGGCCGGTTTCACTTATTTTGACACTATATTAGTTTTAATTATAATAATTATAATAATTTATGATATAATATATTTTAAAATAACACATAACATTAATAAAATAACAAAATAAATAATAATAAAAAATTGTAAAATAATTAAACTAATTTTAATGAAATATGATAAATTTTTCGAAAATTTGTAAACCATATTTGATCCGCAATTTTGAATTTTTAAAACGAAGTTTAGATTCGCAATGAGCGACCCCAAAAACCCCCGAGTAAGAAATATTAATCGAATTCGACCAATTTTTCGAAAATTCGTCCGCCATATTGAATCCGCCATTTTGATTGTTTAAAACGAAGTTTAGATTCGCAATCTGCGACCCCAAAAACCCCCGAGTAAGAAATATTTATCGAATTAGATAAATTTTACGAAAATTCGTCAGCCATATTGGATCCGCCATTTTGATTTTTTTTAAACGAAGTTCAGATTCGTAATCAGCAACCCCAAAAACCCCCGAGTAAATAGTTACAACTGAATTTGAGCATAATTGAAAGAGCGATGTCCAAGACATAAGGAATAATTATTGTGAATTTTTTAAGACCCTTGGTCGACGAGAAAATTACCGTCAAAAGTTGTCTCAGACTATTTCTTATATTTATTTTAATTTTTAAATCATGTTCTCTTAATATGAATGCATAGTAATAAATTAGAGTAAATTATAACCGTCGATATTAAAAGAAAGCACTTAAAAAGAATTTTATTTGTGGACATGATTATGGTCTTATGGTGCCCTTATAGACATTTTTTTATACCTAAAAGGTAAAAAATTAGTTACATTTGACATAGATTTTTCAGTATCATCAAAAGCATTATTATCTTATTTATAGCTTATAAAAAATAATAAGTAGAAAATATCGAATTCCCCCTAAATATCTTACGTTAGTTAGTAAGTTAGTTATTTTAACACCTAACGATTTTCTACAATTAGTGTATCCCTTAAATTCGAAATTTTCTACTTATTAATAGTTACTATTATTATTACTTATTAATAGTTTTTCTACTGCCCAAAGTAAAAACCTAGTAAGTCGCATTTGCCGTTGAGACGCAAGTCGCGTACATAGTAAGCGACTTTAAATCTTACGGCAAATGCGACTTACTAGGTTTTTACCTTGGGCAGCAGTTTTTTGTAATTTAAAAGCTGGAATTCAATCAAGTACTTAAAAAATTCGGGTACTAGAAATTATTCAAGCTTTTTGACTCCGGGAAAAATTAATGAAAAATTGTTACTTGTGCAGACTATTCCTTGTAATCCAATTGACTTCTCTAATTCGCCGTTGACACAATTTTTAGTAAAGACAAGGGAAAATGTATTTTTTGAGTTTTAGTTGTTAAATGCAAAATATTCCAAACATCACAATAAGTATACTTAAAATCGTATTATCTAGTTAAGTTTTGTTCTAATAGGTGAAAAAATGTCATTATTGCAGGTGAATATGTATATATATATATATATATATATATATATATATATATATATATATAGTAGATTTTTAAACATAATAAGCTGTTCACTATTTTTAATAGTTTTCTTTGGTTGAATTGGATTATTTACTTTTTTTACTTTAAATGTTAAGTGGTTGTTTTCTTTATAAAGGTACTGTTTTATTTTCAACATTGTGCTGAAAGTCACGGAAGATTGAATAATCACTAAACAGGGGTTGTTTGTAAGAGTAAATATGACAGTTCATATGAGGCGTTATTTCTCAAACGTCCCAGTCCAAAATTATAAGTCTTTGGATTGTGTTGGTATTTTGGGAAATTGTTGCCCTATATGAAAGTAATAAATCTGTAAAATATTAGCTCTTTAAAAAAAAAATTGTAGAAAGTGGTGGGGGTTAAAGTTCTGACATTTTAAGTAACACTGCCATTTTCAAAACCATGTAACTTTTATAAAACTTTATCGATTTTAATTTGTTTATAATGGATTTAAAGCATTTTTCATCTACTTTCTAAAAATTTTACAAACAAATTTTTAAAAAAATTTTTAAACAATTTTTTTTCAAAAATTAAGTTTATTTTTTAATTTTGACCTTGATGGGTATTTTAAAAAAAAAATTTTTTATTTTTATTGGAAAGCTGACATTTTTCCGGAAAAAACCATATAAGTTTCATAGTGGGATGACCAGAAGTTTAGAAGATATTTGAAAGCAAAGTAAGCGGTGCGCCCGGGTTACTGTACGTTACGCCGGCGCTGCGCCGTTAAACGACATAAAAATCACTCTTTTATCTTCATCTGCTTCAGTAAAAGCTCTGCATTTAAACAGGGTTGATACTTCCTATGAATCTTTTTTAATAGTAGCTCTGTGCATTGAACAGGGTTGAGACTGTCATTAAAATAATGCCTGCATTACTTTTACCGAAAAAAATTTAAATATATAATTTTGAAAACGAATGTTTAAACTTTTATAAATTATAATTATTATCAATTAAAATGAGTAATTTTGAAAAAGAAAGATTAAAGTTTTAAAGGAACAAATGACCTAAATTAATAAAAAAAATTGAATCTCATGACTATTTAACATTAAATTTTAAAAAATTAATCTTATTAAAATATTCAATTTCTATTCAACTTAAATTTCTGTTTCTCAAAATTAAATTTTACAATTGCCAATAACAATAATTTTAACTTACGAAACATCAATATTTTTTTCAAAATTACTCATTTTAATTGATAATAATTATAATTTATAAAAGTTTAAACATTCGTTTTCAAAATTATATATTTAAATTTTTTTCGGTAAAAGTAATGCAGGCATTATTTTAATGACAGTCTCAACCCTGTTCAATGCAGAGAGCTACTATTAAAAAAGATTCATAGGAAGTATCAACCCTGTTTAAATGCAGAGCTTTTACTGAAGCAGATGAAGATAAAAGAGTGATTTTTATGTCGTTTAACGGCGCAGCGCCGGCGTAACGTACAGTAACCCGGGCGCACCGCTTACTTTGCTTTCAAATATCTTCTAAACTTCTGGTCATCCCACTATGAAACTTATATGGTTTTTTCCGGAAAAATGTCAGCTTTCCAATAAAAATAAAAAAAAATTTTTTTAAAATACCCATCAAGGTCAAAATTAAAAAATAAACTTAATTTTTGAAAAAAAATTGTTTAAAAATTTTTTTAAAAATTTGTTTGTAAAATTTTTAGAAAGTAGATGAAAAATGCTTTAAATCCATTATAAACAAATTAAAATCGATAAAGTTTTATAAAAGTTACATGGTTTTGAAAATGGCAGTGTTACTTAAAATGTCAGAACTTTAACCCCCACCACTTTCTACAATTTTTTTTTAAAGAGCTAATATTTTACAGATTTATTACTTTCATATAGGGCAACAATTTCCCAAAATACCAACACAATCCAAAGACTTATAATTTTGGACTGGGACGTTTGAGAAATAACGCCTCATATAAGTAAAAGAAAAGTTTTTTTAATTTCTTAAAATATTTGCTGTGTTTAAAATAGTTTTTTAAATTTTACCATATTTTGATAATTCGCACATTTTTAACAAATTCCAAATTGAATTAATATTTTATTTCACCTAAAGTCGTTGCGGCCTACTTTTATAAAAATCTCATAATATGTACAAATAATGATTAATGTCTATAGCATTTACTTTTAATAATTATTTTTAAAAAATGGTTTAATTAATGTTATAATTATAGTTTTTAAATTAAGTTGCACAGAAAAAAGGTTAGTTTGACAGCTATGAAAATTTAATAAAAAAACATGTGAATAATTTAGATAAAACAATTTTCTTGATTGATATTTGTTAAAGATGTGTTAATTTTCGTGTATAAATAGATTATTAGGAAAACATACCCAAAATAATAAAACAAAATTAATTTTAAAACTTATCAATAAAATGTCGAAAGTAACCATATTTCAATTAAATTTTTCTAAGAACTTTATAAATATTGAAAAATATATTACTGATTAATAACTTAGGCCGACAAGATTTACTTTTCAAGGATCAGACAATACTGTTCCGAAGGATTTCAACGTGTTGAATCTAAATCCAGCCTCAAAATAGACCCTGCACGTCAGGATTTCGAAATATTTCATCCTAAAAGTGCAAAAAAACTATTTTTAGTTATATTTAATGTCATGTAACATCAAGAGATAATTTTTTTCTCTAAAAGGTCAATATTGAGCCTGAAAGTGCTACTCTTCCCCTTTAACATCCATTTTGAAAATTTAAAAAATTTTCATTTGTCTCTGAGTAATCGTTCATTGAATTTTCTAAGTTTGGCGAACTCTTCGAAAACCAAGTAGAAATAGACAAAACTTCGATAATAAAGCATAATTTAACTACAATCATTTTAATTTTAAATATATGAAGTAGAATTTATCACTCGAAAAGAATGATTTCTTCTCACATACATTAATTTTAAATAGTTCTGAGCATTTTCAATATAACTGAATACGAATTCGATATCAGATTGACAGGTTTAAAAATATCATATTTTAGGTAAATACAATCAGTTTTAAATAAAACGTCTGTCATATTGTATACGCCATTTTGAATTTTGTAAATCTGATATTGAATTCGTATTTTGTTATATCGAAAATCCTCAGAACTATTTAAAATTTAGATATTTGTAGTTAAATTCTGTTTTATTATCAAAGTTTCTTTGTTTCGTTTTATAGTATAGAAATGTGAAAAAATTTACCTTCAATATTATGTCTTTAGACATTTTATAGGTAAGTTTCAAAATTGATTTTGATCTATTATTTTGGGTATCTTTACGTAATAATCAATTTATACAAGTAAATTAACACATTTTTAACAAATATCAATCAAAAAATGTATTTCATCTAAATTATTAACATGCTTTTTCATTAAATTTTCATAGCTGTCAAACTACCCTTTTTCTGTGCAACTTAAATTATTATTAAAAAAGGTTTAAAAAAAATTAAATCATTCAAATTTTGCATTGTTTTAAAATAAAAAAGTGGGTTTAATTAAAAAAATTATCTTCACAACTACAGCACATATGAGGGTAAGACGGACTCGAACCACCATACGCCTCAATAGTGTATTGCTGGGATAGCGCTTTATGCGCTTAACCAAATCGACACTTGACTTCACAAGAAAGTTTCCAGGAAGTTATCAAGAAGTTTCCATGGGAAGCTTCTAACTTGCCGACATTATTGTATTTCCTGAAAATTTCCAGAAAGTTACCAAGGGTAACTTCCGAAAGTTGACACGGGAAACTTCCTGGAAGTTTCCTGAAAGTTTTTGTGCTATGTGAGATATTAAAAAATAAATCAAATTTACTTAATTTCCGGAAAACGTCCGGAAATCTAATTCATTTTGACAGAAGATATTTTTCCGGAAGATTATTTATTTTGTTTTTAAAACTTTTCCGTAAATCATTTCTGGAAGTTTGATTTCTTCCGCAAATATGCGAGATATTATTATTCAGTGTGTAAATTTGACGTAATTGTTCCAGATTAAAAGATAAATAAATAAAATTTACTTAATTTCCAGAAGTATATTTTTTCAAAATTTGAATTCAAAAATTTTTTTAAAAATTTTTTTCAAGCAAAAACAATTTTTTTTCCTTTTATTTTTTTCATAAAAGTACTTCTTATTATGAGTATTTTTCAGAAAAAGCATCCTTATCGGTCAATAAAATAAAAATTTATGTGTCTTTTTTGAAAAACCGACCAAAATTTTGAATAAGAAGTAACTCAAAAAATTTTGAAAAAACTTTTATACATTTTTATTCCATGCATATAAAGAAACAAAGGGCTTAGGGGGTTAAGTATGCAAAAAATGCCACCGCTTCTATTTTGCTCAAATTTGGCCCATATGTTACTATCCATATGACTATAATTTTCTGCAATTTTGAACTCAAAATTCGCTTTTTTGGGGGAGTTATGGAGGGGGAAAGCAAAATCAAAAAACTTATTTTTCTCGAAAACTACTGAACTGATTTTAATGAAATTTTAAGAGGTTGTAAATATAGATAAGACGATTTTCGAAAAAAAAATCCAAATTTTTTTTTCAAAAAAATTTTCAAAAATTTTTTTCAAAAAAATTTTCAAAAATTTTTTTCAAAAAAATTTTCAAAAATTTTTTTTAGGGTTATTTTTTTAAGTGACCACTTTTTCTTTTATTGTAAAAAGTATCTTATAATGTCCTCTTTAACATATATTTTTTTCAAATTTTTTAAAAATATAGTTTTTGAGTAAAATGTCAAAAACCATGGTCATGCTATTTGTCACGTACGGTAAGGCACATATATACATATGGGCCATATTAATGTGACAGGGTATAGCTAAATAAGTATGGAAAAAGTGACACAAGCATATTTTTCCCATTCATTCCTACCCACTTAAAAATAACTTTTTCAAATTTTTAACTCAAAATTTTGAGTTTTTTGGAACTTATGGAGGGGAAAAAATCGAAAAATGCATTTTCCTCAAAAACTACCGTATGTATTTTAATCAGCTTTGGATATGTTGAAAAGACAATTAAAAAGATTCCAAAAAAAAATTTCAAATTTTTTTTTCAAAAAATTCCAAAAATCTTTTTTTTCAAAAAATTTCAAAAATAAATTTTTTAGTTCTATTAAAGTGACATTTTTAAGTATTTTCTTATTTCATTCCCTTATGTGATCTACTAAATAAAATTTCAAAAATTTTTTTTGAAAAAAAAATTTGTATTTTTTTTTCTAAAATTGTCTTATCTATATTTACAACCTCTTAAAATTTCATTAAAATCGGTTCAGTAGTTTTCGAGAAAAATAAGTTTTTTTATTTTGCTTTTCCCCTCCATAACTCCCCCAAAAAAGCGAATTTTGAGTTCGAAATTGCAGAAAATTATAGTCATATGGATAGTAACATTTGGGCCAAATTTGAGAAAAATAGAAGCGGGGGCATTTTTTGCATACTTAACCCGCTAAGCCCTTTAAAAATTATTTTTAATATTGCTAAAATCATCCAAAATTCTTATGATCTCTTGGCGTGGAATTTCTCTATACAATTCATAATAAAATACCTTATTTCTTCTCAACGTCATTTGCAAATGTACAGTAGGTTCCAATAATGACTTCCTTCAGGGAAGGCACTAATCTTACTTAGTTTGCCTTTTATCTATGTTGTTTTCGAACCATGGCGAATAGTTTAGCGGAACGTGGAATGGGATCTGTCAGTTTGGATAAGAGATTTTGTTATTGTTTTGGAATAAGTAGTAATAATGTTTTAAAATTGTTGAAATAATTATGTTTAATAATAAAAATAGTTAATTATAAATAATTAGTATATTTTGTAGAAAAAGCATCGCTTAATTACTTTAAGTTTTAAAAATTTAAATTGCTGTATATTTTTGACAAGCTAATAATTGTTATGCAACACAAAATTTAATATGTCGATTTAATTCAAAAAATTATAAAAAAATTTCAATTTTTTTCCAATTTTGATTTTTTTTTATCCTGAAAAATAATTATTAATTTTTATAAGATTTGGATATAATGTTTCTAGATATATCAACTGTGAAAAAATGTAATAAAAATAAAATCTTTTTTTGAAATTCTAAAGTTGTTAGAGCCTTTAAAGAAATGGACGGCGTGCGGACACCTTGTGAATTAAGAAAGTTGTCGGACACGTCAAGGTCCATGAATCCAATGTTTTTCTGTCCAAAATATCGAAAAAATTCAAAATTGTTGCAAGCACAGTGACAATTAGACTTTAAAAGACTGCTAAGGATTAACTGTTTCAAATTGAGAAACCAACGATTTATCATTCGGACGTTGGTGCTAATTGGTCCAATAGTTTGTCACTTCTGTCCTAGATAATTTGAGCTTTTTGGCCCATATGTGTAAGAATTTAAATTTATATTAAAAATTTTTTCAACATAAATTAATTAATATTATGGATTTTGTAAAATTTTAATAGATTAATAAGTCAATTTTGTTTTTATTATAAAACTAAATATTTTATATTTGATTAAATTCTAATAATAAAATTTTTAATTGTTATAAATAATTAAGTATTGAAACCATTTGTTTTGACAAATATTTAAAAATAAAATTTGTAATATTTAATTGTTAAAAAAATTTATTAAAATCATGAATTAAATTTTACTTTATAAATGATTTTTAACTATATAATGAATAGTCTCTAGAAAATTACATATTCATTTTGTGATCTATTAAAAGATTTTCAAAATAATAGTTTATTACAATAAAAATAATATTATTTATTTGATTTATATTTAGATACATAACATTTTGCAAAACTAATTATTTACTGTTCTGCAATAGTAAAAAAAATTAATATTAAAATTAAAAATATTTTATGCTCATATTGATATTTATTTATTCGAAATATGTTTAAAATATAACTTTTAAACATAGTATAAATTAGTATCTGTATTATACCTATTGTTAATACAAAAATATAAATGATTTGCTTAAACAAATAAGAAAATTATTAATTGCAATATCATATTCAAAACTTATTTATTGAAATAGAAATAATTGCAAAATTTAGTTAAAATTTTGAATTTTTATTTGGTTTGTATTAAAACTTTTTTTTTAACTTTTCTAAACTTTTAACAATTGAAAAATATATTAAATCAATAATGAATATTCGAAATTTTAACTAGAATTAGTACTTCGTATATGCTTCATTACTGACGAGTACGCAACGTAACAGTTGTAGAATCGAAGAAATACAGTTGGCCACTATTTGATTAACGTGCCAGTCTCGTTTGGTCTTCTCCTGACCTTCATATTCAAACCCTGTAAACCCACGCGTTTTTTAACGGGGTTTAAATACAGAGATTTCCCTCCACTTTAAGAATCCTGAAAAAATATAGATATGTAAAAATATTATTAATAAAACCTTTTTTTGTCAAAAACATCTGTTTGTCGTCAATACAAATTTAAAATAACTAGAATCAACTTGCACAATATAGAGAAACGAATTACCTTATTTTTGAAACTTTTACTTTCGAATATTAGGAAGTTATTGATATTTATATAGTTAAACTATTTTTTAATGTGAAATTAATTGTGTCACGCTCTGGAAAAAGGACCTTAAAAATAAACGAATTATAAATTTTGTTCACGACAATTTTACCTCGATTAAAAGTTTATTTCTGTTTATGCAAAATAAAAATAAGTTTTTATTAAAAATTTAGATGTAATAAAAACTTAAAAATTATTAGTTTACATTAAATGTTTATTCTCTTTGTGTATTTTCATTTTTAAATTTCACAACATAACTTATAATTATTTGCTTCTAAGGTCCCTTTCCTCAAAATACATCACAATGAACAATTTTCTGTTAAATTATTAATCAAAAAATCACAATGAGGGTGGAAAACATTGAAATAATTCAATTTTTATACATAACTCCATAAAAGGAACTCGATAATATTGTTAAAAAGAAGCGCAAAACGATATATTTTACGTTTTATCATTAAATTTTAATTATATTTAAAGAAAATATGAAATTTTTCGGGTTCTGTAAACCCTTTACACGCAGTTTACAAAAAACATACAGTTAACACGATTAGAGGTCATAGTTATGAGCGACAAGCGAAGGAAATCGATTCTTTTTAAAATTCAAATAAATAATCCTGTCCTAACTCTTTAATTTTTAAAAGTTGAGACCCGATAAGCTAGAAATTAGTATATATATATATATGCACGAAATAATGTCAAATTTAACATTATTTCCCTAAATGTTAATTATCTGAATAAAAGTAAACAATTTTTTTTAAAAATACATTTTTTCTCCTACGATTCATATTCAGATCTGAATAAAAAAAATTGAACAAAAAGTTTAATTTTAAAAAATCAAAAACTTCGAGTTGAAAAAATAAGTGTAAAAACATATAAAAAAATGGCGATTTTGATTCATCTTTATCTACCGTTTATAGTAAATTCTTTTTTTTACTTTAAAATTAAAATCATTAATTTTTTATGTAGAAAATTTATATATTAGAATATATAGTTAAATAAGCGATAAATTTGACAGTTTTTTCTAATGTTAAATATTCCGTTTTAACGGCAAATGAAAAATTTAATTTCCTTAAATATTAGACTTATTTGAAAAAATATAAGAAATGATAAAATTTAACATTTATTGCTATTTTTCAAGTCTAGGATGTAAAAAATTAATTTTACCTTATAAATTAAAACTGTGGATTTTATTCCAAAAACTTCGAATTTAAAAGAATGCGCAAAAACATTTTTCGTTTATTTACAGGCCTACAGTGAGTAATACCAATTTTTCTTCAAAAGATAATAATAATAAAATATGGATTTTTTAAACAAAAAATCGAGTTTGAACAAAAGTTGAAAAAAGCGAGATTTGATGGATTTTCCTCGTTTTTATCTCTAGGATGTAAAAAATTACTTTTGGAGATTAATATAGTCGAAAAAAATTTAATTTGCCGTATTTTGAAATTATTAAAAAATTTTTTTTTTAATTTTTGAATAAACCTAAGGTTTTGCGAAAAATTTAAAATTTTTTAATTTTAATTATTTAAACAAAATTTGTTAATGAAATTAAAATTTTGTTATGTTTATAAAGTGGGCAGAATAAATTATACTATAGATTTGCAAATGTTATTTCATTTGAATTTTTTAATTTACCTCTTACGTCAGGAAGAATTGTTTTACAGTGAGATTGCAAAAAAGTGGGAATTTCAAAAGCTGGTGCTTTAAAGATTGTTCGGAAATACAATCAAACTGGGAAATTGGAGAATGTGGAAGGTCGTGGCAGAAAAAGATGTACCACTGCTCAAGAGGAAAATCATATCGTCTAAATCAGCAAAAGGGATAGAAAGAAGACTGCTTCTGAAATTCGTAAAGAATTTAATGACACCCGAGAAAACCATGAGGTTTGTTAAACAGTCATTAAAGACAGACTACAAGAAAAAGGTTTAAATGGAAGAATTGCATCTAGAAAACCACTTCTCCGAGACGTAAATAAGAAGAAACAATTGGCTTGGGCAAAAAAATATTTGCATTGGACTCGGAAACAATGGAGGGATGTTCTTTTCACTGACGAGTCAAAATTTGAACTTTTTGGAGGAAAGCGAAGGATTTACATTCGTCAGAAGAAAGGAGAACGCATGAATGACCAATGCATTGCTCCAACTGTCAAGCATGGAGGAGGTTCCGTGATGGTGTGGGGGTGTTGTGCCAATGGAAAAACAGGGGATTTAAAAAAAGTTGATGGTATCTTAAATAAAGAAGGATACAATCAAATTTTATGTAAACACGCGATCCCTTCAGGTAAAAGACTTATGAATGGTAAAAATAATTTTCAACAAAAGAACGACCCGAAACACACATCAAAGTTGTGCAAAAATTATCTTGTGAAAAAAGCACGGCAAGGTGTTCTGGAAATAATGGATCACCCTCCACAGTCACCTGACTGTAATCCTATTGAACTGCTTTGGGACGAGATGGATCGCCAAATTCGAATGCAACGTTCAAAGAATATCAAAGAATTATGGACAAACTTACAAACAGTGTGGAGCAACATTTTAGAAGAAACAATCAAAAAATTGACCGATCGAATGCCAAGAATCTGCAAAGCAGTAATTAAAGCAAGAGAAGGTTATTTGACGAAAAGAATGTTTAAAATGTGAAGTTAAATGTAAAGTTTAAAACGCTATTACTATTTTTAGTACATGTAAATAATACAGAAAATATATTCTCAAAATTTTCATTAATTTTTTGTCATTTTAAACTATATCATTTCATTAAGGTTTGAAAAAAGTAAAAACTATTTAATAAAATAGTGACATTTTCTAAAAACTAGTAAAAATTGCCAGTAAATGGAATTAGTGGTTTATTGAATTTATTAGATTTTAAATACGTCAAACGTATACCTAATTTCTAAAAAATAACTCTGTTTTATATTAAACAAAAAATAGTATAAAAAAGAAAGAACTGTAATTAAAATGACGTTTAAAATAATAGTTCCAATGTTAGTTTAATGTTTTTAAAAACATTTAATTTAAAAAGTTGAAATTTAATTTCCAATAACATTGTGTAAATTTTTTAAGAATTATTTTTTTATTAGAACTTTCGAATTCGGGCCTGTCAGGATAAATAAAGGACACAGCGAATATGAGTCGCAGGCGGACGATATTTTGTCTTTGTATTCTCGCACTAATTATTTAATATTTTGAGAACCCGTTGACCTTTTTTATTGTTTTTGAAATGTGTTTAAAGCTTACATTTTAAAGAATAACCAGAAAAAATGAAATTTTTTTCCAATTATTTTTGGATAAGTGCAGAGAGTTAAAGTCCATGTAAGACATTCCGAGTAAATTGGAATTTTTATTTTGTCTTTATTACATGAATACTTTGTAAGTATTTAACCAATCTTAATATACTAGGGCTCATTTAATTAAGGATTTAATAAGCTTTCCAGTGGTCTTAAAATAAAGTCTTTATCTTAATTATTGACGGAGCTGTATTTACTTTTGTGCGAGCATGTTTTTTGACAGGTCGCAGTGTTAGCGTTTACACAATTTCCGGCGGTAGTGTATTTAAAAATTACAAAAGTGTAAAATTATAAAAAATGTTAAGTAAAATAATTTCAATGTTGAAAAATTGTATCAATATTAAAATAAAATCTTCCTTTTTGATATTTTTTATCGTAAAATAATTATAGAAAAATAAAACGAATTTTGCAGAGCACAACTGTAAAAAAATTAACATGCAGTTGTTTTTTATTTTAGCATTGAATTTTAACCTAAAAATTTCGAAAAAGATTCAATTCCAAAAACTGTTATATTTTTTCCACCTCAATATTATTTTAGACAACTATTAAAACTTTTTTTAGGTAAAATAATATTTAATGATTATACGAGAAACCAATTAATAAAGTTATAAATTACTTAAAGACATTAAAAACTTACACTTATTTATCCTTCAACGATAACAATATTTAACTGTGAAATTAAACAAACGCTTGTCATCTGTATATGTATGTTTAATATTTTTCATTTGTTTTTTTACTATTAAAAATATTCAACAAATTGAAATGTGTAAGTAGAAATTTTTAAAATTGTTTAGAAAAAAAATCATAAAATAATTTTACCAGCAACACAAAATTTTAAAATTTTAATAATACTTGCAAAAGTAAATAATAGTATAAAAAGAACTTAACAGTTATAATAAATTAAATTTTTTGTTGCACACATAGTTTTAAGAAATACAGTGTTTAATTGTAAATAAATAATAGAATTCTATTTGATGAATATTTGTTAAAGAATTAATGAGAATTTTAGTTTCGGATATATTTAAAAATGACACCTCGTCCGTTCACTTATTAAAAATATTAAAAATAGCAATTATTTTACTCGATTTCTAATTTTATTTTTAGATATTGTTTAGAAATTATTTTTATTTGATAATTTTATTTTATCTTACCTCAAGATAATTTGTAATTTCTGTTTTGAATTTGCGTTCTTGTTTTCTAGTAAAAGCATCTTGGAACATTTTTCCAACTTTTCTTTACTGTTCTATATAGTTTGACACAAAACCATGTATATAAAAATTTGGACTTTTTATCTTCTTATTATGGAAGGAATATCATTTTCACTGTGTTTCTACTACACATTAACGAATTAAAAAAATATTTTTAATAATTAGAATTCATCATCCATATTATCCGGACGATCAACAATACTATAGAGAAGCTAGGTTAGGAACAAGTATAGAAAAACACTACCCTTCTCACACACCTTAGAGTACGTTCACACGACTTTTGGAAAAATTTTGACCAATTAGATGACTGGATTTTATTAACACTTATTTTGATTGGTCAAATCTATTATATACCTAAACTATTCTACCAGCATGGGACTGCACTTATAGACAAATTTATGCCTGTCATAGAAGAGAGAAAGACAAGAATTCCTGTGACACAAATTCCTCGCTTTATGTCATTAAACTTTTAATTTTTCACAATTCCACAAAAAGTATTTAGTTACTTCGCCCATTTATTTGTAAAACAAATGTGACTTTTCGTGAAATCCAAAATTAAGCGCTAGACGATCTTGCTATGGTGCTGCCATTTGAGATTAACGATACATATACGGATCCTCAGTGAGGAAGGAATCCGGGAAATTACATGATGAAAAAATAATAAGTAAAACATCAACCGTAAACTCTCATGAAATTATGCTTTATTGTTGTTCTCGGCTTACATTGGGAATGCACCCTCCATTTTTGTCCATGCTATTGTATTGTTGATCTTCTCGACGGTACGAATGGAGAATTCTAATTGTCAGAGATGTTTTAATCAGTGTAATATGAAAACAATGAAAATCATATTCCCATTTTTATAAGAATAGTGCAGTTTAGTAATTGTAAATAATAATTAATAGCATTCATCGATATTGGATTACGTTAAACTTCCACGTGATAGAGTTAAATCTTTTTAATAGCTGGACAACAATATAAATAATTAAAATATAAAAATTCTTTTTCATAATAATGAGATAAAATAGAAGTCAGAAAATAGAACAATATAAACAAGTTGAAATAATGTTAGGTTTACACCTTGTAGAGAAATGTCAAGAATATTTTTCGCAATTTTTTACAGGACACTTACACTACAGCAATGATATGTCAATTTATTTGGAAGATGCTTCTGCTTGAAAATAAGGATGCAAATTCAAAAGAAAAATTTTATGTTATCTTGAGGTAAGATAAAAGAAACTTATCAATTGAAAATAATTATTTAAACAATACTTAATTTAGATAATTTTGATAAATCTTACAAAATGATTCTAAATTTTATTTCAAGTAATTAACGTGATAATACTCATTGTGTTTCATTCTCTGTTCTTATTCATCTTATTGTTTTTATTTGTTTTTGTTTGTTTCTCTTCCATTAATGTTCATTGTAAAATGTCGTTAGAGTTTAGAGCTCAGTTTTAAACTTGACTTTGCAGTTTTCAATACATTTTATTTTATTATTTTGTGATTTTTATTTTTTTTTGTACTGTGATTTGTTATTATTTATTTATTATTATTTATGTGTTTCTAAGACGGATTATTTACTTATTTATGGTATGTTAATTTTATTTTTTATTTCTTTTTACTTATTCTTTATATAAAAATCTTTATTGGTTTTTCAAAAAATTATTTATTTATTTATTATTGTTTCTTATTTGAGTTTATTTATTATTTACTTATTTTATTTCTAATTTTTTCAATTTGTATTTATTTCTATTTTTATTTTTGATTTTTTCTAATTCGATTTTTATTATTTTCTGACTCCAGACTCTACTCCATCGTCAGGGTTTAAATTTTAAGTCTTCGTTTATTTAATTAATATTTTTTGGTAAGATAATTTTTTGAATATGTACTTTATTTATTTTTATTTATTGTTAAAATAGTTTTTATTATTTTTTAATTTTGTATATATTTTTTGAATAGACTGCCTGAAGAGGAAATCGATTTGATTTCGAAACGTTGGAGTAAATAAAATTTGTTACTTTGTCCAAATGTTTTCGTTTTCATTGGTTTGACTTGTTAAATAAGTATCTAGGACGTTAAAGACTATTTAATTAATTAAAATAATCTTCGTATTCTTTCATTTATTCATTCATTCATTTAGTATGTCCGTAGTAAGAGAAAGATTTGTAGAGAAAAAGAGAGGGAGGTATTGTCTCTCCTTTCAGTTTAGAGTAGGAGCGAAAGAGAGACAAATAGTTAAGAAAGTAACGCCTACATTTTTGGTTTAGAGAAAAGTATCATGTTTTCTCCCTTTTATGGGTCAGATAGAAAGAGTGCAACAGGAATTGGTAGGGGAAGGAAAAGTAGGAAATTTTACTTTTAAGCCAAAATACTAAAATGGCGTCTTATTTCTTATTTCAGCCATTTTTCAATTGGCTGATTATTATTCTTCTTTTCTCAGTCATAGATAGTAGGAGTAAAAATTAGGCATTGTTATAAAAAAGGGCTTCGCGGTGCAAAAGTTTTGATAATTAAAAAATTAATTATTATAAAATTAATTATTATTATTAATAATTAATAATAATTATGAAAATTTTTGTATTCAATAATTTTGTTATTGAGTAAATAAATTTATTTATTTTTGTTAATTTTTTGAGATAAATTTTGATTAAAGTGTTTTTGAATTATATTAGGTAAGACATTATTGAATTTTTTATATATTTATTTGTACTTATGTGCCTATGATTTATATGAGTTAATGAGTTATATGTGCTTATGATTTATATGAGCTTTAGGAGTTATATGTGCATATGATTTATATGAGATTCATGAGTTATAGGTGTTGATGTGATTTATTATAAAAATTATATGATTTATAAATGACGAAAATGAGACTTATGTTATTTATGTGATTTATGAGATAAATCAGAGATTTGATGACTATTTATTATTAAATATATAATAAATAGAAAATATAAAAAAATTTAAATTAAAAAAAATATTTTTTTAAAAAATAAAATAAATTTTAAAAAATATTTTTTTAAAAAATAAAATAAATTTTAAAAAATTATTTGCATTTAGTTATTATTTTTATTTATTTATGAGTTAGAAGATTTGAGTTTAAGTGTTTTCAAAAAATAAATTTTTGAAAAATATTCTATTATTAGTTCATTTTATTAAAAAATCATGTCTAACAAAGAAGGAAATGTTTATTTAAGTGACAAAGATAATAGAATTTTACATACTGAAGGAAAAATGTTAAATGACAATCATATTTCTGAATTTGAAAAGTTGTTGAGTTGTGCAAGAAATTTGATGGTAGACGATAACGAGTGGGATAATTGTTTGTCTGAAGCCATGAGTATGAAATTTCCTAAAGAACTTTGTCGTTTATTTGCATATATATGTGTGTTTGGTTTGCCTGTAAATACTGTTGATTTATGGAATAAGTTTAAAGAACACATGGTTTTTGATAATAATTTACCTGTGGAAGTATCGCTTCAAAATTGATGACCAACGGCAAGTTTTTAATGATGTTATGATGGCCGTACATAATTATGAATATGGTAGTAGATATTTCTTTCTTGATGGGCCTGGAGGGAGTGGTAAAAGCTATTTACATAATACAATTATTACTACAGTCGAAAGTGAGGAAATAGTAGTTTTATCAGTTGCTTGGACTGGTATAGCGGTTAATCTTCTAAAAGGAGGACGAACATCACATTCTATGTTTAAATTTCGTATACCAATCAATGAAGATTCAACATGTAATATAAGTGGAATGTCGAAACATGCTGAACTTTTAAGGAGTGCAAAAATTATTATTTTGCATAAATTATCATTGAAGATAGGGTGTGTAATTATGCTTTTAAGAAATATGATTTTCGTTCAAGGATTATGTAATGGGACTCGATTAGTTAGTATTCAAAAACTTAAAATATCCGCAAAAATTATACATTAAAAATATTGTTTTTCATGAAATACTTTAATAATATGTTTCAGACACAATATTATATTATTATGTTATTTGTTTTAGATTGAGAAAGGTGAGGTTATGATTATATATTGAGAACTTCTGCGTCTGAAACTCGTGAGACTGTCCGTAAAAAAAAGTTTTTCGAAAACTGGCATTCAAAATCGTTTCATATGTACAGTCGTCGGATACAAACTTTTAAGAGTGACCAGTCGACTACACTGAGAGAAATGGATCCAGGTTAATACAACCAGAAAAGGGTGGTTAATGAAATGCAGTTACTGGACCAACTAAAAATTGTTTCTGTAATATGTTTTCTGGTTGCAGTAACCAGAAATTTAGTTATATTAACTAAAATTTCAAAAAAAACAATCCTGGTTATGACAACCATGATTCGTGGTAAAATTTGTCTTTAATTAAAAACGTCTGGTTGTAGTAACCAGGCAGTTATGTTAGATTTCAGTAGTCGTGAGCAAGCACAGTATGTCTTTATACTTTCTGCTATAGTTTGACTTTTAACACAACGTAGAATGCTCTCGTCAAGTTTTTATTTTAAATTGTTTTATGGTTTTTCATCTTTTCTTTTATTAACAAAACTGTGTAAAATAAAATATACATGTTGTTGATGCAAGTCGTTTTACTTATTTCAGTGACAGTATTGTTGACAATTAATTATATTAATGGGATTAGTGTGATGAATGATTTCATATAACCTATATATTTTTGACGATTATTAAAATTATTTTTCTGACAACAAAGGATGGACTACATTATTTATAAATATTATGAAAATAAATTCTAAAATGAGAAGATGAAAAAACATAATTTTAACCTCTTAATCATAGATAACGTAAATTATTTCTATTATAGCTTTACAATCATATCCACAATTTTCTAGTATATTTAAGGTAATAGTACGAGTTGTCGTCACCTTAAGACAATTTTTAATTTTTCAATTAGTACACCCTGATGCTTTAATGCCTTCCACGGATGAACGTGTTCCACTCACATGTTCCCTTGAGTGCAACACGTTCATCCGTGGAAGGCATTAAAGCATCAGGGTGTATTAAATAATCCTAAAGACAAATTTTGATAAATGAAACAAATAATGCATATGTAATAATATCGGTGGCACGCCACTATAATTTATATTTAATTATGTAGGCTAGTGTTAAATATATTTCTGTAAATTATATTTAAGTTGTCTATAAAAAATATCAGTTTTTGATAAAAAGAAAACGTCTGCTAAAACGTTAAACAACAGTATTTTTTATTGTCTTGGAGTAATAGAAAATTATTATCTATTATTTTATGAGAAATATTATTCATTTCATAATTTATGCTTTTAGCTCACTCAGTCCACAAATTATGGAAGTCAGCACAAAGTAAATATCGAGCAATAATAAGAAAAAAAAGCCACTTTACAAATGCAACGAAGATTTTATTGAAGAATTTAACATGAAAAAAAAACTAAAACATGGATAACATTTGATTTGGTGTAAGTTGCCACCCTTAAAATATGAATCGATCTTTTAAGACAAAATAATTTACGTATTTATTTTAAATAACCGTTTATTACATAGTTATCTATTTACTTATTATTATTTTTTTTAGCTTTCTGCTGGGTAGTTAACATAAACTATACAACCGAATAAATTTAATTGGAAAGGTTATGAAAACAGTAAAATCTTTTATAGAGAAACAATTTGTTACAAATTGAATCATGCAGGACTCTGTCGTTTGCCTAGGATGTATTAAACTCCATGGACGCACGTCGACCATACCATGCTAAAAACCCAATAATATTAGACCTTCTATTCACCTACGGAACTACCTAGTGGCTTCAAAACTTCGTAGATGAATGGTCCCATTTAGTCGCTGGCGCGACTCTTCCGTGCCGCTCTTGTTCTGGCCTTATTTTCTTCTTGTCCTTGACAAAGTCTTCTTGGCTTCCTCTAAGGCAGATCTGAAGACCTTGCATCCTCCTGATCCGGCGACATGTTGGATACTCTCCTCCTCGCCGAACTTCGCCTTGCATAAGAAGCAGCATGGGCTCTTCTTACAATCTGCTGCCCTATGGCCAGCTTCTCCGCACTTCAAGCACGCAGCCGACCTATCTACCGCTTGGCAGTCTCTGCCTATATGGCCATAGTCAAGGCACTTGTGACACCTTGTAACCATAACTCTCCTTCTGATTTTGCAGGACACAAAACCGATTTTGATGTTCCCTATCTTCTCCAATCAGGTAGCGTCTTCCTAGGCGGTGACCACGACAGCGAGCTTCATACCTCGCTTATTTGGCCCAAGGACCGTCACCTTCTTGCTTCCTGCTGGTACCGTAGATACTTTGTCTAGGGCCTCCTTGACATCTTGCTGTACGGTCCATATCGCGGATCTCCAGCACAGTCTGCCGGTCCGCCACCTGCACCCTTCCCAGATCACCGATAACCTTAGTCACCTCTTCAGAGAACATCTTCTTGTTTGAAGACCCACCAATCTTAATGAGAAGGTCTCCCTTTTTAGTGGGTAAAGCTCCCACAACGCTTGTCTGACTGGCCTCCAGGTCAGCCTCTTTTCGAACTTTCGCCAGTACTTCGGCAAAAGTTTTTCCTTCAGCCACTTTAACGACCACTGTGGCTTTTCCCTTCTTGACCTGATATCGTTTAGGAACCGTTTTGATCCCTTGGCTTCTAGTCTTTTTAGGTCTCTCCTCCTTTTTCCTTTTTGGATCCTTCGCAGGCTCATGATCACTTCTCTTCCGTTTCTGAGCATCCAAGACGACGTTTCTCAACACGATTGCGTTACAACGATCTCTTCTATCTCTGCGATCTTGTCTAGCTTCTTCCGACCAGGTCAATCCTTGGTAGAAACTCTCGTCCTTTTTTGTAGCTGCTGCGTGCTTCACCTTGGTCTCCTGTATGAGCGATGTTATGCTTTTAAGTCCATCCTTGATTGTCATATTGACATTTCTTTGGACTTCGCAGGACTTTATCATCTTACTGACCTCTTCTTCAATTGCAAGAATGCATGCCGCCGCTTCTTTTCGCAGCTTTATGCATTCATCTCGGTCCTTGTTGCAGCTAGCAAAGTCATTTGCTGAAGCATTACTGAAGACAGAAATGCAGCTAGCCTGACTTGTCACACTGCTCGTACTCCCTCGTGTCTCCACCTTCTCCACGATGATCTGTGGAACTGCCAACGCGTTGGTACCCTCCTGCATCCTTGGGCCACGGGCCATCATCCTCGCGCTAGGCGCTTGATGATCGGAACCAGTGAGAGATTCAGCCGAAGCATTACTCCGCAGGTACTCTTCCTTGTTTTTACAATCGCTCATACTTGGTGTTGGTCCCGTTTCGAGGGACAGTCGGGCCTTAACAGGGTACTACCATCTGGCCAGGATGGGCCCTGAACCGCCTCCGTTAGTTACATAGACGTTATAGCATTGCCGAAGCATTGATGCGACGTCTATGATATCCAGTGCCAGGTGAGCTCGGAAGCTCGGACCTCGAAGGGCGATGTATCTCTCACAGAGGACAAAAAGTAAACTTTAGGTCATGATCACTGAGTAGACACCATTATTATTATTATTATTATTATTATTATTTTTTTTTTTTATTTACGGGGGAGAAGACAAAAAAAATGCATTTTTGCATGTCCAGGAAGATCCAACTTGCCTGGGGTATGTCGGACTCACGCACAAAATGCAAGGGTAAAAAAGTAAACCTTGCATACCTGCTTTAGGCAGTCACGGATACCGACTAAAAAAAACTTCTTGATGCCCTGGGTTTCGAACCTATTATCCATCTACGGAACTACCTAATGGCTTCAGACTTCGTAGATGAATGGTCCCATGTAGTCGCTGGCGCGACTCTCCCATGCCGCTCTTGTTCTGGCCTTATTTCTTCCTTGTCCTCGACAAAGTCTTCTTTGCTTCCTGGAGGGCAGTTCTGAAGACTCCGCAGCTCCCTGATCCAGCGACATGGTGGACGTTCTCCTTATCGCCGAACTTCGCCTTGCATAAGAAGCAGCATGGGCTCTTCACGGTGGTCCTCGAATAATTTTAACCTCGACATTTTTCTACCTTTAATTTTCTTTTTGGGAATATTAGGGAACTACTTCAAGACCATTTTACAAGAAAACTTAAAATCCAAGACTGAGCACTTTTTTTTAATCGAGATTTTTCGATTTTTTAATAATTTTATTAAAAAAAATCGTATTTACTCACCATTTACTCATAATGTGATTATATTTGTTTACTTAGAAGTATACATAACACAAAATAAAGAAAATTATGTAAATTTTATTTTTAAAAATTATATTTATTAATTAAAAGTAATTTAAATGAACATAAAGAACATTTTCAGAAAACATAAATAATTTAAATGTGTTGTGAGTTATATTCACAGACTGCTCGTCGTAATTTTTCAACATAATCAGGATTTTTTCGTGAAACTTTATATTTATTCCATGTCATTGAAAAGTCATAGTGAACAGCCTCCATGGCTTGTTCACTGAAGAAGCCTAACCCTTTTTTATGTTTAGTACAAAACTGTTTTACATGGAAAAAAACTGCATGTACTTTTGGTGTAAATGAAATGTTTAAATTTAGATAATTATCTTTAAACTTATCAATGTACAAAGTGAATTTAGCATCTAAATTTACTGTAAAACAGGATTTAACTACCATATTAAAGCTTTTAAAAGCATCAACATATTTTAAACAGCCTAAGCTACAGCTTGAACGCAAAATATCAATTTTATTTAATAATACTTTACAACTATTTCCTTTAAAAGAAGGACTTCCGTATGTTATTTCGCGTTGAACACTGCACTTCTCTGCCCATTTATTAGCGTCTTCTTTAAATTCCTCCAACATATGTGAAAATAATGTGTTGACGACTCCAAG
This sequence comes from Leptopilina myrica (nomen nudum), assembly GCA_032872475.1. Lineage (NCBI taxonomy): Eukaryota > Metazoa > Arthropoda > Insecta > Hymenoptera > Figitidae > Leptopilina > Leptopilina myrica (nomen nudum). Next base: position 37,973,266 of record CM065458.1, on the reverse strand, counting down.
TAATAAGTGCAATTCCGGGGGAGGAATCAAATTCAAAATAAGTTGATCGCTGTCCGTTTGGATGATAGGTAGATGTATACAATTTTTGTATTTTTTTGCATCTGCTTTCTTGCTTCCAGCATCGCACCAGTCCATATAATATTTTAGGCCACTGCCAATAGTATGAAGCTCCTCGTCATTACTCAGATTATTTTTGTTTGAAAAGCACCAACAACACGGAAATAGACTTGAATGTGCCATAATACCAACAATGATATTCGCCAGTTTTAAATCGGTAGCGATCGTACCATCAAAGTCATTAATGTTTAATGCTGCCCACAACTGTACCACATTTGTATAATTCTCTTGAGAATGAGGAGGCAATGCAAGGATAAATAGTTTTTTAACACTCGAATTTCTAGATTTTTTTGCTTTGATACCATCATTATATGATTGTCGACTATATTTTTTTTCACTTTCAATCATATCATAATCTGTGTCTGATTGTATACTTAGAAAAACTTTTAAAAAACCGCCTCCTCCATCTATACCAAATTTTAGATGTTCCTTATTAATATTACGAGACTTAACTGTAGAATCAATTAATTCTTGTAAATCGGTACAATAAACTACCAATTCTGGAGCATCAGATACAGAATTTTGTTTTACATTAAGGAAATTAAACGTCTTACATTGAAATAAATGGTCCAGAGTATGATTGCTATCAAGTAATTTTCTTTTTAAGTGTGGCTCTATTATTTTCAAATTTCTTGTTGCGGTGCGAATTGCAGTGAGATCCCAACAGTAGTTTTATAACTTAAATTGAATTGTGTTCTGATGTTCTGAAAATCTTTTACGGAAAATAAGGTTTCTTTCGATTTTTTTAAATTTCCGATCGTCATTTGGAGGGAATTTCCCCCTTTTGGCTGCAATAACTTTATTGAATTAGAATCACTTTTTTCTCCAATTACACTTTTTATAAAGCTGGATGTTAATTGTTCTTTCGTCTTCAATTCACATTTTTTAGTCATACTTTTTACATTATCCACAATCTTTGATGTTTTACAAATATGACTTTTACCTTTCTGTATAACAGACAAACAATTAGAACAGTGTTTCGTAATTTCATGTTTTGGCGTTTTAATTTTCCTCAAATCAGATTTGCGTTCAGTCCCAAATACATTTTTTGGAATAATTTTTTTCAATCTATTCGTTCTTGCTAAATCACAAAAGTAACACTCACAGGTAACAGATTCATTTAATCTTGTTAGTTTTTTCAAGCGGAATTGTGAGAAGTCTATTTGCAAAATTCGATTCCTATCAATTTTAGAATACAGATTTAATTTGCACGAAGGACACACTACTCTTGAAAGACACTCATTTTGTTCGTCATAACTTTCGAAAAATTTAATAATGTTCAGCTTTAATTCTGATTGTATATTAATCATAGTCTTATTTTTGCTACAATACAACAAACAAATAACATAACGGTTTTCTTCATGTGTACGAGCATGATTTTTTATGATTTTAGGTTTGCTGAGCAACATGATGTTCAAGTCACTAATATTTCATAAACTAATTCTATTCGAGTATATTTAAACTTTTTGGGTTTAGATTTTAACGATGCTCTGAATGAAACGTCATCATGTCAAGATAAACGATTAACAATTTGAAATTAGCTATGAATTGTGCTGAATGTCACGAAGTTGATGGTTTTATCATTTTTTTTGAACCAAAAGACAATATAAAATATGTTTAAATAAAATTTACATAATTTTCTTCATTTTGTGTTATGTATACTTCTAAGTAAACAAATATAATCACATTATGAGGAAATGGTGAGTAAATACGATTTTTCTTAAAAAAAATTTTTAAATCGAAAAATCTCGATTAAAAAAAGTACTCAGTCTTGGATTTTAATTTTTCTTGTAAAATGGTCCTGAAGTAGTTCCCTAATATTCCCAAAAAGAAAATCAGAGGTAGAAGAAAGTCAAGGTTAAAATTATTCTAGGACCACCGTGTCTTCTTACAATCAGCTACCTTATGGCCGGCTTTTCCGCACTTGAAGCACGCAGCCGACCTATCTACTACTTGGCACTCTCGACCTATATGGTCATATCCAAGGCACCTGTGACACCTTGTGACCAAAACTCTCCTACTTATTCTGCAGGACACAAAACCGATCTTAATGTGCCCTATCTTCTCCAGCCTGTTGGCGTCCTCTTGGGTGGTGATTACGACAGCGAGCTTCAAACCTCGCTTATTTGGTCCGAGGACCGTCACCTTCCTGCTTCCTTCTGGTACCGTAGAAACTTGCTCCAAGGCACCCAAGACGTCTTCTTTCTCAGTAAGGCTGTCCATATCGCGGATTTCCAGCGTAGTTTGCCGGTCCGCCATCTGCACCTTACCCAGGTCACAGATCACCTTAGTCACCTCCTCGGTGAACAGCTTCTTGCTTGAAGACCTTCCAATTTTAATGAGAAGGTCTCCCTTTTTAGTGGGTAAAGCTCCCACAACCCTTGTATGACTGGCCTCCAGGTCAGCTTCTCTTCGAACTTTCGCCATCACGTCGGTGAAAGTATTTCTTTCGGACACTTTGACGATGACTGTGGCTCTTCCCTTCTTTTCTGGAACTGGCTTTGATACCGTTTTGGTCCCCTTGCCTGCAGTCTTTTTGGGAGGTCTCTCCTCCTTCTTTTTTTAGGGTCCTTCGCAGACTCAGCATCACTTCGCTTCCGCTTCTGACTCTCCAACACAACGTTTCTTAGCATTGCTGCGTTGAAACGGTCACGTCTCGTCCTACGGTCTTTTCGTGCTTCTTCTGACTAAGTTAATCCCTGGCAGAATTTCTTATCTTTTCTGGCGGCTGCTGCGTGCTTTTCCTTCACATCCCGTATGAGCGACGTCAGACTTCTCAGTCCATCCTTGATCGTCATGTTGACATTCTTCTGGACCTCACAGGATTTCAGCATCTTGCTGATCTCTTCCTCCATTTTTTGAATGCCTGCCGCCTCCTCTTCCCGCAGCCTAATGCATTCATCCCGATCTTCATTGCAGCTAGAAATGTCAATCGCAGAAGCATTACTGAAGACAGAAATACAGCTGGCTTGACTGGTCACGCTGCACGTGCTTCCTCTTCTCTCCACCTTGTCCACGATGATCTGTGGAACTCCCAACGCGTTGTTGCCCTCCTGCATCCGTGGGCCACTGCACTGGCCATCGCCTCCGCGTTAACCGCTTGACGATCGGAACCAGTGAGGGATTTAGCCGAAGCATTACCCCGCAGGTACTCTTCCATGTTTTTACAATCGCTCATGATGGATGTTTCCTTTCTGCTGGTTTTGGTCCGCGTCGAGTATTTGATTTTCTCGATACCACCTATTCCTCGAAAGAAATAGGAAGCGATACCTATCCGCGACCTGGCACGCGTCCGATGGAGGACCAGCAACCCCACGCATAGAACAAGCTCCATGCGCCCCGGTGAAACCGAAATTCCAACCGGGCACGGAATTATTATTATTATTTCTTTTGTGGTTGTGGAAAATCTGCGAAAACAGATACCGTAAACCCCGTACTTTACGGTTAAGTGGGGTTGCCGCTCTTGTTCTGGCTGGCCCACTAAAAACCACACCCCTAAGCTGAGACAAATCCCCAATTGCGGTACTGCCGTCAGGCCTAAAACTTCGCAATTAGGGGTCTCCTTGTCACTTCTTTCGTTACCTGCGTAAATGCTTTAAAACAACCGGGACACATTAAAAAACATATACTTTATGAAGTCAAAATTAAAAATTGTAAAATGATCTACATAATAAACAGATAAAATAGTAAAAAGGACGGAAAAATATAAAAAGATAAAATTGTAGTTAAACAAGCACAGAAATAAATAAAAACAAAACTGTGAAATAGATTAAAAAACATAAATACATACTAAAGTTTAAAATACAGAACATAAGTAAATATATAATAAAATACAAATAAATAAATAAATAATTAAAAAAGCGCACTCAGCCTGGTCCTTCGACCTCCTGCAGTTAACCTCCTGCCATCAACATCTTTTGTCTTCATTACCGAAGTAATGATGGTCTCAATGTGTGACCAGGAGTTCACATCCTTCAGCATGATTGGAACCATGTTGTCAGCGGTCAGTTCTGTACCAACCGCCTCAAACATGGCCTGTCTTTCTGTGTTCCAGTGCCCGCAGGTGAAGAGGGTGTGTTCCGCGTCGTCAATAGCTGCGTCGCAATACACACATTTGGCCTCTCTTCTAATCTTAAATCTAAAAAGGTACTGTTGACCGGCTTTTTCGAAAGCCAAAATGGTTCACAGATAGGTCCTTTTCGCCTATCAAGAGTTCCCGAAGTCTCTGTAAAACCATCCCCTCCAGAAATTTACCCATCGTATCCAATAAACAAATTGGTCTATACGATGAGGCATTATCTAGAGGTTTGTCTCTCTTTCTGAGAAGAACTAACTTTTGCGTTTTCCAGTCCTTGAAGAACTCTCCCGCTTGCAAGCACGCATTAAAGACGCTAAGAAGAAGTTCCGGATATACAGCGGTTACTTTCTTCATGACTTCGTTCGGTATTCCGTCACTACCTGGCGCTTTGTCATTTTTTAACGTTTTTGCTACCTTTTTTAGCTCTTCCAACGTAAAGAGCTCTTCGCTTTGGACCACACAATCGGAATAGTCTTCTCCGGGACTAGGTTCTACGTGGGGAAACAGAGCTTTTATTATTTCCCGGACCCAAATCGGATTTTTCAGACCAGGGGTTTTTTGCTTTGTCACTAATTTCTTAGTGACAATTTTAAAAGCCAAACCCCACGGGTTTGACAACCTTCTAGGTTGTCATTCCACCAGTAGATATTTCCTTTTCTTAATCTAGTTTTGCGCCGGCGAGGCATGGAGTTATCGCATGCAGCGGTCACTACTCGCCTCGCCTCACGCACAATACTTTGTACGCAGGTTGACTGTGTCACCCAGTTGAGCTCGTGAATTAAACGTGACTCTTCCAGGGACTGCGCCAACCTCTCTCTATTCAGTCTCCTGAGGTTCCAGGAGGGACTTTTACTGACAAACTGCAGTCTATTGATCCCTCCGGAATTCTCCTTGGAAACCAGAAACTCTATGTACTGGTGGTCACTCATGGTTACCTTGTCCAGCACCATCCAATTCTTAATCCTGCGGGCAAGACGAGGAGAAGCGATGGTTAAATCGAGAATAGATCCCGACGTTCCCCGCCTGAATGTAAACTTTCGGCCACGGTTTAGTACCACCAACCCATTTGCAGAAAGCATCTCGGAGACCAAAAGTCCCCTCCTGTCGCGGCGAGTCTTTCTACATTCCGGTGACTTACTATTAAAGTCTCCCGCAATGAGGAGGTCCCCGTCGAAAGCTCTAATGCTCTCTTCAAGTGCGAGGATTCCCCCGAGTAACGAGTTTTAAGTGGATCTGATGAATTTTTAATAAAGACATCCGCCATTTTGAATTTTCAAAAACTAATAATGGATTCGTAATCAACGACCCCGAAAACCTCCGAGTAACGAGTGTCAAGTGGATCTGATGAATTTTTAATAATGACATCCGCTATCTTGAATCCGCAATTGTTAATTTTTGAAATCTAACAACAGATTCGTAATCAGCGACCCCGATCTCCACATCTCCAGCAAGTTTTACTCCTGTCAGTCCCTTTACAGTCCCGGGCCAGATGTCCGTATCCCAGACATCGATGACATCTTGTCACCTCCAATCTGGTCCGGATTCTGCAATTTATCCATCCGAACCTCACCCTGCCCGCCTTTAGCAGAGCGTCGGCCTTTGTTTCCTGGAGTTGAACTATTGCTAGTTTAACTCCGCTTCTCAAGGTGAGGAGTCGGCAGGAGACCTCCAGGTCGGCCCTGTCTAATAATTTTTGGATCGCACCGACAACATCTACGACCTCCGTGGTCTCGTCGAGGTCTCTGATTTCAAGAGACCTTCCGAAACAACGGGGGTGACGCTCGCCTTTTCTTTGAGAACGTCGGCCAACTTGTCGCTGTAAACTGTGACACCCTGTCCTTTTTGCAAAACAAGAAGCAATTCTTGCTTTCTCGTTCTGCGAACGGCCAGAACCTCCGTCTCCGTGTCTGCTGGGTTAACCGACGTCTTCAGTTGCTTCAGAATGTCGGCGTAGGATTGTCCTTTCTTTGCCGACACTTTGATGGCATCAGTTGACCTTCTTTTCTTTTTTGTCCCTTTTTATTGACTTCCCTGGGCGTTCTTCTTTGGTGTCTTTTTCTTGGTCACCTTCGTCCATGCAGGTTCTTCTCCGGATCCAGGCTGAGGCGCTTCAAGTGTTCGCTTCGCCGGTCTTTCTTCGGGCGAAGAAGAAGCGCTCCTCTTTGAAGAATTTTTGGGGGTTGCTGCCTCCCCCTTCCCGTTGGTCTCGTTAACCTTTTTGGAGATACTTGGGCGTATTTGGGTGCTGGCAGTTCGCTGCGCGGGTGAAATTTCCAGAGTCTTCTGAAACCTATCCTCCGACGAGCGAAGAGCAAATCCTGCACTCCTGCGGCAACCAAAGATCTCCTTGGCTTCGTTCATAGCCTCTTTGACAGTATTAGGGGTGTTTTTTATAAAAGCCCTCTCTGTGGCGAGAAGAGCCTTTTCGAGATCCTCAATCTGAGATCTCTGCTGCTTCATGATCCCCAGCATAAGTTACCATGCTTCGGTCCATGAAGGAACAGAGAATATGCTCTCACCCTGTTCCTCTGTCGGCAGTACCTCCGTAACCATCCCTTCAGGAAGGTACTGCATTGCTTTAAACATCGGGATAGACGGCATTGTTTGCCCCATCTCCTCATTCGTTAGGCTCTCTCCAAAAACCGTGAAGCCTGCACCAACTACCAGGGCTTGCACCTGGTCAGAATTGGTGGTGGGATTACTATCTACTGAGGTACCCACTTGGAGTACTAAGTTCATTTTGTTTTTCATATTCATTTTTTTGGTTTTAGAATCAGGAAACCACCCTGTTGATTGTCCTTTAGTGAAAAGCCCCACCACCACGACAAGGTCTACCGAACATATCCATGATGTCAGTCATGCCCGGCAGCGGATAAGCATACCACCCCGGAGCACCAACACCGTCAAGAATGGCAGTAATGTCCGGCAAAGGATATGCATCCATCCCCAACACACCCATGCCATCCAAGACAACTCTAAGTCCTCCCTGTCCGTCGAGTTAAACAATTTTTTTTCCATTTACCACCAGGGGGAGTGGCGAGAGTGGGAGGAGAAACTAAAACTATTTCCTCCTCCCGCAAGTCGCCCCTAGTGATCTCTCCAGGTTAACCTCTTCTTCCATCCACATCTTTTATCTTCATTACCGTAGTAATAAAGAACTCGATGTGGCGCCAAAAGTCCGCGCTTCGGAGCATAATCGAGACCATGTTATCAGCGGTGAATTGAGTTTTCACCGCGTCAAACATGGCCCGTCTCAGCTCACTCCATTGCCCGCAGGAGAAGAGAGTGTGTTCCGCGTCGTCAATTTCAGCGTCGCAATACACACATTTTGCCTCTTCTCTGATTTTGAATCTGTGAAGGTACTGTCCAAAGCAGTCGTGATCAGTCATTGCTTGCGTAAGGTAGTAGCCAACCTCTCCGTGCTTTCTTTCTAACCATGTGGCGAGGTGGGGAATCAGGCGGTAAGTCCACCTTCCTTTGGAATCCCCATCCCATCTTGCCTGCCAACTATCGACGAGTCTAATTCTTGCCGCTTTGCGGATAGCCAACTTTAGACTACCTCTGCTCTGTTGTTCCCGCGAAACCGCTTGTTCTTTGTTGACTTGGAAGACTTCCTGTCTTTCTTTTGCCAACAAATCTGTTGGCGGTGTACTCGCAAGAACTATAGCAGCGCAATCAGACACCGTCCTATAGGCTAAGATTACTCTCCGTGAACTCCCTGTTTGTACATAAAGTAACCTATCCAAGATGCTGCGGGTCGTAAGGGCGTCAGCCCGTGCAGGGGCAGCGTAAAGCTGCTTTGCTAGACCCACAGTCGCCACTAAGCGCCGCTTTTTTCTCTGGGACTACCAATGTTGGGTGGTATGTCGATGGAAACAAGAGCACAGAAACCCTTCTTCTTACCCTGGTTGACTTCCTTTGCCAGGTTCACAACAGAGAGTATTGCATCAACTGTTGACCGGCCTTTGCGGAAGCCCAACTGGTTCTCCGATAGGTTATTTTCGCCTACCAGGATTCCCTGAAGTCTTTGTAGAACCATAGCCTCTAGAAGTTTTCCCATCGTATCCAACAGACAAATTGGTCTGAACGATGAGACTTTATCCAGAGGCTTATTGCCTTTCCGAAGGAGGACCAACTTTTGCACTTTCTAGTCGCTGAAGAACTCTCCAGCTTTTAAACATGCATTAAAGACGTTGAGAAGCAACTCCGGATACACTGCCATCACCTCTTTTAGGATCTCGCTCGGTATTCCATCATTGCCTGGCGCTTTGCCGTTCTTCAACGTCCTTGCCGCCTTTTAAGTTCTTCCAGCTTGAAGAGTTCCTCCATCTGTACTACGCAAGTATAATCCTCCTTGGGGCTCGGTTCCACATAGGGAAATAGCGCTTTTATGATCTTTTGGAGCCATATCAGATTGCCTAGGCCGGGGGTTTGTTGCCTTGAAACCAATTTCTTAGTAACAATTTTAAACGCCAAACCCCATGGATCGGTCTCGGTCGTTCCGATTAGTTGCAAGCATCCACTATAATTTGCCTCGCCTCTCGCACTATACCCTTTAAAGAAGCTGGCTCCTTCTTCCTGTTGAGTCTCTTAATAAGGCAAGCCTCAACCAGAGATTTTGCTAACTTCTCCCTGTCCAATCTCCTAAGGTTCCAGGAGGGTTTATTCTTACCCTTTTGTGGGCGAATGTTCCCTCCCGCTTTTCCCTCGGAGACTGAAAACTCAATGTACTGGTGGTCGCTCATGGTCACCTGGTCCAGCACCTTCCAGTCTGTTACTCTGCGGGCCAGGCGGGGAGATGCTAATGTCAGGTAAATAATTGATCCTGACGCTCCCCGCCTAAAAGTGAACTCTTTTTCCCGGTTCATCATTACCAGGTCATTCTTTCCATCTTGCGGAATTAAACGCGTTGCGTATGTCAATTGCTACCAACGCGCAGAAGCTCTTCTTATTTTCAGGTCCCAAATTGTTTTTTCCTGCTTTGGCTATGTCGACAACTGCCTGGATGGCATCAACTGTAGACTTGCCTTTACAGAAAGGCATTGCATAGACGCATTGCAAGCGGTGACTATCATGTTCCTCACCGCTCGAACCTCCCCATCCAGATTGCTCGGCCTCTTCACCCAGCCCAAGTCCTCAATTAAAAGGGCTTCTTTTAGGGACCGGCCGAACTTTTCCTTGTCGAGTATCTTCATATTCCACAAGGAGGTTTTGCGACTAGGAACATCCTGTCTTTTTCCTCCTCGTGTGTCTCCCATCGAGACTGAGAACTCGATGTACTGGTGGTCACTTGCAGTATATTCCTCAGAGACCCGCCAGTCGCTTATGCGGCTTAATATTTTAGACGATGCGATCGTTAGATCTATAATTGATCCAATCGCACCTCGTCTAAACGTCCATGTATTTCCCCGGTTTACCACTACTAGGTCGTTCCTGGAGATCGTTTCACCAATCAGAATTCCTCTTTTGCATTAAAATCGCAAGAGATGATGACATCCAGCTTGGATTCTATGAGGCTCGATTCTAGGTCTTCAATATTGTCTTCGAAATTTGTCAGCGGGTCGTTGGGTGAAAAGTAGCAGCTATACATACGTATGTTAGCCACCTCAATCCATACGAACCTACTGCTCGTCTCCAGGAACTTGTCAACCGGCAATTCTGGGTTGCACAGTTTTATGGCGGCTCTCTTCGCCCTATCCTGATACCAAGAGGCGAGGTCGCTTCCTTGATGTTGCTCTCTGCAGCACAGGATATCGATCTCATTTTCCTTTGCTGTTTGTATCAGAAGCACCTGTGCATCCTTACTTGTATGCATATTGACCTGCAGAAATTTTAAGGGTCTGCCCTTTTAAGTTTCTGCAGCTCCTCTTTGTAAACCGGACAGGAAATTCTTCCAGAAACATGGTCGACTTCCTTTTTGCCCAGGTCAATGCACGTTAAGCACTTTGTTTTTTTGTTTGGGCAACTCTTTGCAAAGTGGTCACTTTGCAAAGAGTTGACCAAACAAATCTTCTCTTCTCCTCACTTTCGACAGTTCTTGGTTCTGTCGGGACCCCGGCATGTTCGCGCAACATGACCGTATGCTAGGCATTTCTGGCACCTTGCCACTTCTAAATGTACCTTCTACTTCGGGTAGGCGAATTAATGCCACTTTTGTCCCACCGAAACGTGGAAGAAGCCGACATGACATGTCGAGTTCCGGTTTCTCCAATTTTTCTCTCAAAGCTGAAACCACTTCCTTTTCTGAAGTGGCTTCATAGAGTTCTCTTACTTCAAGAGACCTCTTATTTACAAGGGCTATCACGTCTGCCCTGTTATGCAGAGCCGACGAAACAGCTCCTGCAAAATTTGACGTCTGACCTCCTTTTTTGACGACCACGAGAATTTTTTTGTTGAGGGTTCTCCTAATCTTTATGACCTCTGTACCGAAGTCTTCTGGTTTGACAGAAACTTTTAAAAAAGGCACAATTTCATCAATGGACTCTGTAGTCCTGACTGAAATCTTTACAGCTTCCGTTTTCCTGAGCTTTAAGGGAGGCTTCGGAAACTATTTCTTCTCGCCTGAGGGCTTCTCTTTTGGAGCCCGTTTCTTTTTATTTTTAACGACTTAAAAGACGTCCCCATTGTCCGCTCCATCCTTCAAGACGGTCTCGGCATACGACTTGCCAGGACTATTTGAGGGCGCCTCTTTAGTTCCAACTAGCGACTCAGAACCAAGCTGTGGAGCATCCTTTCGCTTAAGGGGAGATTCCACTGATTTTTTTTTGAATACCGAAATTATTTTTTTTTAATTTTTGGTTAGTATGATAATCTAAAAATACGGGAAAAATAGTCTGAAGCGATAAGAATAGACTCGCGAGCAGGAGAGTAGGAATAACATCACCTTTCCACCTCGAAAATTCATGTTTTTTCATTAATTACCTAACTGCAATTTGTTTATTTTAAAATTTTCAATTTTACTTATCGCACCGCTTGAAAGAGTAGTTCTTAAGTAATAAGAAATGTCTACTGTTACATATCAAAGGTTATGTATATAACTTTAAGTTAAATTTTTGTATATTTGGTCCTTCAAACTTTAAACGCGTTTTTCTCAAAACTACACATATTCAACTTGTTTACACTCTCATTTTTACAATTTTAAACGAAATAACTTGCAATTTGGACAGCATGTTCCTTGAATGTGTAGTTTTCGTGTAAACTAGAATATTTAAGATCCATTAATATTTATAAAAAGTTATAAACAATTTATGTTGCAAAATTATGGTCGAAAAATTAAAAAGTATGTCATTTGGTTATTTTTCAATAAATTTTTTTGTTCTAGTTTACACGATAGCCATAATGGTATAGATTAAGAAAATTTTTGACTTTTTTATTTTAGATTAATTGTCGCAGAGAAAAAATGTAAACAACTTTTAGAGGGGACCACTTTCGGCAGCCATTTTCTAAGACTCCATTAAAAAAATAAATAACTAAAAAATGGTTTTTATTACTGTAACACAAGTATTTTAATGTAAAAAAAGTTTAACTAACAAATATTTATTTTACTAGGGGAGAGTCACTACGGTCGGGACACCTTTACGGTTGGGTCACCTCAGGTTTCTTAGTTGTAACAAACTGGTGCCATTTGCCATTGCATGTAAATACTTGTTAGTGATGGTAGAAAACTTTTCATGTCACTTTCATTAAGTTTCAATGAACTACGCGAGCAGTACAACGTAAAACGTAAATGTGTGGTGAATTTTTAAAGCAAAACTTTTACTTAGTGTCGAGAAAGATTAATTAAACAAAATGGAAGATGTACACTACCGTCCGAAATTGTGCGAACGCTAACATCTCGAGCTATTAAAGAACACACCCGCACAGAAACAGTGATAACTCGGTTAAAAATGAAGCTAGATGATTTTTTTAAATTGCATTGGAAAGCTTATTAAATTTCCAATGAAATGCCAGTATTTTAAGTTGTATTGCATAAATAGGAAGCGAGATATCATGTTATAAAAACAAAAAAATAATTATATTTTTTTCGGAATTTCTTACTCTGACTTTGACTCCCGGCATAGTTTAGCAAAGTTTATGAAAAAAATTGTTACTTTTACAGACAATTCCTTGTAACCTAAGCTTTAAATAGAGACCAAGAACAGCAAAAAATATTTACGGGTTCGCGAGATATTAAAAAAAGAGTCGGACCGTGCAAAGCAGAATTTTCAAACATCGATTTCTCTAATTCGCCGTTGAGTCAATTACTTGTCTGTGAAAAAGTGTCGAAAATTAATTTTACCAAGTACATTCTTACTGAGATCCATTTTTTAATTTAATTTATTATATATCGATATTTAAAAAGTGGATCCCAGTAAGAATGTACTTGGTAAAATTAATTTTCGACACTTTTTTCATAGACAAGTAATTGACTCAACGGCGAATTAGAGAAATCGATGATTGAAAATTCTGCTTTGCAGGGTCCTACTATTTTTGTAATATCTCGGGAACCCGTAAATATTTTTTGCTATTCTTGGTCTCTATTTAAAGCTTTGGTTACAAGGAATTGTCTGTAAAAGTAACAATTTTTTTCATAAACTTTGCTAAACTGTGCCAGGAGTCCAAGTCAGAGTAAGAAATTCTGAAAAAAATATAATTATTTTTTTGTCGTTATAACATGATATCTCGCTTCCTATTTATGCAATACAACTTAACACAGTAGCATTTCATTGGAAATTTAATTAGCTTTCCAATGCAATTTAAAAAAATAATCTAGCTTCATTTTTAACCGAGTTATCACTGTTTCTGTGCGGGTGTGTTTTTTAATAGCTCGAGATGTTAGCGTTCGCACAATTTCGGACGGTAGTGTAAACAATAAAGTAAGATGATGAAATTTATTCATTAGAGAGTGCTTTAATACTTTGGTATGTTATTTGGTTTTTATATCGTGCGTTTATGTATGTGTGCTAAAAAAATCAAAACGACGCGAAACTTACGGTCGGGTCACTTTATATCGTGCATGTTGGGACGCATTATTTTACAATTATGGTGCGTTCTGACATCGAAAATTCATTTGTTTAAGGTAGAGATGTGTGAAGAATGTCATTTTACAGTGAAAAAAATATATTCATGTTCGAAAAACTTTCGTAAAACATTTTAAAAAGTCTCATTTCACATCTCCTGCGATAACGTGTTGTAAACGTTTGGTGTACTGAAAACGTTTTTAGATTAATTTTTATATGAATTTTATATTTCCTTTTTCTATTTTCAAGTGTATTGCAGCATTCTTCTGTAATTTACGGGCCATTTTCAGTAATATTCCTTCATATCACATTGATTTTCTACGGTGTTCCGACCGTAAAGACCTGATCCAAACGTAACGACATTTTTTTCTTTTTTTAAATGTTTATAACTTTTCTAATTTTTGTCCAAACATTTTCTGATGTACAGAAGAAACATTCCACTTTAGAAGATCTTTCCAACCATATGTCAGAAAACGTAAAATTCGGCCTAGAACGGAAGTTATAGGCACAAGTCAAAAAGTGTCCCGACCGTAGTGACTCTCCCCTACCTATAAAAAAAATTTTTTAAAAACCTTAATTTCTGTGGAATCTTCCCTTAATTCTCTTCCCGCCTTGAGTCGTCCATTGCGGACTCGCATCTGGGCTTGCACCTTCCCTGGGGCGTTTATTAACGCCTTTTGCCTTATTAGGGCATGTCGCTGCACTGTCCAGTTGCGGCTCTTGGTCTTTGAAAGGCTCGGGGATAAAACGTAAATTCTTACAGATTATATCGAACGCACTTTCTAAAACCGTCACGCCATCCTGGATGTCACGACAGACATTTTTTTGGCGCTTGAAACCTTGGCGCAAGCTTTTAAAAATTCCCGGAATAGCCAGGAACTGGTCTGACACATTTGCTTCATAGCTTGTCAGCTGATTCTTGTTTTGCCCCCCCCCAAATCCGTGGGGCCTGCGGCGGTGTTCGGAGAGACACAGTCGGGAGTATTGTCCCCTTTCGGGGTTCCTCCTTGAAGTAATTCACTTATTTTATGATTCATAATCATATTTTTTAGTTTTTAAAATCAGGGAACCACCCTGTTGTTTGTCCTTTTGTGGGAAGCCCCGCCACCACGACAAGGTCTACCGAACATATCCAAAATGACACTTGACTCTGGCAGCGGATAGGCATCCTACCCCGGTGCACCTACGCCGTCAAGAATGACAGTAATGTCCGGCAAAGGATATGCATCCATCCCCACCACACCCATGCCATCCAAGACAACAGCCGGAACAGGGAGAGGATAAGCATCCACTTCTCCCAGCACGTCAAAGATATCACTGATGTTCGGCAGTGGACAACCAGCGGCGGAGATTATTATTATTTCAATTCAATTAATTTATTTGTTCATAGGTTTAAACCATTACAAATATAAATATAAAGCCTTATAACACGTGTTACTAAAAAATATAAATAAAGTATAAATACAACCATACACACCTCTACTAAAGTAAACCTATCGGTACAATTCTAAAAACGAGATTTAGCAGTAAAATACTCTGCGTTTGACAGGGCGAAAACATTTAAGCAAAGAACAACATTCATACTCCAAAAAATGAACTGCAATAGACCCGAACAGTTTTAACTTTCGACGATATAGGTGCGCAATTTCAACACGGCTACCACAAAGTTAGCCACCTTTTTTAATTCACACGGCAAGTCAGAATCTAAGAGATACACTCAATACTGCGGATTACTAATAATCTCTCTAGGTAGATGGAAGATCTCAAATCATCATACATTGGACACGAAATAAATATATGAAATAAAGATTCACTGTCTCCCCTGTTACATATACAACAAGGTTTAGTCGGATCATAAACCAACGAGAAACCGCCCGAACAAATACAACCACGTTTAGAACCCATCAATCGTAACTGTGCAATTAATTTGGAGATATACCTTGGCAAATTCAAAGATAAATATGAGCGACCACTTGGACTTTCGAATAAGTAAGGAAAAATTTGCAGACTTTGCGAATTCTGTACTTGAGACATGTTCTTCTGTTTTAAATACCCAAAGTAATTGCACTTCACCTTCTTCTTAATCTGAGATAAACTCAAAGGCCCCATACCCGGCCACAGATCTTGCGAACCGCAGACAGTGAAGAACCCCCTTAACTGCAAAACCCAATTGTACTTGCCCTCACACGACTGCTTAGCCGCCAAATCATTTAACCTTGCCAAGCATAATTTTGGAAATCTTCCATCCTCCAAATTTAGGACTCTCTCAAGCCAAGACAAAGCCCTTCCGAAGATATCATACGCAAGCTGTATGCATTCAGTCTCTAAACGGACTGCGTGGTTAGGTGAGTCAATTGGAACATCTAATACTCTCTTTAAAAACAATGTTTGGATCTTTTCAATCTCCTCCACATATAGCAACCCCCAAATTTCAACTGCATAAAAAACAACACTAAGGGCGAGACTACGAAGCAAAACCTTGATCGACTCCTACGAGCGCACCCTTGACGCATAAACCAAACGCAAAACAGCTCCGACCGCCATCCTCGACATACTCATTCTCGATTCCATTTCTTTACAAAAAACTCCCGATGATTTAAACGTGACACCCAATTATTCAAATTCGTTTAGAACTTCTAGCTGTGATTCATGCAACGAAAAACTATAATCTTTGGTCCGACCTTTATGAAAAACAACAACTTTTGATTTGTCCTTATTAATTATTAATTTATTGGCTAAGCAGAATTCGCTTATTACATTTATTGCCCGTTGAAGAGCCCCCCCGAGAATCGGCCAGCAGCACGATGTCGTCCGCGTAAGCGAGAAGAAGAATATCGGTTAAATGATTCACCGAAATTCCGTCAATCCCGTGATCTCGCAGATAAGTTTCCAAGTCATTGATAAAAATAGTAAACAGAAAAGGGCTGAGAGTCTCCCCCTGCATCACACCCTCTGAGACTTCCACCGGCGAAGTGAGTCTAAACTGAGTCTTGATTGACATTCTAGCTGAGTCATATAGACTCTTTATTTTACGAATAATTTTTGAACTCACGCCCGCCCCTGCAAGTTTGACCCATAACAAAGAATGATTAATTGACGGGAATGATTTTTTAAAATCTATAAAAAATGCGACAAGCTTCCCTTTAAATTTAGAAAATTGTATCTGGATCAAAGAGGACAAAGTAAAAATTTGATGAGCACAACCACGTTTAGCTCTGAAACCTGCTTGATTTTCTGGCAAAAGATTCCCTACCTCCGCCCACTTCGTTATCTCTCAGACAAAATACGGGTAAATATTTTGGTTATACTATTAAGAAGGGTAATTTCTCTATAATTACATGGATCGTCCTTATCCCCTTTCTTGTAAAGCATAATCATCTGATTTTCTGCGAAACTACTGGGTACTCTTTCCCTTTCCCAAATACCATTTAATAATGACAACATTTGAGCAAGCCAGCTCTCGGGTAACTCTTTAAAAAATTCATTCGAAACGCTATCAACTCCTGGTGATTTACCCTTCTTACATTTATTTAAGCTACATCTCAACTCCATTAAGGAAATGGCAGGATCCAACATCGGATGATAATTATTAACTAAATCTAAAACAACAACATTCTTTGGGGGAAAAATGTTATTAGCATGCTCCTGCCACTTCTGGAGCGGTATTGTGTTCGATGATTTCTTATGACCTCTAAACTTGTTCACAGCTGACCAAAATGATTTTACATTAGTACTTTGAGACAGAGAATAAAGTAAGGAATCCTCATAATTTTTATTTTTGCAAGCTAGTAACTCCCTTAGCAATTTCTTGAGGTTTTTATAATTTTTATTCTCTTCCTCTTGAAACCCTAAAGCCTTACATTTTGAAAGAGACTCCTTAACTTCTCGACGCAGTTTCGTACACTCCCCATCTACCCAAGGTTTCTTTCCATGGGTCTTACTATAAGTTCTGGCGATCATATTCAGTTTATTTGCAACCTCCCGGATAGAGTCTAATATGTTCTTGTTAATAAAATCGATATTCTCGCTACCCTTCTCTATAATACACATACCCGACATACAACTCACATACTCATCCCTACAATCATGTTTCCACCTTAATCTATTCTCACTTACTCCCCCCGCATCAATCCCCTCCCACTCTCCACCTCCTCCGACTAACGAAATGACCACCGGTAGATGATCCGCAGTTGTAGGCAAGTGAAGCAAATCTAGGTCTCGTATCAAACTCATAAAATCCAAATAACAAAAAAAACAATTCTATGACACTGTTTCCTTGATGCCCCACAAACGTAAAATTCGCCGGTGAGTCACTCGAGCATCTACCATTTAGCACTGCCAAATCAAAACTCTCGAAACAGTCAGTGAGTGCAATCCCTCTCCTGTTTGTCACCCGATCCATTGACGAACGACTAAATGACACATTACAGTCAGAAGGAAGGGAAAACTCGTATAGTTGATTCAGAATCCCAATTCTTGCGTTAAAATTCCCTCCCATAAATAAAGGTACATTTGGGTAATCAACGGAAATTTTGTTAAGCAAGTTATCTAAAAGTTGAACCATCTCGCAATAATCAACCGAAATCGGGAAATATACTACACCCACAATAAAATTAAAATTACAATGCGAACATTTTATGAAAATCCAATAACGATTCACACTCAAAATTGAAAATTTAAAAATCTGTTCATTTACAAAAATTACTAACCCCCCCGATGGACGGCCCCCTCTTTCTCCAGCTGCTGTACTTACGATGGGTGTGTGAGATCCTAACTAACCGGGTGTATTTAGCGATGGTGACGTCAACCATGTTTCACACACACAGATAATGTCCCCACTTCTCACCGAACCCGCCAAGTCCGAGAAATTCCCAAATCCATTCACATTCCAGAAAAGTACTCTGCACTGACAGCCTGCCTGTGACTGCTATTTTGACACTTTTACTGATTTTGATGCTGCTTGAATATACAGAGCTTGAAAATTTAATTTTCTTTTTAATGACCTTGGAGTAGCTGTTTCACTCTTTTCTCCGCCGTCCGACTGATCCTTGTCCGGCATATCCAGCAATATTTCAATATCCTGAAGGGTAAGGGGCTTATTATCAAGATATAGGCGATTACTTTTTAATGTTGTAGTTACCCCCATCACTTTTAATTTGTCCTTAACTTCAAAAAGGTGCTTCCTCTCTTTCCTTTCCTCCAGTGACAAGTCCAAACTCACTCCCAGATTTAGCTTCAATAATACCTCTCTCTTACTCAAAATAAGCAGTTTTCTCTTGAACGAATCCAACTTAATTAAAATCGGTCTTTTACCCTGAACTCTGCCCAGTCAAAAAACGTCCAAAAGATGATCCTCAGTCATGCCCAACCCAAGATTGTTCAACACTCCCAAAACATACGAGTGGATATCTTCATTTTCCGTATCAGGTGTATTGTGTATTATTATTATTATTATTTCGTGCCCGGTTGGCATTTCGGTTTCACCGGGGCGCATGGAACTTGTTCTATGCGTGGGGTTGCTGGTCCTCTATCGGACGCGTGCCAGGTCGCGGATAGGTAAACGATTCCTATTTCTTTCGAGGAATAGGTGGTTTCGAGGAAATCAAATACTCGACGCGGACCAAAACCAGCAAAAAAGGAAACATCCATCATGAGCGATTGTAAAAACATGGAAGAGTACCTGCGGGGTAATGCTTCGGCTAAATCCCTCACTGGTTCCGATCGTCAAGCGGATAACGCGGGGGCGATGGCCAGTGCAGTGGCCCACGGATGCAGGAGGGCAACAACGCGTTGGGAGTTCCACATATCATCGTGGACAAGGTGGAGAGACGAGGGAGTACAAGCAGCGTCACCAGTCAAGCCAGCTGCATTTCTGTCTTCAGTAATGCTTCTGCGATTGACATTGCCAGCTGCAATCAAGATCGTGATGAATGCATTAAGCTACGCGAAGAAGAGGAGGCGAGCATTCAAAAAATAGAGGAAGAGATCAGCAAGATGCTGAAATCGTGTGAGGTCCAGAAGAATGTCAACATGACGATCAAGGATGGACTAAGAAGTCTCACGTCGCTCATACGGGATGTGAAGGAAAAGCACGCAGCAGCTGCCAGAAAAGATGAGAGATTCTACGAAGGATTGACTTGGTCAGAAGAAGCACGGAAAGACCGAAGGATGAGACGTGCCCGTTTCAACGCGGCAATGCTGAGAAACGTTGTCTTGGATGCTCAGAAGCGGAAGAGAAGCGAACCTGAGCTTACGAAGGATCCAAGAAGGAAGAAGGAGGAGAGACCTCCCAAAAAGACTGCAGGCAAGGGGACCAAAACGGTACCAAAGCCAGTTCCAGAAAAGAAGGGAAGAGCTACAGTCATCGTCAAAGTGTCCAAAGGAAATACTTTCGCCGACGTGCTGGCGAAAGTTCGAAGAGAAGCTGACCTGGAGGCCAGCCAGACAAGGGTTGTGGGAGCTTTAACCACTAAAAAGGGAGACCTTCTCATTAAAATTGGAAGGTCTTCAAACAAGAAGCTGTTCACCGAGGAGGTGACTAAGGTGATCGGTGACCTTGGTAAGGTGCAGATGGCGGACCGGCAAACTACGCTGGAAATCCGCGATATGGACACCCTTACTGAAAAAGAAGACGTCTTGGGTGCCTTGGAGGGCAGTTCTGAAGACTCCGCAGCTCCCTGATCCAGCGACATGTGGGACGTTCTCCTTGTCGCCGAACTTCGCCTTGCATAAGAAGCAGCATAGGCTCTTCTTACAATCAGCTACCTTATGGCCGGCTTCTCCGCACCTGAAGCACGCAGCCGACCTATCTACTGCTTGGCAGTCTCGACAAATATGGCCATATCCAAGGCGCCTGTGACACCTTGTGACCATAACTCTCCTACTTATTCTGCAGGACACAAAACCGATCTTAATGTGCCCTATCTTCTCCAGCCTGTTGGCGTCCTCTTGGGTGGTGACCACGACAGCGAGCTTGATACCTCGCTTATTTGGTCCAAGGACCGTCACCTTTCTGCTTAATTCAGGTACCGTAGATAATTTGTCTAGGGCCTCCTTGACATCCTTCTGTTCGGTAAGGGTGTCCATGTCCCGGATCTCCAGCACAGTCTGCCGGTCCGCCATCTGGACTTTACCCAGATCGCCGATTACCTTTGTCACCTCCTCGGTGAACAGCTTCTTGTTTGAAGACCCTCCAATTTTAATGAGAAGGTCTCCCACAACCCTTGTCTCGCTGGCCTCCAGGTCAGCCTCTTTACGAACCTTCGACAGCACTTCGGCGAACGTAGCACCTTCAGCCACTTTTACGATCACTGTGGCCCTTACCTTCTTAACTTGACTTGAGTTATTTTTCTTTTTTGTCTCTTTGCCTTTCGACCTTTTAAGAGGTCCCTCCTCCTTTTTCTTTTTTGGGTCCTTCGTAACATCAGGATCACTTCTTTTCCGTTTCTGAGCCTCCAAGACGATGTTTTTAAGCATTACTGCATTAAAACGGTCACGTCTCGTTCGTCGGTCCCTTCGTGCTTCCTCTGACCAAGTTAGTCCCTGGTAGAACTTCGCGTCTTTTTTGGCCGCCACTGCGTGCTTCTCCTTTACCTCCTGTATGAGCGATGTTAAGCATCTAAGTCCATCTTTGATTGTCCTATTGACATTCTTCTGGACATCGTAGGACTTCAGCATCTTGCTGACCTCTTCCTCCATTTCTAGAATGCTTGCTGCTTCTTCATCCCGCAGCCTCACGCATTCATCTCGCTCTTCATTACAGCTAGCAATGTCAATCGCAGAAGCATTACTGTAGACAGAAATGCAACTGGCTTGACTCGTCACGCTGCTCGTACTCCCTCGTCTCTCCGCCTTGTCCACGATGATCTGTGGCACTACCAACGCGTTGTTGACCTCCTGCATCCTTGGGCCACTGGCCATCATCCTCACGCTAGGCGCTTGATGATCGGAACCAGTGAGTGATTTAGCCATCAACCCCACGCAAGGGAACAAGTTCTAATGCGCCCCAGTTAGAACCGAAATTCTAACCGGGCACGGATATTATTATTATTATTCCCCCCGATGGTTGGCACCTTGTCGTGGTGGGTGGGCTTTAGGGCAAACTGAAGGACTTTCCCTTCCCCTTTTTTTTGGGGGCAGCGAAGCTTTACCGGTTTTCCTCTATCTAAGATCAACAACTGACATGGAGAACTGCTCAGTAAACAAAAAGGTATTAAATATTGGACTGTTCGGGGACCATTCTTCTCTGCGGCCGATACAATTCTTGATAATTTTGCCCTTCCTTGCTCCTGCATTTCTTAGCACTGATGAGGATGGATTTGCTAATCCGTGCGGAGAATCTTGAGTTTTACTCGATTCCCAAACGGAGGCGATGACTGCTTGCGCTGGTTAATCCCCGTTGTCCTTGTGGTTCCAGCAACCTTAGAAAGGAATGATCGTTTGCTCGTTCTTCCGGACTTGGGAAGCTGGCCATCCAACTCCTAGGAAAAGAATTGTAGGACTCTCGGATGGGTGGAGCGCCAGGTTTTGTTCTGCGGTCGATAAGAAATGGCAACCTGAGCAGTCCTTCCTTCATAAGTTACTCCAAAAGACACGACACGGAGATACAATTTGTTTTTCATTCACGCATGTGAGTTACACACAAGAACACAAAACACACACGAGGTCACTGCGCACCCTGCAAAAAGCAGTACATTGCAATGATCTGACAGTGCACATAACACATGCACACATATTACATAGTCACATGCTAAGGGATGGAAGAGTCGAAGAGTGGGGAGTTATACTCGGCCTTTTGGAGAGGCAGTCCGGGGTGATCGAGCATCTCGTCGAATCGCAGAAGATAGTGAGGGACGGGATGCTGAAGAACAATGCGAAGGAAGTCAAAATCAGTGCCAGAGCGGCATATCAATATGGTGAGAGTCTCAAAGGCATCATATAAGATTTAATGGAGGAGGGGGCCAGCTTCTTTCAAAATTTGAAAAAGGCTGAGTGTCTCTCTGAAAAGAGAGTTCGAAGTCGTCAGAGAATAACACCTTCAGCGACTCCGAGCTCAGAGCGAAAAGGAAAAAAGAGAGATGCCTCTGGGACTCCACCAGAGAAAGCCGAAAATAAAAAGGGAAAGACAGGCGAGCTGTCCCCAGGGGAAAGCAAGCCTGTCGACGAAACAATTAAAAAATTGAACTCTCTCCAGAAGAATGAAAATTGGAGAGAGATCAAGAAAAAAAAGAATATAGAGAAAAAGGAGGAAGAAAAAGAGAGGGAGTAAAACAGAGAGACTGGTCGACCCCCCCGCAAAAGAAAAGAGAGGACGACCGATGCGATAGTTATATCCACGAAAGATCCGGATATAATGAAAACAATGAAGGCAGCGTTCAGGCCTGAAGAAACGGAAACGGAGATACTGTCTGTTCGGAGGACCAAGAGAAATGATCTCCTTTTGGTTCTCAAGAGGGGACAGGGCCTCTTGAGTTTCAGCAGTGCCCTGACCACTGCGCTCATGGGAAAAGCGGAGGTGAGGACTGTTGTCTCGACGAGGTCGATAGAAATTATGGACCTCGACGAGACCATAGTCAAAGAGGAAGTGATAGAGGCGGTCCGGAGTGCACTGGACAGGCCTGACTTAGAAGTTCCATGCCAAATCTTTACTCGCTATGGAAATTCGAAAATGGCGATTCTGCGGCTTCCGGAAACGGAGGCGGAATCGCTGTTGAAGGCGAAGCGGGTTAAG
This sequence comes from Leptopilina myrica (nomen nudum), assembly GCA_032872475.1. Taxonomy (NCBI): domain Eukaryota; kingdom Metazoa; phylum Arthropoda; class Insecta; order Hymenoptera; family Figitidae; genus Leptopilina; species Leptopilina myrica (nomen nudum). Next base: position 37,950,342 of record CM065458.1, on the reverse strand, counting down.
ATCGGATGGGTCAGCTGCAGAGTCCATGCCAGGGTGGAAGTAGAGAGGTGCTTTAGATGCCTCTGCTACGGCCATCTGGCTGGAGGATGCAGAGGACCGGACAGAAAAGCGGCTTGCTGAAGATGCGGCAGTCCTGACCACAAGAAGGGTCAATGCACAGGCGAAGCCAGGTGCATTGATTGTTCTGATCGTGGGATGGAGGACACAAAGCACTCTTCAGGGAGCAGGGCCTGTTCGGTGTACTGGAAGATGCTGGTAGATCTGAAGTCCAGAGCTTAGGTTTCTCCAGATAAATCTCAGGAAGGTAAGTGTAGCGCAAGATCTCTTGATGCAGACTGCCAGAGAGAGGAGTGCTGATATACTGCTTTTCAGTGAGCAGTATAAGAAGCCAGACTCCACTGTCTGGTTTGAGGATGCATCAAGGAGATCAGGTATCCAAGTCTGTAACCCGGACATTGCCATTGGTGACTTTCTGGAGACTGACATGGGGTTCGTTTGGGTAGATGTGGCGGGGGTACGCGGGTACAGCTGCTACTTTTCTCCAAACGATCCCATTAAAAAGTTCAATGCTGAGATTCAGGCTCTTGACGAGAGCATCAAGGCTTTCGGCGGGGATGTCCTTATTGCGGGAGACTTCAATAGTAAGTCGCCGGAATGGGGAGAGACTCGTTTAGACAGGAGGGGAATCTTGGTATCGGATATGGTTGCAGCAAACGATCTAGTGGTAATGAACCGGGGTCGAGAGTTCACGTTTAGACGCGGGGTAACAGGGTCTATCATTGATTTGACAATTGCGTCACCTCGCGTTGCTCGCAGAATGAGGGGGTGGGAAGTACTGTTGGAGACGACCATGAGCAACCACCAGTACATAGAGTTTATAGTCGCTGAGGAAAATCGGAAAGGGTACAAAAGCCCGCATGTTGGTCAAAAGAGACCCTTTTGGAACCTCAGACGGCTAAATAGGGAGAAGTTGGCAGAGTCTCTAGCTGATGCCCGAGCTATACGCGAGCTGGGCTGGATGACAAAGCCAACTTCTGTGGATGACAAAGTGCGTGAGGCGAGGCGAATAATAATTGCAGCGTGCAATTACTCGATGCCTCGCCGGCAACAACAAAAAAGAACTAGGAAGGGAGCTCTGTACTGGTGGAACGACGAACTAGCCCGCCTTAGAAGAGAATGCAATGCAGCAAGAAGGAAATACACCCACTTTAAGGGAGACCTTTAGCTGCAAGAAAAGTGGCATAAAGCCAGGCATCTCTTTAAGCGGGCTGTGAAGGGTAGCAAACAATCGTGTTGGAAGGCCCTGATCGGAGAAGCGGAAAAGGACCCATGGGGTTTAGCCTATAAAGTCGTTACTAAGAAATTAGTATCGAGGCAAAAAATACCTGGTCTTGACAATCCGATCTGGGTCCGAAAAATTATAAAGGCGCTGTTTTCCCATGTGGAATCGAGCCCCAGGGAGAACTATACCCCCTGTGTGGTCCGGAAGGATGAGCTTTTTACTCTTGAAGAGCTTAAAAAGGTGGCAAAGACGTTAAGAAGTGTCAAAGCGCCAGGCAGGGACGGAATACCTAACGAGATCCTCAAGCAGGTTGTCGATGTGTATCCGGAACTACTTCTCGAAGTCTTTAATACATGTCTTGAGAGTGGAGTGTTCTTCAGTGACTGGAAAACACAGAAGGTGGTCCTCCTAAGAAAAGGGGATAAACCTTTGGATAAAGTCTCATCGTTTGTTGGATACGATGGGAAAATTTCTAGAGGGAATGATTCTGGAACGACTTCAGGGAATCCTGATAGGCGAAAATAGCCTATCGGAGAATCAATAAGGTTTTAGGAAAGGCCGATCGACAGTAGACGCGATGTTAGCGGTTCTAGAAAAGGCGAAAAAAGTCAAAGACAAAATTAAAGAAGGGCGAAAAAAGGGCTTCTGCGCGCTCGTTACAATAGACATCCGGAACGCGTTCAATTCTGCGAGATGGGATAAGTGTGTAGAGTCAATGAGATGTAAAGGGGTACCGACGTATCTGCTGCGAATGATAGAAAACTATCTTAGCGACAGATGGGTTGTGTATGAGAGCGATGCATAGCATATCAAAGAGGAAATGACATGCGGAGCTCCCCAAGGATCAAGGGTGGGTCCAACTATTTGGAACGTTATGTATGACGATTTTCTGAGGTTGGACTTACCTAAAGATACGTTCATGTCCGGGTTCGCGGACGACGTGCTTTTGGTATGTTACGACGAGTGTCTAGAACTTTTGAAAATAAAACTTGACGATAGTCTGCGTCGAGCTGAGTTTTGGCTTTACCGACATGGTCTGCAAACGGCGTTCGAAAAGACCGAAGCTCTACTCGTCACAGACAGGAGACTTTACACAGCTCCGAAAATCGAGATAGGAGGATCTGAAGTCGTATGGGGAAACACGCTTAAGTACCTGGGAGTGTGGTTGGACAAACGCTTAAGTTTTGGCCAACATATTAACATATCAACGCTCAAAGCCACTGAATGCATGGAAAACCTTTCGAGGATGATGCCCAATATCGGTGGCCCCAGGGAAAATAAACGAAGACTAGTGGCACCTGTGGTTCAATCAAAGCAGCTATATGCTGCCCCTGTATGGGCCTCAGCCCTTAAGATCCACAGCATCTCTGACAGACTCCTCTCGGCACAGAGAGAACCAGCAAGGAGAATAACGTCAGCCTTCAGAACGGTGTCTGACTGCGCTCTCCGGGTGCTTGCTAGATTACCGCCAACGGACTTGTTGGCAATGGAAAGGCAGGAAAATTTCCAGCTCTCCAAAAATCTGGTGGGCAACCCGGAGCGTAGAGAAAGACTTAAAGCTTTAATCCGCACCGAGTAAAGGAAAAGACTCGTTCTGAGTTGGCAGGAGAGATGGGATGGGGAATTAAAAGGCAGATGGACTCATCGCCTGATTCCCCACCTCGCCACATGGTTGGAAAGACAGCACGGTGAAGTGATCTACTACCTGACACAGGTTTTATCGGGTCATGGTTGTTTCGGCCAGTATTTTTGTCGGTTCAAAATAGACGAAGACGCGAAATGTGTGTACTGCATCGGTCCGGGAAACGACGATGAAGCAGTACACATTGACGACGCGGAGCACACGCTTTTCTTCTGCGAGCACTGGCGTGAACTCAGGGAAGCCATGTTTTCGGCCGTGGGCACTGAAGATGAGTGATGAGGGAAAAGGAGAAGAACAGAAGGATGGGAGTATACTGGAGAACTCCTGCTGCTCGGCTGGGCGCTCGGGGAAGACGGAGGAGATTATAACTAGATCTCCTCCCTCTTCCTCTAGCGCTTAGTTAAGGACTTCGGATCTAGAAGAAGGTAAGGAGACCTCCACTGGCGATGCAAGCTTGACGGCAGTTCCGCCAGGGGAGATATGTCTCAAAAGGGTGTGGTTTTTAGTGGGTCGACCAGAACAAGAGCGGTCATCCCCACATAACCTAAGAATGCAGGCTCCAGGTATCTGCCTTGGAAGTAGGCCTCCAAAGGTTAGCAGATTTTCCACTTCCCACGTAAAAAAAATTATTATTATTATTATTATTATTATTGACTAAAAGTGAAATAATCAATATAAAATTTTTAACATGATGACTTTTATAATTCTTTGAATCTATTACTTAAGAATCACCAGTGTTTTCTTCTGTACTCTTGGATTGTGATTTCAGGCATATTCCAGTCTGATAGTTCAATGGAACGTTTCCCCAAACTACGCACCGAATCAGAAGCACGAAAAATCGACTGCATCCAGTTCTATAAATAAAGAGTAAATTTTTAATAAAACTTTTATTTAAAAATAAAATAAAGAATTAAAAAAATATTTAATAAAATTCTACTGATTGTTTAAGTTCTATTTATAAAACTAAATAAATCGTTAACTTCGACTTAAAATTTGTATTCATTTGAAACTTTTGACTTATTTTAGACTTTTGAATGTAAAAATATAAAGTCTTCAAGAATCAAAAAATCATTTTTTTCCAATTTTAATTTAAAGATAAATCGTGAAAAATTATTTCATATTCAGTTTTCCACATTTTTCCACTACATATGTGGTATTGAGTTTAAATATCAAGTTTTCTACAAGAATTCAAACATTATGTTTATTTTAATATTATTATTATTTGAAAAAAAAATTTCAACTAATTTTCAGCTCTAGAATGTAAAAATATTATTTTGTCTTAAGAAATAAAAAATGTGGATTTTTTTACAAAAATATCAAAATGTCAAATGTTGAAAAATCGAAAAATTAGTTTTGTTTTTAATTCGAATTTAAAGAAAAGTAATAAAAAATGTTAAATGATACATTTTTCGCTTTATTTTAAACATAATAATGAAGTTAGTTAGTTTATAGTAATCAAGTTTTCATTTTTATGTGTAGTATGTATATTTATTTTAGCTTTTTATTATTCAGAAAAATGTGTGTTTATTTAAAAAAAGATTAAAAAATGAAAAAAAAAAAATTTTGCAAGAAATTTTAAATGGAAAAAGGTTCAATTTTATAAAAAAAAATATGAAAATCTACGACTAAACGAGCAAAAGAAGTGTTGTTTGTTGCAAATTTGTTTTAAACAAACTGAACAGGTAAAAATAGGTAAATAAATTTCTTTTTCATAACGATTTCGTAGCTGACAAGCTATACTTTTTAAGCAGATTTAAAAGTTAAAAAAATTAAATTAAATATTGTTTAAATAATTATTTTCAATTGATAAGTTTCTTTTATCTTACCTCAAGATAACAAAATATTTCTCTTTTGAATTTGCATTCTTATTTTCTAGCAGAAGCATCTTCCAAATAAATTGACATATCATTGCTGTAGTGTAAGTGTCTTGTAAAAAATTGCGAAAAATATTCTTGACATTTCTCTACAAGGTGTAAACCTAACCTTATTTCAACTTGTTTATATTGTTCTATTTTCTGACACAAGAACATGTTTGCATAATAAAAAAAGAAATATCGGCTTTTTATCTCATTATTATGAAAAAGAATTTTTATATTTTAATTATTTATATTGTTGTCCAGCTATTAAAAAAATTTAAATCCATCACGTGGAAGTTTAACGTAATCCAATATCGATAAATGCTATTAATTATTATTTACAATTACTGAACTGCACTATTCTTATAAAAATGGGAATATGATTTTCATTGTTTTCATATTACACTGATTAAAACATCTCTGACAATTAGAATTCTCCATTCGTACCGTCGAGAAGATCAACAATACAATAGCATGGACAAAAATGGAGGGTGCATTCCCAATGTAAGCCGAGAGCAACAATAAAGCATAATTTCATGAGAGTTTGAAGAATATAGAGATAGTGCTTGCCTTTCCATTTTCATGAATTTACGGTTGATGTTTTACTTATTATTTTTTCATCTTGTGATTTTCCGGATTCCTTCCTCACTGAGGATCCGTATATGTATCGTTAATCTCAAATGGCAGCACCATAGCAAGATCGTCTAGCGCTTAATTTTGGATTTTACGAAAAGTCACATTTGTTTTACAAATAAATGGGCGAAGTAACTAAATACTTTTTGTGGAATTGTGAAAAATTAAAAATTTAAGGGGAGATTTCACAGAAATTAAGGTTTTTTTAAAATTTTTTTTATAGGTAGTAAAATAAATATTTGTTGGTTAAACTTTTTTTACAATAAAATACTTGTGTTACAGTAATAAAAACCATTTTTTATTTATTTATTTTTTTAATGGAGTCTTAGAAAATGGCTGCCGAAAGTGATCCCCTCTAAAAGTTGTTTACATTTTTTCTCTGCGACAATTAATCTAAAATAAAAAAGTCAAAAAATTTCTTAATCTATACCATTATGGCTATCGTGTAAACTGGAACAAAAAAAATTTATTGAAAAATAACCAAATGACATACTTTTTAATTTTTCGACCATAATTTTGCAACTTAAATTGTTTATAACTTTTTATAAATATTAATGGATCTTAAATATCCTAGTTTACACGAAAACTACACATTCAAGGAACATGCTGTCCAAATTGCAAGTTATTTCGTTGAAAATTGTAAAAATTAGAGTGTAAACAAGTTGAATATGTGTAGTTTTGAGAAAAACGCGTTTAAAGTTTGAAGGACCAAATATACAAAAATTTAACTTAAAGTTATATACATAACCTTTGATATGTAACAGTTGAAATTTCTTATTACTTAAGAACTACTCTTTTAAGCGGTGCGAAAAGAAAAAATGTAAATTTTAAAATAAACAAATTGCAGTTAGGTAATTAATGAAAAAACATGAATTTTCGAGGTGGAAAGGTGATGTTATTCCTACTCTCCTGCTCGCGAGTCTATTCTTATCGCTTCAGACTATTTTTCCCGTATTTTTAGATAATCATACTAACCAAAAATTAAAAAAAAATAATTTCGGTATTAAAAAAAAATCAGTGGAATCTCCCCTTAATGACATAAAGCGAGGAATTTGTGTCACAGGAATTCTTGTCTTTTTCTCTCCTATGACAGGCATAAATTTGTCTATAAGTGCAGTCCCACGCTGGTAGAATAGTTTAGTAATATAATAGATTTGACTAATCAAAATAAGTGTTAATAAAATCCAGTCATCTAATTGGTCAAAATTTTTCCAAAAGTCGTGTGAACGTACTCTAAGGTGTGTGGGAAGGGTAGTGTTTTTCTATACTTGTTCCTAACCTAGCTTCTCTATAGTATTGTTGATCGTCCGGATAATATGGATGATGAATTCTAATTATTAAAAATATTTTTTTAATTCGTTAATGTGTAGTAGAAACACAGTGATAATGATATTCCTTCCATAATAAGAAGACAAAAAGTAAAATAATTACTATTTTTAAAATTTTTAATAAGTGAACGGACGAGGTGTCATTTTCAAATATATCCGAAACTAAAATTCGCATTAATTCTTTAACAAATATTCATCAAATAGAATTCTATTCTGTATTTACAATTAAACACTGTATTTCTTAAAACTATGTGTGCAACAAAAAATTTGATTTATTATAACTGTTAATTTCTTTTTATACTATTATTTACTTTTGCAAGTATTATTAAAATTTTTAAATTTTGTGTTGCTGGTAAAACTATTTTACGATGTTTTTCTAAATAATTTTAAAAATTTCTACTTACACATTTCAATTTGTTGAATATTTTTAATAGTAAAAAAACAAATAAAAAATATCTAACATACATATACAGATGACAAGCGTTTCGTTAATTTCACAGTTAAATATTGTTATCTTTGAAGGATAAATAAGTGTAAGTTTTTAATGTCTTTAAGTAATTTATAACTTTATTAATTGGTTTCTCGTATAATCATTAAATATTATTTTACCTAAAAAAAGTTTTAATAGTTGTCTAAAATAATATTGAGGTGGAAAAAATATAACAGTTTTCGGAATTGAATCTTTTTCGAAATTTTTAAGTTAAAATTCAATGCTAAAATAAAAAACAACTGCATGTTAATTTTTTTACAGTTGTGCTCTGCAAAATTCGTTTTATTTTTCTATAATTCTTTTACAATAAAAAATATCAAAAAGGAAGATTTTATTTTAATATTGATACAATTTTTCAACATTGAAATTATTTTACTTAAAATTTTTAATGATTTTACACTTTTGTAATTTTTAAATAATTGTAAACAAATAAATTTGGGATAAATAGAAATTAGGAATTTTAAAACAATGATTTATTTGTAATGTTTTATAGTAAAAGGGAGTTAACACAATCTGTTGATTAACACAAAAAAGCAAAATTTATTTTTTACGCCTTAAGTCCATTTTGACTTTAATACTTGAAAATTCAATTATTTCTGAAATTGTGGTTTTGGTCTGACGTATCATTTTTTCCGTTGATTTCTCGTATTTTTTCGCAAATTCTGTGTGGCTGTTGTTTAATTTTGTTCGGTTTTGTGTAACCTAACCTAAAAGTCGACATGGCTTCTACAAAAGTGAGTTTGAGTGACAAATTTTGTCGTGGTTGCAATATTGAAGTGCAAAGAGAAATTGTTCGATGCGAAAAGTGTAATGCCCCGTATCACCCAGGTTGTATTAAACCAAAGAGGAAATGTTGCAGTTCAAGATCGAACTCTCCTAATCCAGCTACTTTACCCCTGACCAGAGAAGACCTTGCCACCATGCTTTCTGATCAATTATCGAAGATTACACTTCAAATTGACCCCCTGAGAGAAACCCTAAACAATGTCTCTGATCGTGTTGAGAGAATTGAAGCTGCAGTGACTCGAATGGATTTACTTGAAACCGAAGTGGAAGGTATTAAAGAAGACATTACTATTTTAAACTCTAAAATTGAAAATTGTTCTGAACAAATTATGTCAGATTGCATGCAAGAATTAAATAATCGCAATTTTCGCAGATATAATGTCTTGCTATTTAATCTTCCTGAAGCCAATTCAGTGAATAGTATTTCTAATGAAGATACTAATTTTATTAAGAAATTTTTGAGTTTATTATCATCTGAAATTGTCTCATCAATTCGCACATTAACGCGTCTTGGCAAATACCAACAGATGGCCCCACGTCCTCGACCATTGCGGGTGACTTTCATGGACGAAGCATGTGTCAAGAAAACAATAACAGCCTACAGAGATTTGAGACAGAGCAAGAAGGCTATACCGGATTTCATTCCAACAGCTCTTTCCTTATCTTGGGACAAAACTCCAATGCAAGCGAAGCAGTACGGAAAGGCGAAAGAGATGATGGAAGAACGGTTGAGGAAGGGGGAGAAGGGTCTACGACTGATTTACCAGCGAGGAGCGCCTCGCATAGTTTTGGGACCAAAGGTTTCACAACAGTCCAACTAGGCAATATTATTGTCTCTCCTACATCAGTCTCTCGCTCTCCTTCTCTTGGCGGAGTAAACAGAGACGGTCATACCTCTGTTTGCGATATACCTCGTATCTGTGATGGTGATTTAACATGTGGTCCCCCTCCTATGAATCACTTTCCTTCATTGAGAAGGAGAACATCTGACATTCTTATTTATTATCAGAATGTCAGAGGACTAAGGACAAAATTGCATGTATTGAAACAAGTATCTCCCACATTGAATTTTAATATAATTATTCTGACGGAAACGTGGCTTACTTCTGCATTTAATACAAGCGAACTCGGTTTAAATAACTTTGACGTTTTTCGTTGTGACAGAAGTGGGGACACAAGTGTATTTTCGCGTGGTGGTGGTGTGCTTATCGCCTCTAATTCTTTGCTGCATGCATCGTTTGTGAAAACAAATATTAACTCTGTCGAACATGTTTTTATAAAATTTGTATTCCATGCTACATGTTATATCGTGGGCTCTTTTTATATTCCTCCAAACTCTGGTTTAGTCACTTACACAATTGTATGCAGTATCCTTGAAAATTTATATATTCAATACCCGTCAGCAATTTTTTGCATCTTTGGTGACTTCAATTTACCATCAGTAACATGGATTAATAACTTAAATGACGGACCTATATGTGTCCCTGCAGCTGGATCGTCGCGAGTTTGTAACGAAATATGTAGTTATTTATCAAATTCCCTTGTTTACATGAATCTCGTTCAGGTTAATACTAATGTTAATAATGTTGGATCATTACTAGATTTAGTATTTTACAACTCATTAAATTACACCCTGGAACTGTCAATTGATCCTATTTTGCCCGTGGATAATTATCACCCTCCGTTACTTTTTTCTATACATAATCTCATTGACACAAATGTTAATGCGTCGCAAAATAGTCGACATCTTAAATATAATTTTGCATTAGCTGATTTTAGTAGTATTCTTAGTTATTTAAATAATGTCGACTGGACATCTGTGTTAAGCACTGCAAACATTGATGAGGCTGTTGATGTTTTTTATGATCATGTTTACATGGCTATTAATTTATCTGTTCCTATTAAGGTTATTAAAAGGGATAATTATCCAACGTGGTTTACCCACGAACTTAAACATTTAGTGTGCCTAAAGAAAATTGCTCATAAGCAATTTAAAATTACAGGTAGTTCGCTCGACTACGCCGAGTTCTCGTACTTACGTGATAGATGTAAATCATTGTCAAAAATTGCAAATAATAATCACATCTCTCGAGTCAAAAATTCTATAATATCTAATCCAAAGCAGTTTTGGAATTATATTAATTCTTTCCGTAATTAAACACGAATTCCGAATAATGTATATCTTGGTGACCTCTCCGCTAACACTGACCTTGACGTTGCAAATTGTTTTCGCCAACACTTTAGTTCTGTGTATTCATTTCCTTCATCAAATATTTCTGCTCGTGATTTTCAATTTCAAAATAATTGTCATATTAATAGATTCTTTATTGATAAGGATACTATTTTACTGAAATTAAAAAATATCAATGTCAATAAAGGTGCTGGACCAGACCATATCCCTCCGATTCTCCTAAAAACATGCAGCTCTGCTTTTGTCGAACCATTGTTTATTTTATTTAACTTATCCCTAGAATCAGGTATTTTTCCTTTAATTTGGAAAAGAAGTATTATTGTTCCGGTTTACAAAGATGGAGATAAAAAAAATGTTACGAATTACCGCCCTATCTCAATTCTCAGCGCAATCGCGAAGATTTTTGAAAGTATCGTTTACGATGTTTTTTATTATCAAGTAAAACAATTAATTGTTGAAGAGCAGCATGGTTTTATGAGGCGAAGGTCAGTTTTAACTAATTTAGCTCTATTTACTAATTTTATTTCTCTTAATTTGGAACGTGGTACACAGACAGACACGGTATATACCGACTTTTCTAAGGCATTTGATAGGGTCGATCATGCAATTCTGCTGGCTAAGCTTGAGGCCATGGGCTTTTCTCCTGATATAATCTTATGGATAAAGAGTTATCTTTCTGACAGATTTTCATCTGTTCGGATTGGGTATTGTTTTTCAGATGTATTTATGGCCACTTCTGGAGTCCCCCAGGGATCAAATCTTGGACCTCTTTTTTTCTTACTTTTTGTAAACGATATAAAATCTATATTTGAGTTTAGTTTTTTTCTTTTATTTGCTGACGACCTTAAAATTTATAAGTCTATTACTTGTAATCAGGATTGTTTAGACCTTCAGGCTGACCTTGATCGACTCCACAAGTGGTCAATTGATAACAATCTTTTTTTAAATTTAAAGAAATGCAATGTCATAACTTTTTCTAAACGTAAAATTTCTTTACAATATGACTATGTAATTGGGAATGAAATGTTATCAAGGGTCACTTCAGTCCGTGATCTTGGTGTTACCCTTGAATCTACACTCGACTTTAAAACACACATATTAAATGTTGTCAACAATGCGAACAGGGTCCTCGGTATGGTCACCAGAAGTGCTTCGAACTTTAAAAATATAAAAGCATTAAAAACTTTGTTTTTTTCTCTTGTCCGACCAATTATTGACTTCGCGTCTTTGATATGGTCGCCCTATCAAGACATATATGTTGATCTGCTTGAAAGAGTGCAAAATAAATTTATAAGATTTGTTGCGAGAAGATTGGGATTGACTTATGATTATTTTAGTTATGACTATTCTGAACTTAGAAGGATTCTGGGCATTCCCTTACTTCAATCAAGATTTTTGTTCTCTGATTTGCTATTTTTGTTTAAACTAATTAATGGCATAATTAATTGTCCTCCTATTTTACCAATTCTACAATTTTCAGTTCCTTCTAGGTCGCCTAGGAATCCTTCTATGTTCAGACGGTCTCTCTGTAGAACTAATTACCGTGAGAACTCGGTCATGGTAAGATTATGTAGAGAAGCAAATGAGTATCAAGAAATCTTTGATTTCTATGGTACGCCTCTTGGTAAATTTATTGCGAGCTTGCGTAGAGTGATCTACAGTTTGGATAGTTAAGTGTCAACACTTCGCATATTGTTAATTTGATTGAACACTGTATATTAAGTACTTATGTACGAATGGGCAACGCCCGTAAATCTGTAAATAAATAAAGAAACATTGAAATTATTTTACTTAAAATTTTTTAATGATTTTACACTTTTGTAATTTTTAAATAATTGTAAACAAATAAATTTGGGATAAATAGAAATTAAGAATTTTAAAACAATGATTTATTTGTAATGTTTTATAGTAAAAGGGAGTTAACACAATCTGTTGATTAACACAAAAAAGCAAAATTTATTTTTTTACGCCTTAAGTCCATTTTGACTTTAATACTTGAAAATTCAATTATTTCTGAAATCGTGATCTACAATTATATTTTAAATTAATCATTTGCAGTATTTATAATCAATTTTTTAACGATTTAGTATTTAATGTATTTTTCAATTAAAAATCATCTGTTATTTAATTATCCATAGCTTGAAATTTGTAAGTAGTTCCTAATAAAATAAAATCTGCTCTACCATTCACGTGTATACCATTTTTGAAAAAAAAAATTATAACTTTTCATTTTTGAAGAAAGGGTCGTAATGAGTTTAAAAAATTGTAATTTTTAAATAATACAAAAAATGTCTTAAAAAATAAAAATTCTCGGGCTTGTCCTGATTTATCGGGTCGTTAGACACGCTAATTACACTGGCCAACAAAATTTCGACAACTTCATGTTGACTAAGATATGACAACCGATTCTTACAGGATTTTTAAGGTAGAATCTGAATCTGACCTTGAAAATATCCGATTGGCTCTATTTTTTGAGCAACATGAGGTTTAAGGTATCAAAAATCGCGTTTTTGGCACTTTTTGAACAAATATAAAAGAAAAAAATTATGAAATAAAAAAGTCTACAAAGGATTAAAAAAGAAAGCTTAAACATTACTCTTTAATATCCAATAAACTTGTAAAACCTTAAGTTTTTTCAGATAATTACAGAAATAATTTATCTTCAAATAAGTAGTGTATACACTTTCATGCAAAAATGTGCCATGTTGGTAGCGTCATATTTTATGTCGTTCAATACGAACTCATTTTGAACTACATCAAAAATTAAGTCAGATTTTTTCTGTAATTAAAAGTTATGAGAAAACTAAGCTTGTAGGTATATGTTTTCTCAATAAATATGAAGATGAAAATTTTTTCAAACTAACCTGAAATAATAAGAAGGACAATTAACTTTCCGAAAATACTTTTCGATAAAAAGACTACATACATTTTAAAAGCCTTTTAATAATAATCTTCATTTATTTATTGTTTTATTATCTTTGCAATCTTTGCAAGCTTGCATTTAAAGCTTTCCGTGCAAAGTTGACATATTGCGTACATTTTGTTAATTATATAAAAAGCTTACAAGTGAATTGGTGACAAATAAATCACACAAATCAATGTACAAAATTCGTGCGCGCGCGGACACAAAAACTGTTCCTATTTGATTAAATTATCCAATATATCAAATATCTTGAAAATATTTACATTTTCTATAATCTTATTTGTACTTTGTAGGATAATGAAGATGAACATCAACTGCCCAGATGATATTCAAGATATTCATGTGAAAAACTTGTTGCGATTAGCTCAATTGAATAACTATAACATGATAAATAATTATTTAATGGCAAATACCGACCATATAACAGATGAATATAATATAGTAACTTTGGCTATCTACTATGCTATAAAATTTGGTTCGTCAATTTAAAATATTCAAACATTACTGCGGTCATTCTGGCGAGATTTTACTATTTGCGTAAATGGATACACGTTATTGCAACCAATGATACTTTACGATAAACCAAAAGAATTTATCAAATCTGCAGTCGAAGCCGGTATTAGTACATTTGGACATTCTACATTGACGGACAATCAAGTACTTGCCTTTACATGTACTCAACTATGGAAAATGATAAACTTCAAAAACAGAAGAGCTAATTACCTGGATATAATTGAATATCTTCTTAGTAACACAATATGCTCACTTTTAAAATTAAATGTTCGAAAAGTTGCGAATATTCTTTAAAATGAACAATTTAAAGATGCTCTAAAGTTAAAACTGTCTAATCTTAAAATTTTCTGACGCCTTTCCACCAACCACTTCGAAAAAGCTGAAAAATTAGCCATGAAAATCAAAACCACTGTTTCAAATCTTGAAAAAACTTTCTTGAACTATGACTGCACGTTTCATCAAGTTAAAATTAAATTTTTCATTTGCCGTAAAAACAGAATATTTAACATTAGAAAAAACTGTCAAATTTATCGCTTATTTAACTATATATTCTAATATATAAATTTTCTACATGAAAAATTAATGATTTTAATTTTTAAGCAAAAAAAAAAGAATTTACTATAAACGGTAGATAAAGATGAATTAAAATCGCCATTTTTTATATGTTTTTACACTTATTTTTTCAACTCGAAGTTTTTGATTTTTCAAAATTAAACTTTTTGTTCAATTTTTTTTATTCAGATCTGAATATGAATCGCAGGAGAAAAAATGTATTATTAAAAAAAATTGTTTACTTTTATGCAGATAATTAACATTTTTGGAAATAATGTTAAATTTGACATTATTTCGTGCATATATATATATATACTAATATCTAGCTTATCGTGTCTCAACTTTTAAAAATTAAAGAGTTAGTACAGGATTATTTATTTGAATTTTAAAAAGAATCGATTTCCTTCGCTTGTCACTCATAACTATGACCTCTAAACGTGTTAACTGTATATTTTTTGTAATCTGCGTGTAAAGGGTGTACAGAACCCGAAAAATTTCATATTTTCTTTAAATATAATTAAAATTTAATGATAAAACGTAAAATATATCGTTTTGCGCTTCTTTTTAACAATATTATAGAGTTTCTTTTATGGAGTTATGTATAAAAATTGAATTATTTCAATGTTTTCCACTCTCATTGTGATTTTTTGATTAATAATTTAACAGAAAATTGTTCATTGTGATTTATTCTGAGGAAAGGGACCTTAGAAGCAAAAAATTATAAGTTATGTTGTGAAATTTTAAAATGAAAATACACAAAGAGAATAAACATTTAATGTAAACTAATAATTTTTAAGTTTTTTAAATTTTTATTGACGACAAACAGATGTTTTTGACAAAAATAGGTTTTATTAATAATATTTATACATATCTATATTTTTCAGGATTCTTAAAGTGGAAGGAAACCTCTGTATTTAAACCCCGTTATAAAACTGTATTTCTTCGATTCTACAACTGTTACGTTGCGTACTCGTCAGTAATGAAGCATAGAGGATGTACTAATTCTAGTTAAAATTTTGAATATTCATTATTGATTTAATATATTTTTCTTTTGTTAAAAGTTTAGAAAAGTTAAAAAAAAAATTTGAATATAAGCCAAATAAAAATTCAAAATTTTAACTGAATTTTTCAATTTTTTCTATATCAATAAATAAGTTTTGAATATGATATTGCAATTAATAATTTTCTTATTTGTTTAAGCAAATCATTTATATTTTTGTATTAACAATAGGTATAATACAGATACTAATTTATATTATGTTTAAAAGTTATACTTTAAACATATTTCAAATAAATAAATATCAATATGAGCATAAAATATTTTTAATTTTAATATTAATTTTTTTTACTATTGCAGAACAGTATGATATGTTTGAATCACAAATAAGCTATTCTACTTCGGTTGTAAACAGTAAATAATTAGTTTTTCAAAATGTTGTGTATCGAAATATAAATCAAATAAATAATATTAATTTTAATTTTTATTGTAATAAACTATTATTTTGAAAATCTTTTAATAGATCACAAAATGAATATTTAATTTTCTAGAGACTATTCATTATATAGTTAAAAATTATTTATAAAGTAAAATTTAAATCATGATTTTAATAAATTTTTTTAACAATTAAATATTAAAAATTTTATTATTAGAATTTAATCAAATATAAAATATTTAGTTTTATAATAAAAACGAAATTGACTTATTAATCTATTAAAATTTTACAAAATCCATAATATTAATTAATTTATAAAATAATAATGATTCTATCACTCGGTTTCCAAATTAATTATGTGTTGAAGTTATCGATCACTCCGAGTCAAGTAAATGGAAAAAATTAAAACAATTCCTTTAACGTTTTCAACAGCAAAGCTGCCCTCTTCAGAAACGTAAAAATTGCGAAATTTTATATTTTATATTTCTTTTAAATATATATATATAATTTAATTTTTTTCGCAATTTTTACGTTTCTGAAGAGGGCAGCTTTGCTGTTGAAAACGTTAAATGAATTGTTTTAATTTTTTCCATTTACTTGACTCGGAGTGATCGATAACTTCAACACATAATTAATTAATTTATGTTGAAAAAATATTAAATATAAATTTAAATTCTTACACATATGGGCCAAAAAGCTCAAATTATCTAGGACAAAAGTGACAAACTATTGGACCAATTAGCATCAATGTCCGAATGATAAATCGTTGGTTGCTCAATTTGAAACAGTTAATCCTTAGCAGTCTTTTAAAGCTTAATTTTCCACTGTGCTTGCAACAATTTTGAATATTTTCGATATTTGGGACAGAAAAACATTGGATTCATGGACCTTGACGTGTCCGACAACTTTCTTAATTCACAAGGTGTCCGCACGTCGTCCATTTCTTTAAAGGCTCTAACAACTTTAGAATTTCAAAAAAAGATTTTATTTTTATTACATTTTTTCACAGTTGATATATCTAGAAACATTATATCAAAATCTTATAAACATTAAAAATTATTTTTCAGGATAAAAAAATTCAAACTTGAAAAAAATTGAAATTCTTTTATAATTTTTTGAATTAAATCGACATATTAAATTTTGTGTTGCATAACAATTATTAGCTTGTCAAAAATATACAGCAATTGAACTTTTTAAAACTTACAAGTAAAAATATAATGTATAATTATTTTAATAAAAATAATTAATTAGAAATAACGATTAAAACTTTATTCAAATATTTGAAAAAAAATTTACTCCCTCTTTTTCTAAAAAATGATGATTGGTGATTTTTCTTATTTCTTCCTTCTCCAGTATCTTCTTGTGTTCTTTTCTAGTTTTAACAGGTGAATTACAATCCTGATTAGTTCTCCGTTGTGGTCTTCTGATAAGAAGACTGACCAAGCCCAAAGAGGTCTACACATTCTGACATGAGATGTGATTTGCTTAAACATCGATTACAAAAATGGATTTCAGAGTTATACGATTTGTTCCTACTTTGGTTTATAGATGGAGTACAAGTATTTAAGAGTGGAAAAGTAATATGTCGCCCATCTACGCACAAATAGTAAATATAGCACCAAAATATAGAAGAACTTTTCAATTTGTTTGTGGAATTTTTTGTACTAATTAATCTAGTAAAAAACCAGTTATGAATTTATTTTTGCAACCTTTCTTTTCCACTTTACAAGATCTATACGAAAATTGATTTGAGTGGAACAATCAAATTTTAAATCGTACCGTACTTAGTGAAGTTGTAGCTCCTGTTGCATGTTTAAATGCTCCGGCAAAAGTAGCTATACATACACGCTATTTTACTTGCAAGTAAACCTACCCAAGTGTTACTCTCTGATTTGGCTAAAACTTGGCACATTCGAAAAACTCGGCAAAATATTAGATGCGTATACTTTTTTATCGGCAAAGAAGAAGGTTTAAGGGTTGAAACTACCCTTCCAGTAGCTTAAAAACCCCCAAAAAGTTTAAAATTTGAAAGTGCGCAATTAGTTAATAAAATTTTTAAAAGACCCGTATCTATGGGTTTTCGGGGTCGCTGATTACGAATCTGAAATCAGATTTTCAAAATGCAAAATGGCGGATCAAAATGGCGGATGAAAATTTTAAAAACTTTGAAATCTTTCATGAAACTTGGTATCTAGGGGTTTTCGGGGTCGCTGATGACGGATCTAACATCAGATTTTGAAAATTCAAAGTTCAATCGATACGTAACAACAAATACTAAAATTGTATAATTTATTAAAAAACGATGAAGCAAAATAAATCAAATTTTAAACTTTTTTGAGGGTTTTTAAGCTACTGGAAGGGCAGTTTCAACCCTTAAACCTTTTTCTTTGCCGATAAAAAAGTATTCGTATCTAATATTTTGCCAAGTTTTTCGAATGTGCCAAGTTTCAGCCAAATCGAAGAGTAACACTTGGGTAGGTTTACTTGGTGTAATGAACATGCGATTAACAATGTGATGTAATACAACGAATAGTGATGAAGATTATTATTTGCATAAAGAACATCGTAATAATGTGGATGATATTTTAGCGTCAATAAACGCTACCGGATTATGTTACGTGTACACCAAGAAAGCTTTCAGATCTTTGGTTTGGAAAGCCTCAGAACTTAGAGAATTTCTTTTATATTATGGAGAAAAAATTTTCTCCAATCGTAACAATGCTTGAGGCTTTTATAGTACTAATAGATAGATCTTTTTTTCAATGTTTAAACATTCTAGTCACACTTTTTCATGTATATGTCCTTTTAGTAAAAAACCTCAGCTTTCGTTAAAAAAATCGTATCTCTCCCCCTCAAAAATTGAAATTTACTTTTAATTTTGATTTTTTTGGGTCAATATTTTTTTTCAAAATGCTTATTTTCAATCGAAAGAGCATGAAAAAACCTTTCAAAATTGTACTTTATCAAATTTGTATGTTTAATTGTTTATGAGAAAAAATGATTAAAATAAACATTACACCGTAATACCCCTTAATCACTTGACGTGGAATCGCTCATATACGCAATAGTGCGCCAAACTATAGCTTCTGGTAATAAATCTAAAAAACTTAAAAACAGAGAACTTGAGTTTACGCTTAATGACCATTTATACCATTCCAGTTTCGATAATATTATCAAAAATACTCCGTGTGCATGACTACATATGTACATTTGCAAATGACGTTGAAAAGAAATAAGGTCTTTTTTATGAATTGTATAAATATTGTAGTTTCCAATGGTTCCAATCCTACTCAAACTGAAAATGATAGTTAAAAAGTTGACATTTAAAATAGCTGATGCAATATGGAGGACGACTTTATTAGAAAATGATAAAATTCGCTTAAAAGTGGTTACTCGGGAGTTTTTGGAATCACTGATTACGAATTCATCGTTAATATGTAATACAATTAAAGCGAATTCGTTTGTTTTGAAAAATTTATTACAATATTAGATCAGCCATTTAAAATTTTTGAAAAGTATTATATTAGATCCATAATCAACTAAGGAATCTTCCAAAGAATGCGTTTCAAGCAAATCGATAAAAATCTGATTCAATATATAAATATTGTTTAAAGTCCAATTGAATATTCAATTCAATTTAAATCAATTATAAAATAGGCGTTTTGAATATCGATCCGAGTTGTGAGATTACAAGGTAGAAACTTTAGTTTTTGAATTCGTAAGTTGAATAAAATTTTGTACTACTACACTGGTCATGCACGTATAATTCGTACGCTTCGTGTAACACGGACAACTATCAATTTGTAGTAAGTAGTGGAAGTGAATTTGAATAGAATATTACATGATATTTACACACAATATTTATGTTAATGGTAAATAGAATTATCAAATATTAAACACATTTTAATAATTAAAATTCCCAAAACTACATCTTTGGAAAGGTTAGAATGTCTCGTCTATTTACGGAAAAAAATTAACTTTTGGAAGCGATTTACGGAAAATTTTTAACAACAAATTAAATAAACTTCCGGAAGAATATATTTAGTCAAAATGATTTAGATTTCCGGAAATTAATTAAATTTTATTTATCTTTTAATCTGGAATAATAACATCAAATTTACACACACACAATAAGTGGAAATATGTTTATGGTAAATATGATTATTAAATATTAAATACTTTTTGAATAATAAAGATTCAAAAAATGGAAGGTTAGATTGTCTCGCTTATTTGCAGAAGAAAATAAACTTCCGGAAACAACTACGGAAAGAAAATTAACCTTCGGAAGAGAAATAATTTGCGAAAATTTTACGGAAGCGGTTCCCGGCAAATTGACAAAAGCTACTTCCGGAAAATTTCCGAAATCCCTTCACATGGGATTTAACCCATTTAGTCCCAAATGTCCGTATTTCTTTGTACAAGTTTGAGCTTACCGTTCTACGAGTTACGAATTTGGAAAAAATCGGGACATAGGTTTTTTTTAGATTTGAGTGTCCTCTTTTAGAATTTGAAAGAAAATTTCAATTTCAGTTTAGTCATAAAAAGTTGGAATTGTTTAAACAAAAAAAGCAGTTTTTTAAAGTGTTTTTTGTCATTAAAATTAGATTATTTACTCAAATTCGGTTGGGAAAAATCCGGGACAAGAAAATATCGCGTCCAAAATGTTGGGACTATCAAATAGGCATAATGCCGAAATTTTTTTTTTCTAATTTCAAAATGGCGCCTCCAAAATGACCGCCAAAGTATTGAAACTTGTAAAAATAATGTTAAAAAATATTAACATTATTTTTTTAACTTTTATGCTTTATTTAAATAAAAAAATGTTGTTTTAAAAAAAAATATTGTTATCTGATATTATTTAACAATAATTTAAACATTTTTTATAAACAATTTAAAATCTGTGGGCCAAAATGGTAAACAAATTTTTATTTTTTTCAATTCTCATTTCTTTTTGCAGTAAAAATGAATAATAAAAGTTAATAACTTAATTTAAACTTTTTTACAATGTTTAAGAATGTTATAAACAATTTGCAAAACATGAAATTGAATCCTAGAAAAAAATTGTTTTTTGATTATATTACGTTCTCTTGTAATCAATTCGTATTATTATTACGAATGATATTTTAAAATAAAAATTTAATGTATTTAGTATTCAAATAAGACTGAGTAAATAAACAAGTTAGGTTGTAATGTTTTTAATTTTTATTGACAAAGTATTTGCTCGCCGGATGGAGTCCGGGTTAAATTCAGATTATCTTTTATCAAATAAATTAACCCATTAACACCCAAATGACCACAAATTTAACTTAAACTTCAACACACGATTTAAAGTATTTTCAGGTAATGAATTATAGCAGCAATGAGGTATAGGGGGTTTTGGGGCTCACTCTTCAAGATTTTAGGGTCAAAATAGTGATTCGATTAACACAAAATCCAATATGGCGGATTTTTTTTGAAAAAAACACTTAAAAAAATTACTGATTTTTTTAAAAATATTTTTTTAGAAATAAAAATAAAAATTCGATTCAAAATGTATTCTCGGGGGTTTTCGGGGTTGCTGATAACGAATTCCATGTAAGTTTTTCAAAATAAAAAATAGCGGATTTAATATGGC
Source organism: Leptopilina myrica (nomen nudum) (assembly GCA_032872475.1). Taxonomy (NCBI): domain Eukaryota; kingdom Metazoa; phylum Arthropoda; class Insecta; order Hymenoptera; family Figitidae; genus Leptopilina; species Leptopilina myrica (nomen nudum). The sequence goes on along the minus strand of CM065458.1, from coordinate 37,929,099 downwards.
GGACATTTTTTTGAAAAATTTTTTGGATTCACTTCAACCTTTTCACTCGTGGGTTTTCGAGGTCGCAGATGACGAATCTAATGATAGATTTTCAAAATTCAAAATGGCGGATCCAATATGGCGGACATTTTTTTGAAAAATCTCTTGGATTCACTTCAACCTTGTCACTCGGGGGTTTTTGAGGTCGCAGATGACGAATCTAATGATAGTTTTTCAAAAGTCAAAATGGCGGATGTAATATGGCGGACTTTTTTGAAAAATTTCTTAGATTCGCTTAAAACTAGTCACTGGGGGTTTTTGAGGTCACAGATGACGAATCCAATGACAGTTTTTCAAAATTCAAAATGGCGGATCCAATATTGCGGACATTTTTCTAAATTTTTTGGATTCGCTTGAAACTTGTCATTCGGGAGTTTTGAAGGTCGCTGATGTCAAATTCGATATCAGTTTTAAAAATTTTTTGTATCAAATTTAAAACATCTTTTGCAAAAATATTTTTTAAATTGAAAATTGAAAAAATATTTTTGAAATTAAAATTGAAAAAATATTTTTGAAATTAAAATTGAAAAAATATTTTTGAAATTAAAAACAAAAAAATATTTTTGAAATTAAAAACAAAAAAATAAGACTCTTAGGTTCGTACACCTCCACGTGGTAAAACTTGTAAATTTACAAAAACTCACATCGAATTTGACATCAGCGACCCTCAAAACTCCCGAATGACAAGTTTCAAGCGAATCCAAAAAATTTAGAAATAAAGTCCGCAATATTGGATTCGCTATTTTGAATTTTGAAAAACTGTCATTGCTTCGTCATCTGTGACCTCAAAAACCCCGAGTGACTAGTTTTAAGGGAATATAAGAAAATTTTTTCAAAAAAAGTCCGCCATATTGGATCCGCCATTTTGAATTTTGAAAAAATATCATTAGATTCGTCATCTGCGATCTTAGAAACCCCCGAGTGACAAGGTTGAAGTGAATCCAAGAGATTTTTCAAAAAAATGTCCGCCATATTGAATCCGCCATTTTTTATTTTGAAAAACTGACATGGAATTCGTTATCAGCAACCCCGAAAACCCCCGAGAATACATTTTGAATCGAATTTTTATTTTTATTTCTAAAAAAAATATTTTAAAAAAATCAGTAATTTTTTTTTGAGTTTTTTTCAAAAAAATCCGCCATATTGGATTTTGTGATGATCGAATCACTATTTTGACCCTAAAATCTTGAAAAGCGACCCCCAAAACCCTCTATACCTCATTGCTGCTATAATTCATTACCTGAAAATACTTTAAATCGTGTGTTGAATGTTTGTGTTACAATTGCGGTCATTTGGGCGTTAATGGGTTAATAAAATGTCGAAAAGCGTCATTACAAAATTTAAGCAAGCTAGTTAGTCAATTTAGTGATATCGATAGGTAGGGTAAAGTCAGTAACAAAGCAAAGTTTTAAATCTTCATAAGAAAATATATTCAAAACAAATAAAGAAATAATTTAAAACGACAGTTCAAACCAAACCGAAACAGAAAATATTTTAAATCCAACAACGACAAAAGTAAATATTCTTTCAAAAAGAACAACAACAATAAATATCAAAAACGATCTGACGATAATAAAAATCATTTACAATCCAAATAAAGACAGTGACGAAAAGGCACGAGTGAAAGACCAAAAGTTAATTTCATAGAACTACAAAAGAACAAGGCAGGTAAGTCAAACAAAATTGTACTTTAAATTACGTCCTTGTTAATGTCTGATACTGTTTCCACCTCAAATATAAAAACGATTTCGACAGTTTACCTCTATAGTCTCTCGAAATCGAACATCTTTGAAAATAAACATAACTATGTCTCTTTTATCGTGGATACAGGTGCGACAGAACATATTGCAAACTCAAAATACATTTTTGACCGATTAAATAAAGTCGAATTCAATGTTATTAAATGCGCAAGTAAAGACAGTAAAGCCGATCTAATTGACCCAAGTAAAGGAAACATTAATTTAATTTCAAACAACAACAAATCTTTTAGATCAACGAATGTACTTTATACCGATTTAGTTGCGGAAAATCTCCTTTCACTTCGACGTCTGACCGATGCGGGATATTCAGCTCAGTTAGACGACAAGTGTATTAATATCCTTGAATTAATTTAGAAGTTTCCGAAGCAACTATTTTTGATACGACTGTAGTTCATGAAATATCCAAAGAAAATAGCGAATTGATTGATAAAAGCTTTCTTAAAAATAGCAATAGTTCGATTGAGTCCATTAATACAACTGTAAATGATGTAAGTAATGAAAACGAGTTACTTAATAAATATTCTGTGAACGACCTTGACAGTGCAAATGGTAAAAATCCCGTATCAATAAATAACAAAGTAATTTCTGATTTTGACATGTCAATAATTAAGCGAAAAATAACTAATCTTGACGAAATTCCACACGACCGTTACAAATTATTCATTCCGATGTAATGGGTAAAATCTCTCCACCCACTCATCCTCTCGGTTATCAATATATTGTTGTTTTTATTTATAACTATCAACGACTGGCGTTAGCTTACTGTATAAAAACGAAAGACGAGACGGGTTTATGTTTAGAAAAATTTATTTAAAGTGCTCGAAATTTGCTTGGTTCTAACGAGAAAATTTGTTATTTGCGTTCAGATCAGGGAACTGAATTTATGGGTTAAAGTCTGTAAACTTTATAAAGCAATCTACGGTTTACGAGTTAGTCCGAAACAATGGAACAAAAAATTCTTAGACGTTGCTCACTCTTTAGGACTGACCAATGACGATTATGAACCTTGCTTATTTACTTGGCAGTCTAACAACAAATTAATCATTTTATTAATTTACGTTGACAACATTTTGCTAGCAAGTAACGACCGAGAGAAAATGTTAGAGATTAAAAGCAAACTCATGATCTCGTTCGAAATGACTGACTTAGGCGATCCTAAACATTATCTGGGTATGAACATAGGACACAAAGAAATTTGAAAATAATGACAGTTAGTCAAGAAAAATACATTGAGAAAATTTTAACGAAATTTGGGTTTGAGAATGAATTTCCGAAAAACACACCCATGATAACACGAAAGGTAGCTAATCGTAAACGTAGGGAACGAGAACAAGGCGACAGTTACGGAACCTGCGGAAAAGTTCTTGACATTCCATACAGAGAAATGATTGGCAGTCTTTTATGTCTATCTGGAGCAACTCGACCTGATATAGCTTACGCGGTAAATGTCTTGAGTAGACATCAGATTAATCCGACCGAAAACGAGTGGAACATGGTCAAAAGAGTTTTTCAGTACTTAAATGCGACAAAAGATTTAGGACTCAAATTTATTGGTAGACGAAACGATTTATTAGCCTATTCAGACGCGAGCTTTGCTGATTGCAAATCCTCAATCTCGACGTGTGGTTTCATAATACGACTGTTTGGTGACACGATTGCTTGGCGAGCAAATAAACTGACCTATGTTACTCTTTCGACTTGTGAAGCCGAATATGTAGCTATGAGTCAAGCTTGTCAAGAAATCATCGCGATTAATAAATCACTTATGAGAATTTCCGATAAAAGCTTTCTCCCTGCGACTTTAAAATGCGATAACAAAGCTGCGACGATTTGTGCAAAAACTAACGGTGGAAACAAGTTAAGACATATGACAGATGTTCATCAAGACTATGTAAAAGAATGTGTTAAATACGATCGTGTGATTATCGAATGGGTTTCGACTAAGAAACAATTAGCTAATATAATTACGAAACCTCTGAGCTTCGAAGTACATTCCCAATTACGAGACAAAATTCTTAACTACGACAGTTTCTAAATTAACGAATTGTTCTATCTTATGACAGTTTTGAATTAATTTTTAATATTTTATGTCTGTTTACAATAATTTATGTTATTTTGAATTATAGTTGAAGGTGTTAACGACTTGTTATGACTCCTCTTCTCCGACCGAAGGATGACTCGAATATCCTACTGAGTTAAAAGATGGTGCCATGAATCTCTTCCGAAGAATGATCTCATTATAAAACTAAATAGTTATTTTATATTGTTGTACCGTTTGAATTAGTTTTTTATATACTTATATTTACGTTCTTAGTTTTTAAGCATTTTACTATTACACATTATGATACGACAGGTCAATCTCGGGAGGGAGTGTTGAATTTGTAATTTTGCGGTAAGTGCTTGATTGACTAACGGTTACGAGTCTGTGTCACTTTCGTGTGCGTGCGCATTGCCTCACTCTCTTTGTTTGCGTCTCTTTGATCGTGAACTTTATAATATCGATAGCGTCTCTAATAAACGACAGTGTTTCTTCTAAATAAAGTGTTTTACTTGATCTCATTTGAGTCCCAATTTGGTTAATTGACAACAATTATTTTAATAATATTGATATAAATATTCTTTGGCAAATCAAAATTATTTTTTTTAATGTACAACATTTTCGTCAGATAAGCGATTTTAAATTTATTACATTCATTGGTTAATTTATTTCATTAAATTGAAAATTTATTACTAGAAAAAATATATAATACATTTAATTATTGAGTAACATAATTATAAATTGATGACAAATTTAATTGGAAATCAAAGCATTGAAATAAATACGGTAAAAAATTAATTTATTTAATTTAATTAGTTACCTAACTTGTTTATTTACTCAGTCTTATTTAAATACTAAATACATTACATTTTTATTTAAAACTAACATTCACAATAATAAAAATATTTCAATTATACCAATTAGGCAAAAAAATATTTTTAAATTAACCTGCCTTTCTTCTGTCAAACAATAAAATCACATGTAACTTAAGAGAAAGCTTTTTTTTTGTTTTAGTAGTTGATCGTTTAGCTCAGTTGCTTAGGTTGATTGTTTTCGTTTCCGTCCGTCAAACCCGCGTTGAATCCCCAGTCCCTTCAAATTGTATTTCACAAAGAAAAAAACTTTCTCCAAAATTCATAACTTTCCAAAATGAATTAGAATAATAATGAAATAATAAAATATGCAAAATAATTTTTTTTCTTATATTATAAAATTAGCCTTATTATTTAACAAATATTTGTCTTATGTTTTTGAGTAAATTTACATCTATAACCTATCTAAAATTATTAGTGTTAATTTCCAAACTTATCACGGATAACTACTAGATTATTCGCTGCGAATGAACGTTGTAACTTTTCAGTATAATTTTTATCTTTTTAGATAAAAAACTGTTGGCGCTATAGGGTAAAAAATCGCTTTTGTGAGGAAATTTTTAAAAATTTCTAGTTTTTTACAAAAAAAATTTAGAGATCAACTCTTATCCTTTTCTCCGTATTTTTTCTTTAATCTACAAGTGAAAATAAATGAAAATGTCTAATGCCAGTCCACTAGACTAAGAATGGGCAGTGTCCAAGATAGTCCCGTGAGGGGAAGCAGCTTACCCCCACCATGCGGCACACCAAGTCGAAACTGAGTCCCGAGCGACCCTCGCAGCAGGGGCTCTTGGACCCTCAACCCTCATTAAGGAAAACTCCTAATGACTTTTTATATAAAAATATAAATTTTTTAAATATTAACATTTTTAATTTTTTATTAACATATTCAAATTCCTTATTTTCTCACGATTTCATACATATGTTGTAATACAAAAAAATGTTAAAATTTAACAAATTCATTATTTTTATCAATTTAATTGGAGTATTTTAAGCAAATACCTATAAAAAAGAATTTTTTTTAAACGTTGGAGGGAGGTTGGTTCTGGGTTGGGTACCTTTTAACCTACATTTTGATAACTGTCAGTATGTTTGTGACTTTAAACCTGTCGAGATGGATCCTAACTAGGATAAAAATTCTATAAAAAAGATTTTTTTTGTTGTAGGGGGGGTTGGTTTTGGGTTGGGTACCTACCAGTACCAACTAGGATAAAAATTCTATAAAAAAGATTTTTTGTTGTTGTAGGGGGGGGGTTGGTTATGGGTTGGGTACCTTCCAGTACCAAATAGGATAAAAATTCTATAAAAAAGATTTTTTGTTGTTGTAGGGGGGGGGGGTTGGTTATGGGTTGGGTACCTTCCAGTACCAACTAGGATAAAAATTCTATAAAAAAGATTTTTTTTGTTGTAGGGGGGGTTGGTTATGGGTTGGGTACCTTCCAGTACCAACTAGGATAAAAATTCTATAAAAAAGATTTTTTTTGTTGTAGGGGGGTTGGATATGGGTTGGGTACCTTTTAGTACCAAGTAGAAAGTAAATTTCACTCCCATTCTATATTAAAAAATAGCATCAAATTGATAAAAAAAAGAAATTTTTGAATTTTAACATTTTTTTGTATCATAACATATGTATGAAATCGTGAGAAAATAAGGAATTTGAATATGTTAATAAAAAATGTTAATATTTAAAAAATTTATATTTTTATATAAAAACTCATTAAGAGTTTTCCTTAATGAGGGCTGAGGGTCCGAGAGCCCCCGCTGCGAGGGTCGCTCGGGACTCAGTTTCGACTTGGTGTGCCGCATGGTGGGGGTAAGCTGCTTCCCCTCACGGGACTATCTTGGACACTGCCCATTCTTAGTCTAGTGGACTGGCATTAGACATTTTCATTTATTTTCACTTGTAGATTAAAGAAAAAATACGGAGAAAAGGATAAGAGTTGATCTCTAAATTTTTTTTGTAAAAAACTAGAAATTTTTAAAAATTTCCTCACAAAAGCGATTTTTTACCCTATAGCGCCAACAGTTTTTTATCTAAGAAAATAAAAATTATACTGAAAAGTTACAACGTTCATTCGCAGCGAATAATCTAGTAGTTATCCGTGATAAGTTTGGAAATTAACACTAATAATTTTAGATAGGTTATAGATGTAAATTTACTCAAAAACATAAGACAAATATTTGTTAAATAATAAGGCTAATTTTATAATATAAGAAAAAAAATTATTTTGCATATTTTATTATTTCATTATTATTCTAATTCATTTTGGAAAGTTATGAATTTTGGAGAAAGTTTTTTTCTTTGTGAAATACAATTTGAAGGGACTGGGGATTCAACGCGGGTTTGACGGACGGAAACGAAAACAATCAACCTAAGCAACTGAGCTAAAACTAAAAAAATTTGAACAAGTGCAAGTTGTATTCGCACTGCAATGGCGGGTTCCGTACACAAATATTCAAACAATACTTGCAAAATTTATCGCCAATTAGTTGAATTAAAAAAACCATTAAAAAAGTGTATTAAAATCATTTGATATAATAATTAAAGAGAGAAAACAATCTCTCATTTATTCTCTTAAAATTTTACTCTTCTTTAAAATATTTAATGCCACTTGTTTTAACTAAAAAAAATCAAAAAGTTTCGCGTCAAAATACACCAGTATGCTAAACTTTAGCTCTCCATGTTGAACAGTATTAAAGGTAAGGGGTATCTGTACCAAATTTGATTTAGCTAATGGGATTGACATTCCACTGCCAAGTGAAAATCAGGTCATTAAAGTAAAGGCAATTTTAATGTCAGGAACTTGTGAAATTGAGATTTTGCAGGTAAATCACAAGTTCCTGAAATTAAAATTGCCTTTACTTTAATGACCTGATTTTCACTTGGCAGTGGAATGTCAATCCCATTAGCTAAATCAAATTTGGTACAGATACGTATTTTCACACGTAGATTACAGGAAAAATATAGAGAATGTGATTTGAGGTAATGGCCATAGCCTTGTCAAGGATATAACAAGATTTTTGGTAAAAAATACATAACAAGTGATCATTCCCCCCTTACCTTCAAACCTGTTCAACATGGAGAGCTAAAGTTTAGTATACTGCTGTATTTTCACGCGAAAATTACAAGACGATATTGCATTAAGAACTTCAGAGGAATGCATAAATTTTTCAAATGATGCGACTCCTGCACAAGGATTATCTATATACAATTTCATTTACGTCATAAATTCCCGCTTACTTAAAATTAACCCACCAAAATTTGTGCATCGTATGCCTCTTTTGGTTCACGATGTATGTCATTGGAAAACTTTGGAATTGAGACTGTGGTTACTTTTCTATTCTGCACCAATTTATTAGTAGTAGGCGTATCGTTACTTAGCTTCGAAACATTGTCCCCAGATTGCATAAATGTTGCTGAGCATTTATTGAAGATATTTGTAAGAGAATTTAAAAGATTGTATGACTTACAGTTTTGCTCCATTAATGTACATCAGATATTACATTTGGCAGATTATGTAAGACGACTTGGACCACTGTAGACAGTTTCTTGTTAGGAGTATGAGAACATGAATGGTCAATTTTTTAAGTTAATTTATGGCACATGGCATATAGACTCACAAATGGCCAAATCTCATATTCAGTTTATAAAAATGGTCCATTTTACAGAAAATTTAACCGAAGGTCCATTTCGTAATTTTTGCTTCAGTAAAAAAACCAGGTTATGATGAACGCAGAAATTAAGCTACATTGTTATTCTGTTGGAGTTCATTAAAATTTTCGCCAAGTACCTGTATGCATTCGAAATGTCCTGGCAAATGCAAATCTGGTGAACTACACGTCTTCACAAAAATATTGTCGACTACTGAAAAACAAGAAATTATATGTCGCTAAAAGTTTTCCACGGTCACTACAGACTGCATCTTATGTTGTCGGATATCTTCATAATGTCAAATTAAAATTAGGTTCAGTGTATTACTTCGTTAAAATTAATGGACATGTCGCAATCATTTAAGAAGTATTGTCAGAGGGCTGTTATATAGCTAAAGGTGATAATTATATTTTTAATACTAGCAACTGTTTAATAAAGTGCAGTTTACAAGACACATTTCAAGCAACCATCATCAATGTTATTAATCTTCAGCGCGTTTGCATGAAAATGATGATTGATGAACAACTCTTTGTTGGCATTCCTCATAACAATATAGAACTAGAATGATATTTTTACCCTAAAAATATTATCAACGAACAAATTAACTGCTGAGTAGTACAACACCTTAAATTTATAAATGTTTACTATTGTCTAAATTGTTATACTAAATAAATCTTTAAACATTATAATTTACTTTTTAATGTTTGTATACTAAAATAATTAAAAATCCTTTTAATTCAGCATAAGATAATGTTTGTCAGAAATCAAAGATTTTTTGTGCGAAAATGTTTGTACTTTAGAGCATACGAATTAGAAGTAATCGAGAATCAATCATATCTGTAAATTTAAAAGAATCAAGAGAACTAAGCGTAGTAACAGAGAATCAAAAGAACTAAAAGAGAACTACTCTTAGTAGTAATAGAGAATCAAGAGAAGTGATAGAGAATTAATAGAGAACCAAGAGAATCAAGGGAGAATTAATAGAGAATCAAGATAAGCAAAAGAGAATCATAACTTCGACTCAGGATGTTAAAGAACAAACTTTTGTTTAGTTTTATGAATTAAACATAGAATCAAAATCGGTCAAGTGTTTTTAGAGGTATCAAAAAAACGATCTTTGGATTTTTAAGTTTTTCGATAATTATTTTTTGTCTTAATATATTTAGCGTAGTTTCTTAAAGCTATTAGATGTCCTTTTTCGAAGTACATATATAGTTTTTTTTCAATTTTAAAAATATTTAATTAAATTTATTCTGAAACGTGTCAATTACATTTGAGGTAAAGTCGCTCACGTGAAGTCGGAGCAATGTAAAATTTAGAATAAAATAATTTCACATATTATATTTTAGCAATAATAAAATTTAACGTTATTTAAAACCATACTTTCATTCATAAAGCCTACATTTATTATTTATTAAACCAACATTTATTGTCTATAAAACTCATAGTTTATCAAAAATAAATCATACTAATGACGGTAATAAGATGGATTTTTATATTTAAAAAATAAAGCTGTTCCAATTTGAAAAAATTAGTAAGTGGATTTACCCTCTATCAACAAAAGGAAAGGTCATAGAAGCTTCTACTTGGGTTCAAATTAAAGCTTAAGCTATCGTATATAATCACCGAAAATCCCATTTCTGCACCATAACCTCAAAGTACATAGTAGTCAATTTTTGAATCGCAAAAACTAAATCTAAAAAATTTGGTTTGCATTTTTCTTGAAAATTAGAGATAATGAAATTTAATTTGTAGACTTAAATTGAAGCTTAAATTTTTTAATAAAAGCTCTTCAATTTTAGTAGTATAAAATTAGTAACGTAAAATTTATTGTAAGTCTTATTTTGACTTCGAGGTATTAAAAAAATATGTTACAACCGTTTCAATTGAGTTTAATTTTTTCGCCTTATTTCTAACTAAAGAAATTTGACAACAGAAGCCGTTTGATAATTACAAAAAGTTATTTTTTGTATATTTTGTCTCCTTTCGCTAGAGGTATCTAAACTTTGCCAAAAACATTGTTTACCTTTCAATAAATTGAGTACTTTGAAGCTGGAGGTTATGGTATACGAATTGAATTTTCATGGATTGCAATCGAAAGGTTAAGCTTCAATTTATGCTCTAGTAAAAGCTTCTACAGCCTTTCGTTTCATCGCTAGAGGTGCTGAAACTTTGCCAAAAACGCGATTTTTCACCTTTTAACGTCGTTTTTTTCGAAAACAAGAGCTGAGGGCTAATTTTCATTTACAGATACTTAATAAGCGTGAAAAATCATACCAGAAACAGCTTCGACATTGTCCGCACGAAAATCAGTGTCGTCCTGTGTTAATAAATGAGGATAAATTTAGGAGGCCTTATCGCTTTGCTTATTTTGAAAAACTTTTTTTATTAAAATGGCGACTATTTGACGATAAAAGACATTTTTCATCATTAAAATTAAATGGCTATAACTGGTTGACCTGGAAATTCGAAACACAAATTATCTTAAAAAGTAAAGAGTTCTTCGTTGTCGTCTCCAGTACTACACCTAAACCTCACCAGCATCTGCTCAAGGTGACTGGAACAAAAAGGACCACAATACTTAGGAAATCATCTTTACTCGAATGAAACAAAACCCACTGACTCACATTTTATCCTGTGAAACCTCATTTGATATGTGGTCAAAACTAAAAGATGTCTACGAAAAGGAATCTACTGTGTCAATTTATTTACTGCAGCACAAGTTCTTCTCAGCCGAAATGAATAAAAGTTTAATAAGCTTATTTCTTTCTTAAATCGAAGAAATTCGAACGAAGTTAAAGCAAGCTGGAAAGGAAATTTCCGATAAAATGGCAGTAACGAAAATTATAATTTCTCTCCCTGAGCAGTATAAACACTTAGTCAGCTTGGGAAACAATACCTACAGAAAAACAAACACTCATACAACTGACGTCACGATTACTCATAGAAGAAGAAAAGACATAAATAGAAGAACATGCAACAGCACTGATGAGTAAGGGAACTCTGAAAAACTCAAAAGAAAAATGCTCCACGTGCGGAAAGGAAGGGCATGACAAATTCAACTGCTACAAACAAAACTTGTAATTACTGCAAGAAAAAAGGACACATCACCAAGTACTGTTATTCAAAAAGAATCAAAAAAATAAAACATCCGACAATAACGTAACTGCATTGATGGTCAACAACAACAAACATCAAAACAACGTCTAGTATATGGACAGTGATTATACTCATCACATGTGCAATGACAAAACCCTTTTCAGAAACCTTACAGTGACAAGTGCAAACAAAGTGGTGCAATTAGAAAACTGAACGAAACGCAAAGCATGCGAGGAAGGAAAAATTAAAATAATTGATTTTAATAGGAAACATTAGTCTATGGGTGAACTAAATAATGTTCTTTTAGTGAATCTTTTTTGACTTAAAAATGAATCTGTTCTCTGTATCAAGTGCACAGGATTATAATAATAACTTGATATCAGATAAGATTACATGCAAATTCATGAAGGGTAACAAGTGTGCAGCGATCGCAAAAAGTGAAAACAAAATGTTTCAAATGTGTTTTGGTAGTGTAGAAAAAGTAGCGACAAATATTACTGTGACCGACAAAAACAACTCGACGGAAACTAAACACAAAACAAAAAGTGATATTTTCTGTTCCACTGATGATTGTAAAATTATCATTTATCATAAAAATTAAGTGCATCAGAATTTCAAATATGTGAAGAATTTTTTAAAAACTAGTGAAATAAAAATATCCAGTGCTAAAACGCATTTTTGCAATGCATGCGTCGAGGGTAAACATTAAAAAAATCCTAATCACCAAGTTTAAACAAAACAAAATCTGGTGTTCACATTTTCAAAAGGTCTATTTCTTGTCAAACAAAAGTGAAGTGCTATCAAATTTAAAATCTTATCTCACGTGGTGCAAAAGACGTGAAATAAACATTAAAACTTTACGCAGTGACAATGGGACTGAATTTAAAAACAAAAACATGATACAACTGCTGGAAAAAGAAGGAATTGTTCACCAATTCAGCGTGAATTACACACCACAACAAAACAACAAAATTATAATAGTTTATTAAATATAATTAATAAATCTTCTTTTTAATAAATCAAAAAAAAATTAATGTTATAGAGTTTATCATTAATTTTACTAATTTTCAAAATTATCTTAACATTTAAAATAACAAAATTTAAAACACATAATTTTAAAATTCTTATATATATTTTAATTTTAAAACCAGATACATTTTATCTATATTAAAACATATGTTATATTTGTTCTTTTAAAGTGTTATGATAAAATGTCAAAACATACAAAATTTTAAATTTTTGTGAATAATTAAAATATTTATTAATTCTATAAATTTTGAAAAAATATATACTTTATATACATTAATCGATTCGTTTTTATGTCAGGAATGCAATTTTGAGAAGAAATTATTAAAAAATTTTAATATAGAAAAAAATTATTTCAAAAAATCCAAAAATTAATTTTTTCAAAAATTAAAAAATTGTTGAAAAAAATGTTTTTTATATATTTTTGAAAGTCCTTTTGTCTGATTTTTGGTATTCATGACCTTAATACACTTACAAAATCTTATCAAAATCCATCAAGATGTGTAAGAGAAAATTTGTCCACAAGAATCGGTAACATACACTCACACACACATACATACACACACATACATTCACACATACATACGGACATTTGTTCCTCTCGACGAATTATATATACTACACTTGAAAATTTGTAAAAATAATTGATTCTAAAAAAATCGGAAATCGTCATCACTATAAGGCTTCCTTTATGAGGAAGCAAAATCTATGGGCTCTAGCTGTTTATATAGCTGTTTTTGTGATCAAGATACCCGAAACCAGTTCAGTTTTAAATAAAACAACGTATGAACTATGGTTTAATAAAAAGTACGATTTACATTTTTTAAAAGGTGTTTTCGATGATGAGGTGTGGTGTCACGTGCCTAAAATTCGTCGATTAAAGTAGGACAGCAAAAGTGTTAAAAGTTTATTTGTGGCATACAGTGATTCCTCTAAAATAATCAATCTGCAATTAAAACATGTAATTCAAATCTCCAATTAAAAATAATGAAACATCTTAATATAAAATACCATTTTATTAAAGAAAAAGTTGCATCAGATGTAGTCCAAATTAATTATATTTACTCGATCAATCAAATTGCAAATATATTAACAAAATCGCTCTCTGTAACTATCTATCTCAAACTTAGAAATTTATTGTAATTAAAATTGGGTCAGTCCATTATATTTCACTTAAGCCGTTGCGGCCTATTTTTAAAAAAATCTCATAATTTGTAAAAATGATGTTTAATATCCATAGAATTCATTTTTAAGAATTATTTTATACAATTTTTTGAATTAAACTTAGAATTTTAATTTTTAAGTTGAGTTTCACAGAAAAAAGGTTAGATTGACAGTTATGAAAATTTAATAAAGAAGCATGGAAATAATTTAGATAATACAAATTTCTTGATTGATATTTGTTAAAAATGGGCTTATTTACTTGAATAAATAGATTATTATGCAAACATACCTAAAATAATAGATAAAAATTGATTTAAAAATTTACCTATGAAATGTCTCAGGTGCAAGACGAAAAAATCCATTTTTTGTCTTAATATTTAAGTTTGACCTTCTTTTCCATTTTATTAAATTTTGGTGATGGATAATGAGCTACTTTTCAGTTTAAATTTAGTCTAAAAAATCTGCTTCTAAGAGCAAGTTTGTTGGTTAAATAGCTGGTAATTTTATAAAACTAAAGTTGGCCATCACAATAGTCTTGCAAAAATCTACTTGTATTTAACCAAAAAAAATGCGTTTTCAGCAGATTTTTGAAACTAAATTTAAACTAAAAAGTAGATCATTATCCATCACTAAAATTTAATAGAATGGAAAAGAAGGTCAAACTTAAATATTAAGACAAAAAATGGATTTTTTCATCTTGCACCTGAGAAGAAATAAGTGATTAAAATCTCTGAAAATAATGAAACACTCAATATTAAAGGTAAAATTTTTCATATTTCTTTATTATAAAATTAAAAAGTTAGCACATAATATGAAAGTACATTGAAAGTACTTTACATTATGTAGTATTAAATTTTGTTAATATTTATAAACTTTTTAGAAAAATGTAATTAAAATGCAGTGACTTTTGACATTTCGTAGGTAAATTTTTAAATAAATTTTTATCTATTATTTTAGGTATGTTTGTATAATAATCTATTTATTCAAGTAAATAAGCCCATTTTTAACAAATATCAATCAAGAAATTTGTATTATCTAAATTATTTCCATGCTTCTTTATTAATTTTTCATAACTGTCAATCTAACCTTTTTTCTGTGAAACTCAACTTAAAAATTAAAATTCTAAGTTTAATTCAAAAAATTGTATAAAATAATTCTTAAAAATGAATTCTATGGATATTAAATATCATTTTTACAAATTATGAGATTTTTTTAAAAATAGGCCGCAACGGCTTCATGTGTAATATGGACTGACCCTATAATAATGGTAAAAAGCAGAAGTTTTATTGAGACGGTGCTGTGTTGAATTTCTCTTATTTTGATTCATATACAATAAAAGTATATAACTATAAAAACTATAAATAAAACATAAATTTATTTAAATTATTAAATAAAAACTAAAATGAAACTAAACTCTCGTAATCGTCTCTGATAATTATTATATAAAAATAAGAGTTGACAATAAAAAAGTTAATCAACTTCTGTAAATGTTGTGACCAACAATACAAGAATTATTTGAAATAAAAATTGAGGGTTCGACTCATATTGTGAGACACAATTGCCAACAAGGAATCCACTGCTTAAGAGATTTCACCTCCTTCACGGTGGTCCTCGAATAATTTTAACCTCGACATTCTTCTACCTCTAATTTTCTTTTTGGGAATATTAGGGAACTACGTCAAGACCATTTTACAAGAAAAATTAAAATCCAAGACTGAGCACTTTTTTTTAAATTCCTCCAACATATGTGAAAATAATGTGTTGACGACTCCAAGTAATAAGTGCGATTCCGGGGGAGGAATCAAATCCAAAATAAGTTGATCGCTGTCCGTTTGGATGATAGGTGGATGTATACAATTTTTGTATTTTTTTGCATCTGCTTTCTTGCTTCCAGCATCGCACCAGTCCATATAATATTTTAGTCCACTGCCAATAGTACGAAGCTCATCGTCATTACTCAGATTATTTTTGTTTAAAAAGCACCAACAACACGGAAATAGACTTGAATGTGCCATAATACCAACAATGATATTCGCCAGTTTTAAATCGGTAGCGATCGTACCATCAAAGTCATTAATGTTTAATGCTTCCCACAACTGTACCACATTTGTATAATTCTCTTGAGAATGAGGAGCCAATGCAAGGATAAATAGTTTTTTAACACTCGAATTTCTAGATTTTTTTGCTTTGATACCATCATTATATGATTGTCGACTATATTTTTTTTCACTTTCAATCATATCATAATCTGTGTCTGATTGTATACTTAGACAAACTTTTAAAAACCGCCCCCTCCATCTATACCAAATTTTAGATGTTCCTTATTAATATTACGAGACTTTATTGTAGAATCAATTAATTCTTGTAAATCGGTACAATAAACTACCAATTCTGGAGCATCAGATACAGAATTTTGTTTTACATTAAGGAAATTAAACGTCTTACATTGAAATAAATGGTCCAGAGTATGATTGCTATCAAGTAATTTTCTTTTTAAGTGTGGCTCTATTATTTTCAAATTTCTTGTTGCGGTGTGAATTGCAGTGGCGATCCCAACAGTAGTTTTATAACTTAAATTGAATTGTGTTCTGATGTTCTGAAAATCTTTTACGGAAAATAAGGTTTCTTTCGATTTTTTTAAATTTCCGATCGTCATTTGGAGGGAATTTCCCCCTTTTGGCTGCAATAACTTTATTGAATTAGAATCACTTTTTTCTCCAATTACACTTTTTATAAAGCTGGATGTTAATTGTTCTTTCGTCTTCAATTCACATTTTTTAGTCATACTTTTTACATTATCCACAATCTTTGATGTTTTACAAATATGACTTTTACCTTTCTGTATAACAGACAAACAATTAGAACAGTGTTTCGTAATTTCATGTTTTGGCATTTTAATTTTCCTCAAATCAGATTTGCGTTCAGTCCCAAATACATTTTTTGGAATAATTTTTTTCAATCCATTCGTTCTTGCTAAATCAGAAAAGTAACACTCACAGGTAACAGATTCATTTAATCTTGTTAGTTTTTTCAAGCGTAATTGTGAGAAGTCTATTTGCAAAATTCGATTCCTATCAATTTTAGAATACAGATTTAATTTGCACGAAGGACACACTACTCTTGGAAGACACTCATTTTGTTCGTCATAACTTTCGAATAATTTAATAATTTTCGGCTTTAATGCTGATTGTATATTAATCATAGTCTTATTTTTGCTACAATACAACAAACAAATAACATAACGGTTTTCTTCATGTGTGCGAGCATAATTTTTTATGATTTTAGGTTTGCTGTGCAACATGATGTTCAAGTCACTAATATTTCATAAACTAATTCTATTCGAGTATATTTAAACTTTTTGGGTTTAGATTTTAACGATGCTCTGAATAAAACGTCATCATGTCAAGATAAACGATTAACAATTTGAAATTAGCTATGAATTGTACTGAATGTCACGAAGTTGATGGTTTTATCATTTTTTTGAACCAAAAGACAATATAAAATATGTTAAAATAAAATTTACATAATTTTCTTTATTTTGTGTTATGTATACTTTTAAGTAAACAAATATAATCACATTATGAGTAAATGGTGAGTAAATACGATTTTTCTTAAAAAAAATTTTTTAATCGAAAAATCTCGATTAAAAAAAGTGCTCAGTCTTGGATTTTAATTTTTCTTGTAAAATGGTCCTGAAGTAGTTCCCTAATATTCCCAAAAAGAAAATCAGAGGTAGAAGAAAGTCGAGGTTAAAATTATTCGAGGACCACCGTGCCTTCCTTCAGTAACAAGCCAAGAAAAATAGAGTTGAAAAACTGACCTTTTGATATTCCCACAACTGATTACGGTGATTACAACACTGGAAACGGTGGAAATAATCGGCGCACTTACAAAGAACAATACTTTATTTAATACTAGGAATAGTAAAAAATACAATTATTATTTATGCGCAATGGTATGTTTCCATACGCGTGGTCCTCATCAATTTACCGTCTTGACGGTTGGTGCAACCTGTGGTTTTGTCGTCTGCTGTGTGCGGAATTCGCGACACCTGGTATCAGACTTTGATGCTAAGGCGCGAAATATAATTTGAAAATACAGTACTAATATAAATTATTCAATCTGAGTAACAACAAAGATTGTTAGTAGAACAGAAACGTAATAAAACGTTACAATTCACCCTTTCTAAATCATTGTTGCTACTCAGGATTGAGTCGCTTGGCTGAATCTCTCCAACCCATAGTCCTTGGCTTGCAAAAGAAACTAATGCTTTTAAGTTAGAATTGAATAATTATTAAATTAAATTAGAATTATAACAAAATTTATAATCAAGATATAAGACAACTAGTGAAAAGGAAGGAAAAGAATCTGTAATTAAAGCTCATCTGATGTCACACTTCTCGTCCTAATAACCAGTTGTACTTTTGGGCTCGCTAATGTATTAAGCGTCCCTTGCACTTTTGCGATGTTGCGCAAGTGACGATGGTACCAGTCATTGAGGTAAGCATGGACTTGTTCGCAATAATGCTCAGGGAGAATATTTTCGCGAACGTGCTCTACGAATTTTTCTTTTAGTCGGTCGGTTAGAGCCTGGAAAGTGGCTGGCGCGTTTGTGAGTCCGAAGGGCATTCTGACCCATTCGAACTGTCTACGACCGGGGACAACGAAGGCGGTATATTCGCGCTACTTCGGGTCAATTGGTATGTGGTGAAACGTGTCGGTCAAATCGATCGTACTAATAATGTTAGCTTCAGATAGCGCATCGTGTATGGTATCCATGTGTGGCAAAGGTTATGTTGATTTCTTTGTGTTGCGATTCAACTTTCGGAAATCCATACATACTCTTCGCCTACCATCCTTACGATAAATGAGCACCACTCGATTATAATTGTTGTGAGATCAGTTACGCCGGTTCTAGGCGCAAATTTCGACAGTTTCTCTTCAAGAAAGTCGTTTAGAATCTTTCTTTGCTCCGGAGATAGTTTGATTAATTGAGCCGAATTTAGGAAGCTGCGCATATTAGAGTTGGAGCCTAAAGGTTGACGAATAGTTGACCCTTTCATGGACCAATAACCTTGGTTTGCGTCGATAACAACTTGCTCAGTTTCATCGGTCATTACAAGTAAATTGTTTGACTGATTAACTAGTGGCAGTGATGTGAGTGAGGATATGCTCGCGCCTATTATGGGGGAGGGGGATCCTCTTCAGAATCGGAGTAATCCGTCTCAGATTCAGAATAGAAGCAATCGTCATAATCGCTTTCAGAATCACTTGTATCAATTCTACCTGCATGCGCTTTGTTTAGCGTTGATGCTATTTAAGGATTGTACGTTGATCCATTAGTGATAGGAATGCTTTCTAAATTTGAAGAAGTTGCAATTTCGATCAAATTATATATTTGATTATTTATAGGTAAGTTTTCGTTTACGTTAAGTGGGGTTTTGCCAGGGAGATCTAAAGTCTTCTAGCATCTCTGTCGTTTTTTGAATGACTGTTACTATCGTGCGCGTTATGACCGTAATTTTGTGGAAATCGCGGTTATAATTACCGTGCCATGGTGTCTGCGATGGTTGCGGTGGAGGCGCGTGTGTGGGACAAGGAGGTCTCACGTTTTGTGCGCTGCACTGGCAGTTTAGCTGGTAATAT
The DNA here is from genome assembly GCA_032872475.1 of Leptopilina myrica (nomen nudum). Classification (NCBI taxonomy): domain Eukaryota; kingdom Metazoa; phylum Arthropoda; class Insecta; order Hymenoptera; family Figitidae; genus Leptopilina; species Leptopilina myrica (nomen nudum). Next base: position 37,909,803 of record CM065458.1, on the reverse strand, counting down.
TAAGAAGGATGGTTGTTATGGTAGTAGTTTTGGTTGTTGTTGTAGCTGCGACCGTTACCATTCCATCCATTATTGTAACCGCGTCCGCGATTATTTTGGTTGTTTCCACCTCAGTGCCCACTTCCACGACCGTTGTGGTTTCGTGAATTTTCACTTTTTTTGTGCGCAGACGATCTACGCTTCCCCCCCTTTCTGCGACCAAGCGGTGCTAGAGAAGCAAGAAGAAGTAGAAGTCGATCGTTTGCGCGGCCCATGAGAAGACGAAGCTTTGGTGGGAGTGATCATCGTGCTTTTCGATTTACTCGCTTTTAAATTTTCTGAATCGCTTATGTTTAATTTTTGTTTAAGAGACTCGAACTGTCTTTGATAAATATCGATTTTATTCAATTTTTGTTCGGGCTCGGGTTTCAGCTTTTGAATGATGTTAAGTAGGTTCGAGTGAAGGAGTTTTGGATTGATCAATTGCGTCTAATTGATTTCTATTGCGCGGGTTGCGAGAGCGTTTCGCGTCTTGTTCACGAAATTTATTCGATTGTTGCATGAATTCGATTTTCTCTTGATACTTGTGTATCTGATCCGAAAGTTCTTCGTAAGAGGAGAAGGTGTCACGATCGAAAAGAGAAATTAATTCCGAATGTAGGCTTATATAAATTTTATTAAGCTGGACATTTTCTTGAATTTTATTTCTCAATTTGTTATAGAGCGCGCCGATTTTTTTTACGTTGTCGATTCCCGTTTCATTTTCTAGTTGTACTGCGTGATGAATTTTGTTGAGAATTTGATTGTCGTCATTCACGTCGCTGAATGTTCTTCGGAATGATTGGGAAAATTCGGTCCAATTGGCCCATTTGTGGCGAAACATATTGAACCATGAGTACGCTGTTTCAGAAAGTGTTTGTAAAAAATCGGGAGCGCGTCATTGGGATCGATTTCTGAAGCTATCATTTTTCTTTCGAATTCGTCGAGAAATTCGTTGGCGTCTAATTTACCGGGGAATTTCAGATCCCTTGATTTAATTATCTTGTGCAGGTTTGGAACTGGGGTTCGTTGTGCTGTAGAAGCATTGAGATCCGGGTTAAAAGGAAGATCAAGTAAATCATGTTGGTTAGTGTTATTTAAATCAGAGAGTGTTTGGGTCATAAGTTCTGGTTGTTCGGCGAAATGTAGTGTGCGATTTGCAGGAGGGCCTTGTCGCGAAGGTGTTGGGAACGACAGTTGGGGCGAATTGTCGCTGGTTTTCGTACGGTGGTTCCCGTAAACGTAACCGTGTTTGTGGTTAGGGTTGGGAGGTAAGCAGGTTGGATGTACAACGTGTTGGAAATTTTCTATTTTCTTTTGCTTGGACAGATGTAAAAGAATCTATTTGATAATAGAAAAGTTTCAAGTGTTTGGTAATGACTGGGGTTTGTTGTGCTTTCGGTTTCCGACCGCGGCGTTTAAGAGCTAATTTAGGAATTGTTCCTGTCGCGGTTTGAAGATTGTTAGCAGTGTGAGTGTTCCTAAAACTGTCCATCATGTTGTTTGTTAGAATGTCAGTTTCGTGAGTTACTGGTCTGTTGGCGCTAATGTGGTGAGTTTCCTCGTCGGTGCTAACTATCGGGCAAATTTTTTCTGATGGCGAGGGGGGGCCTTTGATTTTGGTTATCTGACGGAAAAAGAGTTATTAAATTTTCTCTGGTGGCGCTCCAGGTTTCTTCTTGTGAAACGCGCGCGACCGTGTTTCTTATGTTTTCGGTAGAAAGTGGGGGGCTGCGAGTCATTTTTTCACTTCTTTCAAATGCATTTGTGTCAGAGCGAGTTTGCATTTTTTGTGGGTTTGATTGTGGGCTCCTTCCTCCCATGGTTAAAAGCGAGAAAAAAATTTCAGAAAAAATGTTGTTTGTAAGTCAATTTAGTTGATTTGCTAAATTGACTATGGTTAATTTTGGGAAAGGAAAAAAAACTTCAATAATTGAAAATTAGAATTTATCGAATAATTATTGTTAAGTATTTAATTCGATCTACATGTCAAAGAAATTCTGTTGGAGATTTAATTAAATTAAGTTATTGGGCTGGAAGATAAAATTTTAAAAATTCAGTAGTTTGTTTGAATTTAAAACAATTTATTGCTCTTACAATTTAGTTATTAACAAAAATTTGATTTAATAATTTAATTTTATCAATATAGTTGTTAATAATTTTTATTTTATAAATTTAATTACTGATCAACTTTTTTTTGTCAATGTGATTACCGATAAATTTTATTCGGTTGATTTAATTGTTGATCAATTTTATTTTATCAATCTAAAAGAAAAATAAAAGTTTCATTTTTGTTTTAATTTTATTAATTAAATTTTTATTAATAAAACTATTCTTTCTTTTTCTATTGACCAAATTACATTGTCCCTTTCGAAAGAAAGAAAATTCTTTTTTCTCTTTATTAGATAAATTATATGGAAATTAATTAAAATAATATAAAATTTTATTATTTCTGTATATTCGAATTAAACTTGGAAGAAGCAAGGCATTTGTGCTGCGATTGTAAACACAGCTGTGTTTATAATGCGCTAATCAAGCTGGAGACTCGTAGTTTCCTCCTTTTTTGTTTAACAAAAAGGAATTTTAATTTAAGAAATTGTCAATCATGACCGTCATTTTTGGGAAAGAAGGACAATAATAAAATAAATTTATTTTTGTTGATGTATTGCTTTTCAAGGGCGACTCAGTCATAGGATTGTATGAGTGATGAGAGAATGGCCCAGGCGTGACGTCACAATGGCGACGCGAGGGGAACTCTCAATGAAGACTCGCACAAAGAAAAATGAATTTTAAAGAAATTTGTTAAAATATACGTTAGGTGCCAAAAATGTGGCAAGGACACAGTTTTGGTTAAGAGATAACGTTGGGCGCCAAAAATGTGACCAACAATACAAGAATTATTTGTAATAAAAATTGAGGCTTCGACTCATATTGTGAGACACAATTGCCAACAAGGAATCCACTGCTCGAGAGATTTCACCTCCTTCCTTCAGTGACAAGTCAAGAAAAATAGAGTTGAAAAACTAACCTTTTGATATTCCCACAACTGATAAGATTACAACACTGGAAACGGTGGAAATAATCGGCGCACTTACAAAGAACAATACTTTATTTAATACAAGGAATAGTAAAAAATACAATTATTATTTATGCGCAATGGTATGTTTCATTATCCGTGGTTCACACCAATCTACCGCCTTGCCGGTTGGTGCAACATGTGGTTTTTTCGTCTGCTGTGTGCGCCATGCGCGAACAGAAACTCAATAAAACGTTACAATATAAACAAGACAAAATCAAGCCTAGACAAACAACCGGTAACGTCAATTTAAGAAGGGAGAATTGTAACGATCCAAATCGTTCTCCTTATTATTGTAAATATGCCGTTCTCGTAGTTTCTCCGTCTTGGCTTATCGCGCCAAAGACAGCCCATAAGGTACCGCAACCTTCGGTAATCAACCGAAATATATATTCGGGTGTCATCGGACCACACACGAAACGTGTGATGGATCACGATGATGATCTGAAGCGATTCTCTCATCAGAGAGAAGCGAGACTTCAAGCCGCGATTTTCCGCGCGTAATCGATGCGCTGCGTCGCATCCTAGCTATTTAGTGTATAATTTAAGTTCATTCTTTAATTAAATGTTTTCTTAATTATTAATTTTATTGTTTTTCTTGTGTTGTGCGCCTTTTTCCTAATAGGATTATTCTACTCCCAACGGCGATCCAACAATCGGCGAAATTGGTAAATTTGACCAATCTTTTCTCATCTGTGTGGCTCGTCTCGATTCGCAACTGCTCATTAAACTGTGTCGCTGGTTGGATTGCCTCCGCACGGATTGTGGAATCTCTGCTCAATTTGTTATGTCAGCTATCGCGAGCCGAACCCTGATTTCCGCTTTTTTTAAAAATTATTTTAAGACTCGCGAAGTTCGTCACAACACATCCATGTATGTACATCTTTATGTCACAACCTATACTGCACTTAATTTAAAGAATGTTTTATATGCATCTCTTTATTCGCGTTTTTATATCTAGAAAGTTTCTTCTCTCCTGAAAATCGACGTGTAAATATTTTTATCTCTCTCGATCTTCCTTTTTTCAACACATTTGTTAAATGAAAAAATAAAGTACATGCCTTTCTCCTTCTTCTTCTATTCCCAGTAAAATTCCACAGGCTAAGGAAAAAAAGGATTAATAACATTTTTAAAAGATAAGAAAATAACAAGGATATTTATAATAAACGGTTAATTCTAGATTAAAACTATTTGGCAAAAATATTTATTATACCTTAATGAACATTTTCTTCATAGAAAGTTTTTGATCACTGAAAATATTTCAGGTAAACGAAGCCCTCGAACATTGCAAATAAAAGTTTTTACACTGAAAGAAAAAAATTCATAACTTTTTTAATTACAATATTTTTCTTTCTGACAAAGTTTGTTATCTTAAGGATATTTCAAACTATATCCCATGTAAATATCATAAGAAAATGTCCATTACTTTATGTTTTAGAGCGAGTTGCAGTAAAAATTCAGTAAAAAATGTGTTTTCAAAAAATACAGTTTTTTACGTTTTTTTCGAAAATGGTAAGAGTTATTGATCCAATATAGCGGACAAAAATTTTTAAAAATTTCATGCATAAACTTGAAACTCATTACTCGGGGGTTTTCGGGGTCGCTAATTACGAATATGGTGTTAGTTTATAAAAATTGATTATCAAAATATACTTAAATGAATGAAATCGATTGAAACTTGCTACTCCGTCGGGATTTTTTAAGTCACTGAATACGAATCTGATGTTGGATATTAAAAATTCAAAATGGTGTATCCAATATGACTTACTATGAAATTCTTCTCAGATTTTCTTGATTCTTGGTACTTAGCAGAAACTTTTTGAGATTGTAGTATGACAGAAATGTAATTAAATTTTAGTAAAAGATTTACGGTAAACCATTTCAGGATGATGAAAAATTCAGATTTAAATTTAGCGACTACATGAAACACCTAAGTACCAAGTATCAAGAAAATCTGAGAACAATTTCATCGTAAATCGTATTGGATCCGCCATTTTGAATTTTTAATATCCAACATCAGATTCGTATTTGTCAAACCTAGAAAATCTCCACGGAGTAGTAACTTTTAATCGATTTCATTCATTTAAATATATTTTGTCTGACATATTGAATTTTTATAAACTAACATCATATTCGTAATCAGCGACCCCGAAAACCCCCGAGTAACGAGTTTTAAGTAAATGCGAAGAATTTTTAAAAATCTTTGTCCACCATATTGGATCTGTCATTTTGAAAATCTAATGTCAGATTCGTAGTCAGCGACCCCAAAAACCCCTGAGTAAGAAGTTTCAAGAAAATCTAAATAATTTTTTTTAATTTCACCATTTTAGATCCGCCATTTTGAATCCGCCTTTTTAATTTTTTTTACATATTCAATTCTTATGATATTAAAGTCACTGAATTCAAAAAAAATATTCAGAGGAAGCACAAATTCAGCTTTATTTATAAAAATTAAGTAAATTCCCATAAAAATAATTTTCTCAAAATTCAACCCCCCCCCCCCCATCAAGCCTGGAAAAAGAGAACACAAACTAACTTTTAGGTCGGACAATGTTTTTCTCTTTAGATACACCTTAAGGAAGAAAACGTACCACATGGCAGTTCTAACAGTCCAAATTTATTTTTTTGTGCCAACCTAAACTCCTGTGGGAATTTTATGTGTGGTTCCCAAACTGAAATTTAATTGTATAATATATTATTTTATATATTTATTTATACACTCGTATTTTGCCTTATTACTAGTGTTAACCTCGAAGATCGCAAGCCACAGAGTCTCACCACTGTGATTTACCATCGATAATTGAATTGTATTTTCTGTAGAGGTGTGCAAAAAGCACGAAACCTGATCGAGTAATTTGGGCTTTTTACTTTTCGGGTCTGTTCGGGTTAGGCTTAGTCAGTTCGGGTTCAGGTCCAACTCGAACTGGGTCTAGCTTGTTTACATACCCTAAATCGATCGGGTACCCGACTGAACTCGGGTCTCGAAATTTTTGGGTACCCGACTGCATTCGGGCTCTCAAAATTTACAGGTATACTCAAAACCTTGACAAATCCGAATTTTGGAATTTATAAAGTTAAAAAATAATCAATTTCTTAATTTCACAATTAAAAATGAGAAAAAAATACATCATTGAACCGCCATATCCTAGAAAGAAATATAGCCAATGTAACTCAAAAGGGCTATTGTCCTTCTACAATCCAGCGGTTCAATTACAAATATTTACCAAATTGTCGAAGATTTTTTGCGTTCTCAAATTCGTTAAGGTTCTCAGATTTTTCGGGTACCCAAATGCATTCGGGTTTTCGAAAATTTCAGGTACCCGAATTTTTAAAGAATCCGAATATTTTAGGCTATCCGAAAATTTTGAGAACCCGAACAAAATTTTTTTTAAATGATTGAAATTTATTGGCTTTTCGCTATTTTGAACCTATATGTATCCTTTGAAAAAGTGCCATGAAACTGAGAATTTGGTCATTTTTATCTAAAAATTGAAAAACAGCGTTTATAATAACACAACTCTGCATGCTGTTCCATAGGGAATAAGATTCTACGACACCTAGAGCAAACACACTATAAAAACATAAAATATTTTTTCAAAATGTGTATCAGCAAACTAAGAATTTATCTCACCAAATGGCAATTTCGATCACAAAATAGAAAATTGTAGTTAATTGAACTGCAAAGTAAATAAAATGCATGTTATGTCATATTTGATTTACCTTTATTAAGCACTGTGAAAAATGGTGAATTAATTAAAATAAAACTTCCTATCAATTTTAACGTTTTTATGATGCCAGGAAACTGAAAATGATTTTTAGGGATAAAATTCAAAGATATTATAGATTTTAAATAAAATATATATTATATATATATATATATATAAATTACAACTACTTAAAATTATTATCCAAGTATATATTTACATTTAAATATTTTTAAAAATATTTCATTAAATTTTATTTTCACATTGAGTCATGCCAAGAAACTGAGAATTCTGTACATGAATGCTCATGTTTTACAAAAAATATTTTTTAAATACGGGTAACCTTTTGGGACATAATAGAAACAATTAAGGTATACTTTTGTATTGAAAATAATTTTTCATTTTTTAAAATTAATGCAAAAACAAGCTACTGATCATCTTTATATGCATTAGTTGTTTAAAAAAAGTAAATTAATACCAAATCTCATAAATACTCACTTTAATTTATAAAACTTTAATTTTTTTGCTCCGATAAATTCTAAAACGTAAACCTGTCAAATGAGTTGATTGCTTGCAGATGTTAAAATCCAAAATAGAATTTAAAACATTTTTTTCATAAGATACCGTTTTATAATAATAAAATATGTTTCAGGATAAAAAACAAGTACTTACAACAATATATTTAATTGATTTCTATTTAAATTTGCACATATATGCGCAAAGTGCACAAATCGGTACACGTGTACAAATTGGGACATTTATCTTATTTGTACATAAAATTTTTTACAATTAAAAATTATTTTACAAAAAAATATTTACATTTAGAAAAATAAATAAGAATTTTGACGTTGTTAAACAACTTGTAAATTATTCAAAACATAACGCTTGACACGATTGCCAATAGACACTTATCAATTAAAAAGTCATTAGAGTAATTGTGAAAAGAGGGAAAGTAAGTTCATTGAACTTATGGAAAGTAAGTTCATTGAACTTATTACAATACTGTGAAATCGTCGGTTGGGTGCAGAAAGGTGCCAATTCAGACTTGTCGTGAAAAACGTGCCGTTTCAAAAAACACGTAAGAAACCTGCCATTTCAGCTACGATTTGGAAAACATGCCAACTCAGAATTGACGTTCATTTTTTTCATTTTAGGTACAAGAAAGAAGTTGTCCATCAAATAATAAATAATCAAGCAATTAATTCAATAAATCAGTAAAAATATTCCCTTGTCAAAAAAAAATCATCCAAAATGCAACTAAAAAAATTATTTTTGTACAACTTTATAATCTTTGCTTCAAATTTTTCTGTACTGCCAAATGTCAACCTAAAATAAAAAAAATTAACGTCAATTCTGAGTTGGCATGTTTTCCAAATCGCAGCTGAAGTGGCAGGTTTCTCACGTGTTTTTTGAAACGGCACGTTTTTCACGACTAGTCTGAATTGGCACCTTTCTGCACCCAACCGACGAAATAATAATTAAGAGAAATGTCAAGGTGTTACCAAACAATGAAAAGACTACAAATATTTTCTCTTAATAAGGAAATGAAGATAACAGTTGCTAAGACTTTGAGTTTTGACAATTAATATGAATTATTTCGGATATTAGACCTTTGCTCTCATTAGATTCTTTGTCAATTCTATACAAATTATCCCAATCAGAGTCATGTTTTTGTAAGTTTCTATAAGTAGCAGTGACTTCAATTTTACCTTTTTTGTAAAATTTAATTTTTCAATTCTCTTTTAAATAACTTCGGGGAACGATGAAAATAAATATCGCCACTGAAAATATATAATCTCTAACCCTTTCTCTTTCCTATTACTGCATAAAGAAATTAAAATATGTAACAGAAAATTATTTATAAGCCGTTTTGTTGTGAGTGACTTTACCTTTAAATGAGGGAAAATTTGCTCACCATTATTATTCTGGCAAATTATATTATAATCTACAAAAATTAAACCAAATATTCTTTAGAATTAATAAAGAAAAAAATTAAGAACAATGTTCATAGTTATTGAAATAAATATTTAATATTGTTTTATCAATAAGTAATTATATTCAATCATTCAACTAAACGTATACTCATAACCATAAAAAATAAGTTTAAGTTTGACAGTTTAGTGCTTAAACTGTTTAAATAGATTAATTTTCAATCATAAGATTACTATTATTGAATCAAGTTGTGAATTAAGTTGTTCATTACATGAACATTTTGCTTCCTCTTTACGATAAGCATAATGAATTTTTTTATTTTATTTTATTCTATTAATGCTAATAAAATATATTCTTTTTATACATCTATCGATTCGTCTTAATGAAATGAAGATTTTTAGTTTGTTTTTAAGTCAAGAGTAACATTTTATTATAAGGCAACATGATTTTTAAGAAGGAAATAAATTTTTAATAAAAGTGCGAATTTTTGGTTTTAATTATGTTTAATTCTATAAATTCAAATACAATATGTACTTTATATATACCAATCGATCCGTTTTAATGCAACGGATAAGATTATTGAAAAAAATGAGTAAAATTTTATTGTACTGAAATATAATTTTGATGAAAGAACTGAATTTTCGATTAAAAAAAAGTAATTTTTCTGCTTTAATTGTCATTAACTCTATAAACTCTCATACAATTTATACTTTATATATACCAATCGATTCATCTTGATGCAAAGAATAAGATTTTATTATATATTAACTTCAATATTCAATTTAAAAAAAATTTTTATAGATTTTTTAATGTCCACCAATCCATTTCGAGATATTTTTATGATAAATATGCCTAGCAATTTTCAGCCGAATTCGCTAAAACCTCTTCGAGTTATCGTGTTCACAAAAAACGGGATCTACACACACACATCCATACATCCAGACAATTGTTCAGGGTCCTAAATAACATAGTCCTATATAGAAGAAAATTTATTTGAAGGATTTTAAAAATTTTAAGAAATTAAACGACTACAAAGTTTCCTCACGAGGAAGCAAAAATCGAATTATAAATTAAAATAATTAAAATACTTAAAATATCCAGGCCAAACATCTTTTTTGTAGACTTATTTTCTGAGCGAATTTACACAACAAATTAGATTTTTTTAAATTGATTTTTTGCAGTATCTATTTATTGTGCTTTATGAAAATCATGTTGTCGATACAGGAAATGTAATGTTCAGAAGGATTCAACTTAAAATTTTTCAAGTAAAGCTTTTATACCTACGTTTCCATACTACTTGTTCAATATGAAAATTACTAACTTGTAGTTTAAATATAATTATTTTTGAAAGTTATATCAATGAATCTGTCGCAAATAAATTTTAAGTTAAAGTTTACTATTTATATTAACCAAAACAATTGTAAATCTTAAATATTTCTGTCTAAAAAATATGTTAATCGAATTTAAAAAAAATATATATCTGTCGAGCGAATTTACCCTACATGAGCGAAATTAGCCTCTCTTACGGTATAAATAGAAATAGATTTGCTATTTTTTACCAATAACATAAGTATTTTATTCCGTGGAACAATTTCATAGGGTAGTAAAAAATATTGTTTTTAGGGGTAAATAGAAATATTCTCCTATTTTTAATTAATGTTTGCAAATTAATTAAATTAAAGATGATTTTTGTTGTAGTATTAATAAGAGATAATTATAAAATTTAGTATCAATTTTTAGGTTAGTTTTTTTCAAATGAGAGTAAAAAAGTAAAAGGACGTCTTCTTTGATTTTCAATTATTAATACAATAAGAAATATTTTTGTATATTTTTGATAGTGATGCACTTTGAGCGAGTCCCGTCTCGAAAAACCGAGAATCTCGCGAGAAAAACAATAAACACAATTGAATGTGATATTTTCGTCTCTTTTCTTTTATGAAAGGACAGAGTCTCGTCGTGCATCACTAATTTTTGAATATTTTAAAACGACCCCCCATAAACAATAACAATTGTAAAGCAATTAAAAAATATAATTTAACATTTACTATCAGTATTTTTGATTAATTGATTATTTTTACAGTTTTCAATAATTTATAATTATTGAATATTAGTTTTCATAAATTTGGACTTAGTGTAATAAGCTAAAAGAAATAATGAAATTTTCACAACGATTCAATAAATGAATTTTTAATAAAAATAAATATTAATATAAATATAAAAAACTTTTTTTTGGGTGTGGTACACTTCAAAAATTTAGCCCTATCTATAAAATCTACATTATTAAAATGTAATTACATTTAAATGTGTACAGTTGTTTAATTCAGTAATTATTTCTGCGCAGTATTCCAATTAAATAATGATTGCTGCGCAGTAGTCTACTATTACATTTAGACGTGCAGAGTAGTTTAATTTAGTGTGTATGGACTTATCATACGCCGATAAAATTTTAATAGTATATACATATATATATATATATATTATATATTTATACGTAAACAAGTTTAAATTTGTTGCCTATAGAGGGCGCCGAAGTTGATCTCGTTTCTCTGCAGAGCAAATCGGTGGGCAAGATTTCTGTTAGACCGTTTAATCTAAAACAAAAATTAATTAATTAATATTAATTTTTGTGTATTTGTCAGTTATTTGAAGTAAAAAGTCGATTTTTAGTACAAAAATTTGTTAAAAAATATGTTGCCAAAAAAACAAAGAAACTAAAAAATCCGCTACGTACTTGAAAGCATTAGTAAATGACAATAAAATAAACTTTGTCCGAAGTCAATCTGGTCAAAATTCTTCTAACTAGACTGCCCAGTGTTTTGAAAAACGTCATTTCGAGAAAAGCGCGTTTTAAGTTTCGACATATAAAAACTTATGAGAGTAGTATAGCTAGGGCGGCTCAGGGACAGGTTCGGATACGTACGGATAAAAGCTACATGTATTTGAATTTTATGTCTCAATTATTCCCTCGACCACCTACCAAACAGGTATCCGAAAGTGGTAATTCATTACCTAAATTTAATGGCATCTGAAGTTGCTGGAAATCCTAGTCACAATAATGAAATCATGTCTTATTATTGTGGAACTAAATGTATCTAAAATAATATATTAAGATGTGTCTTAGCGAAGTTTTTTAATTTCAACAATAAGTATTGATGTGTTCGGACATCCTCTCAATCAAACAGGAAAGCAAGACGAGGACCTCCTGAAGTTGGTTTCAAACTGAATTCTCAAGGTAACTTCGACGTTGAAGGAAGAAAACTCTGGAATCTTGCTAATGCTGAAGAAGAAAACGACGCTGTAAATTTAAAACTTGTACGATATATGGTAAACACGAAGTGCGTTTACTGTAAGAAGCTAGTACATCACTTACATAAGAGGTGGACATTAACAACTTATTTCTAAAAGTTCTTGAAGACTCGATTACAGAAAAATTAAACAATTTTGAAAAGGATATAAATCAAGAGTTATCTTATCGAACCTTATTCAGAAATAAATAAAGATTTTAAGAATTTAATAACAGTTACAGACATATTTTCCAAATATGCTTGGACTGTTCCAGAAAGGGTACAAGTGGAAAAGATGATTCTCATGCAATGCAATCAATATTTGCTAAAAACGCATTCCGAAAAACTTGCACAGTAACAAAGGAAAGTAATTCTAGAACTTACAATTTGAAGCATTAATGAAGAAGCATAATATAAGTTTTTATTCAACGTACAGTAAGCCTTCAGGCTGCGATTGTAATAATACAAAGACGTTGAAATTTTAAATGATCGTTTCCTAAAGCTGAAGAAACTTTCTGTGAGTCAACCAAAGTATAAAACTGGTGACAAAGTTGGAGTAAGCAAATATAAAAATGTTTTCGAGAAAGGATACACACAAAATTGGACAACAAAAATATTCACTGTGGATCAAGTTGTAGCAACTCAACCAGTCGCTTACAAGCTCAAGGATTACAAGGATCAACCAATCAATGAAGGATTCTATGAAGAGGAATTTCTTAATGTAAAATACTCCTCAGATAATTACCTTGTAGAAAAAATTATCAAGACACGTGGAAACAAAGTTCTTGGCAAATGGCTTGGCTTTGATAATTTTCACAATTCTTGGGAAGTTAAAACAAATGTATATAAACAACTATTTATAAATAATCAACAATAAATCAATAATGAATCAACAATGAATCAAAAATAAATCAAAACAAGTTGTTCATTTCATGACCATTTAGCTTCCTCAATATATATTATTATATATAATTTTAAAAGTTAAATAATTATAATAGTTTATTAAATATAATTAATAAACCGGGTAAAGTACCCTGAATAAATATTAATTATTCAATTTTTTATTATAGAATAATTATTTTTAAAAGTTATGATAAAATGTCAAAAAATACAAAATTTTAATTTTTTGTGAAAAATTAAAATATTTATTAATTCTATAAATTTTGATAAAATATATACTTTATATACATGAATCGATTCGTTTTTATGTCAGGAATGCAATTTTGACAACAATTATTAAAAATTTTAATATAGAAAAAAGTTATTTAAAAAAACCAAAAAATTAATTTTTGCAAAAATTAAAAAAATGTTGAAAAAAATTTTTTTTAAATATATTTTTGAAAATCCTTCTGTCTGATTCTTGGTATTCATGACCGTAATACATCTACAAAATCTTATCAAAATCCATCAAGATGTGTAAGAGAAAATTTGTCCACAAGAATCGGTGACATACACACACACACATACATACACACATACATCCGGACATTTGTTCCTCTCAACGAATTATATATACTACACTTGAAAATTTGTAAAAATAATTGATTTTAAAAAATTCGGAAATCGACATCACTATAAGGCTTCCTTTATGAGGAAGCAAAATGAATCAATAATGGTTCAAGAATGAGTCAATAATGAATTAATAATAAATTAAAAATGAATCAATAATGAATTGATAATGAATCAATATTAAATCAGTTGGCACTGGCAATATGAATGTCTGCTGCTGGAAGAAATTTTGATTAATAAAGATGTTCTACTTTAACATTAATCTTTGATTGCTTTGCTAGCTGATTAGTATTTGCGTTAAATTACTAAAGGTAATTTGTACATTTGAGTTATATAACAGTAATATAACTTTTAATCATACCCATGTGGAAAATAGTCATGACGCTATAACAATACTGTCTAGTTATTCTGGATACAATACTGGGGCGACATAGATAATCAGTACAGAAACTATCTAAAAGTGTAACGATTTGATGAACAAGTTTCTATGTAGTTTCTCTATATCGCTTAACTAGATAGAAACTAGACCGAAAATCCAGAATTATTTAGTAAACCAACATATTTACTAAATTTAAAACTGTATTATTGTTTTAAAATATTATCAATTACATTAGAAATAAAAATTCACGTATTAGAACACATTAAATTCATTAAGCAAATAAATTTAAAACAATTTTTAGTTTTCAACAGGAATTGAACGTATTACATTTATTAAGTAAAGTAATTTAACAATTTTTGGTTTCCAACGGGAAACTCGACTATGGAAAGAAACAATGGAAATTTAAGAAATATAATAAGTGAAATGACATCGTAGGGAATACAGATTCCATTTACAATTTAAAATAAAATATTGTAGTTTTTTTAACAAAATAAACATTTGATAGAATATTGTTTTATTCAGCATTAAACTGAAATTATACGGTTTCCATTTCTGTTGTTTCTGTAACATCCTCAAATTCGTCCTCAAATTCTTTCCAAACAACTTTTTTTTGTCCAATAAGAACGATGTCCATCCCAGTCGATGGCGTTCGTTATGACTGGGCCATGAACTCTGAAAAACTTTTATTCTATTAATTCGGTTCCATATGATTGCCATTTTTTCGTTATATAATCTAAAAAATACTAATATTTGCACTCAGGGAACATGTATACATTTAACAATGTCAAAAATTTTAATTAACCTTCTTTGTTCGAAAAAATACAAATGTTTGGTTATTAAAAAGAATTATTTGGTTATCTGTAATAAATTAGTAAAATACTAAAGCAAAAATATAAATAAATTAAACATTTATTCTAATGAAGCAAGTTGTTTGTTTCGATATTATTGCTGAAATTCGCACCGTTTTTAAAAATGAAAATTAAAAAAGGATTCTATTTTTAATTTAAAATTCGTCTCCACTTTTTAGTGAGTGTCAATTTTAAGAAATTAATTGAGGGGCTAAATTTTATAAGGGTATACGCGTCATGTTAAAAATAAATGGCCTTTATCCACTTATAGCAAACAGCCCCTCAATTGTTACTTAATATACAATACCTGAAAAATAACATCAATTTAAAATAAAAAAATAAATTGTACATTTCGTTTTTAAAAATGTTACGGATTCAAATAAATAGTAGTGAATTTAATAATTTTGTTAAATTAACCAAACATTTGATAAGCAATGCATTTATTTGCTTGTTTTAATTAAACGTTGGTTGTTTCAAACAAACTTACCTAACATACACTTGTAAAATTCGGTTTCTCTGAAAACTCGCTGTTTTACTTCTGTTTTTTTCGATTTATTGAATAATAGAATAACTTCTCGCGCAAAATACATTTTTAGAATATTAATAAAACTTCGAGATAGCAACTTATTTTTGTCAATA
Source organism: Leptopilina myrica (nomen nudum) (assembly GCA_032872475.1). Lineage (NCBI taxonomy): Eukaryota > Metazoa > Arthropoda > Insecta > Hymenoptera > Figitidae > Leptopilina > Leptopilina myrica (nomen nudum). The sequence continues at coordinate 37,894,414 of CM065458.1, read as the reverse complement.
AGACTACTGAAAGTCTTTTTCTGTAAAACAACGATATATTATTTTATCTTTTGTTTAATAATGATAAGGCCTAAATATTATTAAACAAAATATATCATACGGTCAAACAACCAAAAATTACTATTATTTTATCTTGTTAACTATATTTTTATAAGTCTTATTCTAGGGCGTCTACTATCCGATAAATCCGTAAAGTAGTAGATTTGTTCATATTTAAAATAATTTTTCAAATGAGAATAGATAAAAAATAAAAGGCATATGTAATTATTAGTAGTAAATTACTTATTAATAGTAAATAAATAACTTAGCTTCCGCACTCAATAAATTATTTTTAATAAATTATTTTATTATATTTTATTATAATTGAATTCCTCTGAAAAATTTTATTATTTACGAAAATAATTTAATTCTTTTGAAATTTTATTAAAGTTATATTTAAAATAATTGAATTCGTTTGAAGAATTTAACTACTTTTTAAAAATAAATGAATTCCTATAAACAATTTTTTCTAGAAAATAATTAATTTCTTTCAAACAATTTCTTAAAAATATTTAAATAATTGATTTCGAACAAATTCCTTTAATATTGTATTTTACAAAATTAAATTATTCTTAAAATTTGATAATTCAAATTATTTGAATTTTATTAAATCAATTATAATAATTGAATTTTTTAAAATTTCATTAAAATATATAAATTTTCATAACTGAATTCTTCCAAAATATAGTTTTAATAGATGAATGCGAAGGCTGATTTGCAAAGTCCCTTAATATATGGGCAATTCCACGTGAGATTTTAGTCGACCTCTTAAAATCGGCCAAAAATATTTTTTTTCTATTCTGTATCGAAAAAAACAGATACGTATTTTTTTATTTTTGTTTAATTGTCAAAATTTTTGAGTTATGAATTTTCGAAATTTTGCATTTTTAATCATAGACTTATATTCAGTTGCTTATAAGTCCGAAAATATTGAGTTTAGAAAAAAAGTTGTCAAAGAACGAAAGTTTTAGTTTTCTTTCGACTTTTAGGAAATGAAAAGAAATTTTTTTTTTTCATTTTTCATTAAAAAAATAAAAAATTTGTATAAACAAATTAATTTTTGTATACTTTGGGTATGATAAATTTTTAATTTTCTTTTTTTAAAACATACCTGTAAATGATAAGAAGGTTTTGCAAAAAGTTTCAGAGTGGGCCTAACAAGTTTAATGGGTTAAAAAAAATAATTAAGCTGCCCGTTCAGGTCGAACGCTTGCTGCGCAGTGGGATTTTTTTGCAATTTATTATTAAAAATTTTCTAGAGCCTTCAAATTTTATCGGAATTTAATTATTAATAGATTTGAAGGCTCTAGAAAAATTTTAATAGTAAATTGTAAAAAAAATCCCTCTGCGCAGCAAGCGTTCGACCTGCACGGGCAGCATAATTATTTTTTTTAACCCATTAAACTTGTTAGGCCCACTCTGAAACTTTTTGCAAAACCTTCTTATCATTTACAGGTATGTTTAAAAAAAAGAAAATTAAAAATTTATCATACCTAAAGTTAAAAAAAATTAATTTGTTTATAAAAATTTTTTATTTTTTTTTAATGAAAAATGAAAAAAAAAAATTTTTGTTTTCATTTCCTAAAAGTCGAAAGAAAACTAAAACTTTCGTTCTTTGACAACTTTTTTCTAAACTCAATATTTTCGGACTTATAAGCAACTGAATATAGGTCTATGATTAAAAATGCAAAATTTCGAAAATTCATAGCTCAAAAATTTTGACAATTAAACAAAAATAAAAAAATACGTATCTGTTTTTTTTCGATACAGAATAGAAAAAAAATATTTTTGGCTGATTTTAAGAGGTCGACTAAAATCTCACGTGGAATTGCCCATATACTTATATGCTTACAAACTCGTGTCTGAACGTTTTATTAGTCTTTAAGTCCATATCCATGGACTGAAACTCGATTAATGTTCCAAAAGGTAGTTCAATCTTATACTTTTCTTCAAAAGTCATTGGCAGTTCTTCATTTGATCCATTTGCTATTAATATTGCTTTTATATCATGTAGCTCTCGAGATACATCCTTTATTTCTACGTGTAATATTATGTACAATGCTTTAATTATTCTTGATTGGATCAATAATGGATTTTCTGCAAAAATAAAAAATATTCCTATATTTTTAAACAATTAAAAAAATATATATAAAAATGAATCTCTTATATTACCTTCTTCGTTTAAAGAAATGTTTGGTGTGAAAATGTTTACATTATTTTCTACTTGCTCAATGGTTTTGGTCCTAACATAATTAACAAAAAAATAGTTAGTACATAACAGTACAAACAAAATTTACTGTTTATAATATGTATTTATTTATTATTTATTTAAATACTTTAACGATAATTCAGTAAAGTTATGTGTAAATTTACTTTTACTGGCTCCCTTAGATGATGACGAATAAATTTATTTTCTATTACTCGGGTTTAAAGTTTCATATTCGAATTCTGAAATAATTATTTATTCAGTTATAAAAACTATTTTAACTTTTGAAGAATCACATATTTGTAAAAATGTAAAAATACCTCTTTTTCTCTTAGTTGAATGTAGCATTTGACGGTTTCCACTAGTTACCGTATTTTTAGTTTTTGAAGAAACATCTAGAGTTTAAAACACTTGTTTACAGTGAAATTGTCAATTGAACAAAACATTTCTTTCTCGAATAGTAGGTGTTTTTTGGGTAATAAAATCACAGTTTTTATCCCTCGATTGGATTAAAAATGACAATTCTACACTAAATTTAGTGAACGAAACTACATTCTTCATTTTTGGTATCTCTTAAACATTTGCAGCAAAAATTGAAGTAATAGAATTTAGTTAAGCTCTGAAGTTACTAAAATCACTAATCAAGGATTTCGGAAATCGTAGATTTCGAATCCAATGTTAGTTTTCTAAATTTCAAAATGGCGGATCCAATATGGCGGACAAATTTTTTAAAATCGATTAAATTGAAATTAATACAAATTAAAGGGCTGGCTGGAATAAAGAGAAGAACGCGAGACTTGGAAGGGATACTACCAGTCGGGTAGCAGTGACAAGCCTTGAGCCGCTCACTGCTACTTAACAGGTATTATTATCATAATCCTCATCACCATACGCAGAATAATTTTTATCACTTGATAAAGCACTTGCTGAATCTAATGAAAATAATTAATAAAAAAATATTAATTGCAATGTTAACCCCCTGCATACTCAAGTTGACAAAAACGACAACTCGTTCACCTGGTGAGGTAGTGAAATAATAAGGATTAATTTGTATGTATAAATTATTAATATATATATATATATACATATAAATAATTTGAAGAATATATATAGTTTTTTATCAAACAAGCATAATTGTAAAATTAATTCCGTTACACACGTAACTTATAAAAGTTACTTTAAATAATTTTAAAGGCAAATATTTAACTCCCATTTTTTAATATTCTTTTAATAAGTTGTATTTATATTTTAATTGACCAGTTATTGTAAAAAAATTATTAACATTAATAAAAGAGAACTTAACAAAAAAATATTCTTGAATTTAGGATTTTTAATTACCTGTTGTATTTTTATTCAAAGTTGCCTTCATAGGTTTTGTATGACATTTTTTAATTACTTCTTGTGCAGTTTTTAATTTTTTTTAGGAGTCTCTAGTCGATAAAAAATGAAAAAGTCAAAAGTCGTTTATTTTATTCACTGCTACCACAACAATTTTATTTTCTATTTCCCTGCCCTTTTAATTATTTCTAAATTAAATTATTCAAAACTTGTATAATTTTTTAAAATAAATTCTATTCAATTTTAAATATTTATTTATTTTCCACGGGAAATAAAATTTTTAAGATTTCAATTTAAATATTTCTGAAATTTACTTATTTATAACAATTACAACTATAAACCTGCCATAACTCAATTAATTTCAACAACTTTTAAAACTTTATTTCTAAATAAATTTTTTGTAATAACTTTTAATTTTTTAAATGAAAACAAAAATTTAATGTTTTAAAATGATTTTTAAAAAGTAAATTTTATTAATTTTTTCAAAATTAATTAAACCTTATAATATTGTAATGTAATTTTTCGAGCATAATTTAATTACTTAAGAGTTTGAGTATAATTTAAAAATATCTCATTAATTTTCCAAAAAGAATTAAGTGTTTTGGTTATGATGGAAAGAAGATATATCAATTTCAAAATTTTGACATAATATTTAGTGAAAATGTTTTTTTTATGTGTAGATTAAAATTCCTAAGTTTCATTGCAATTGGTTTACTTACTCCAAAAATCTAAAATCTCTATTTAAATCACATATATGGAAAATGATTTTGGAAAATTAATTTAATATACGTAATTCAACAATAAACTTACTTGCATGTCCATGAAATGCCACTTTGTACTCTGGCCAAGAAGCAGGAGCCGGTGAATTTGACTTTAATAAATTATTCATTTTTCTCTTGACTGTCACAGTATATGGAGGCGGATCAAATTTTGAAACATATATATCCTTTTTGCTTCCTCATAAAGGAAGCCTTATAGTGATGTCGATTTCCGAATTTTTTAAAATCAATTATTTTTACAAATTTTCAAGTGTAGTATGTATAATTCGTCGAGAGGAACAAATGTCCGGATGTATGTGTGTATGTATGTGTGTGTGTGTATGTCACCGATTCTTGTGGACAAATTTTCTCTTACACATCTTGATGGATTTTGATAAGATTTTGTAGGTGTATTACGGTAATGAATACCAAGAATCAAACAGAAGGATTTCACGGGAATAACAGCACAAAACTTGAAAAAACTAACCGCTGAAAATAAAACTTTCACAGAGACGCCAGTTAAAGTGATTCGAAGAAACAAAACTGTGTAAAGCCAATAGGCTTTACACAGTTTTGTAATAACACATGTGCCTATTGCACAATCCACCTCTACTATTGGCAAACAGAAAATAATGGACAAATAGCAGAGGAAAAAAACAATGATACTTCCTTTACTAAAGGGGTAAGGTAGAAATGAATTTTACCTGCGCATAAATAAGTGATATTTTAGGTTATGAATGTTTTTGTTGACACGTGTTGACAGCGCTCTTTAGAAAGTTAACAGAAATATTATTTGATATAATAAAAATTAATACACGGAAAAACTTTTTTCAAGAGTCATTACTAAACTTATTCAAGAACTCAGGATATGGAAATAATACAAGAAATGCTACAAAACCATAGATTGAAACATTATTTTAAGCTGTTCGGAGATAACTGTAGTAAATTTCTGGACTACTTGTTGAATTTTCTTGAAAGAGTCCTGAACTGGTTTAAGAATAGAAAAATGTAAAATTAGCGAAAAAAATTTGCCCGCGTGAGTAGTCGAACTTAAGACCTCGAGACTCAAGATCGCTCCGCCTTATGCCACTCGGCTGCAGGGACGCGTTATGATACTTTAGTTTTAGATCGTTTTAAAGCGTTTAAAGCCAAGTGGCGATGTATACCTATTGGTTAGGCTACGTCTTCTTTCTTAAATAGTTCGAGACTTTTTCAGCGCGCAGTGACTGAAGAACTCAGTCCCAGCGTCAAGAACAATAATTTCCAAGCCATTACAAAAACACCTGAAAATTCTTTAATGAATATTGAACTTCTCTAAAACAAGTTCTAAATTTTTCCCATATCCTGAGTTCTTGAATAAATGTAGTAATGACTCTTGAAAAAAGTTTTTCCGTGTACAAATATTCTTTGATATATTAAAAAGTAAGTATTTCACAATATTTAATTAAATTATCCTCATTTTATATTTTCTATATGACAGTTTGCTATGAATGTTTATATAATTTCTAACCTCTAAATAATTTCTTAATTTATAAAATTTCATTTTTCAAACAGATTGTAATAATTCCCAAGAGATATCTGTAAAATAAAAATATTGAAGTAGATGTTTTAATAAATAAAAGATTTTTATTTTAAACTTTTCTTCCACTATCAACTCCAAATTCAGATTCTAAACTACACAACTTATTCCACTACCACGACTGTAGTTTATTTTACCTACTTTATTTTGTTTTAATAAAAAAATATTTCTTATTTTATTAGTTAATAAATTTAATTAATATTTTTAAATTATAGAATAAAAATGTATGAAAATGATCAACGCAAATTGGGAAGAACCCGAATTAGGAAGTTTAGAGAATTGTCTCGTGCTAGAAATTATGTTCCTTTTCGGGATTCTAGTTCTTCAAGTGATTTTTCACAAGGTATATTGTATAAAAATACTTAAATTCTTTAAAAACAATTTACATTTTAAAATTTTACACAATCAAATAAAATGACCTGATATATTATTAAATAAGTTAAAATCTAAATATAGATTTCAAGAAACTTTAACATATCATTAATGACATTTTTGGAATTTTACAAAGATTGCCTAAAATAAGAATTTTTATTTAGACAAAAGATTGAATTCCATAAAGGGAAGGGGACGACTACATTTTGTACTATATTAAGAAAATGAATTAAATCTTTCACAAAATTATTTTTATATTAAATTGCGATTTTTTCGACTTTTCTTCAAAATTTTGAGACAAAATAACATTTTTGGAGTATTAAATGCAACTTATTTCGATTCTTATCTTATAAACAGCATAACTATAGACAAACCTTTAAAAATTAATTTTTGAATAATTTTTAAAATTTAATTTTTGAAAGATACAATTAAAAAGATTCTGAATAATTAAAATTTCTGAAAATTAATATTTGAAAATTTTATATTAAAAATCTTAGGAATATAATTTTTCGAAAATTAAAAAACATACATATAATAAGAACATTGAAATTTTTTAGAATTATTTTTAACATTTTTATCATATTCAAAATTTTTAATTAAAATTGTTCAAAAAATTACTCTTTTTTAAAAGATACAACATTTTTTAAATTACCTTAGAACAAAATGAATTAAATTTTTCAAAAATGTTCTATTTAAAAATTTTTAAGAAATTATTTATAATTAAAATGTTTTTAAAATTAGATTATTGATTATTTTTTTAATATTCTTCATCTTCGTTATAAGTTTCATTAGAAAAGTTTTTAATTTCAGATTCATCTGTAGAATCTTCAATTAAATTAATTAATGTAATTAATTTAACACAATAAACAATATTTGTAACATTAATAGAGGAGATTGGGAAATTGTGGGCCACCTCAATGATTTAATAGGGTCAGTCCATTATATTTCACCTGAAGCCGTTGCGGCCTATTTTTAAAAAAATATCATAATTTGTAAAAATGATATTTAATATCCATAGAATTCATTTTTGAGAATTATTTTATACAATTTTTTTAATTAAACTTAGAATTTTAATTTTTAAGTTGAGTTTCACAGAAAAAAGGTTAGATTGACAGTTATAAAAATTTAATAAAGAAGCATGGAAATAATTTAGATAATACAAATTTCTTGATTGATATTTGTTAAAAATGGGCTTATTTACTTGAATAAATAGATTATTATACAAACATACCTAAAATAATAGATAAAAATTTATTTAAAAATTTACCTATGAAATGTCAAAAGTCACTGCATTTTAATTACATTTTTCTAAAAAGTTTATAAATATTAACAAAATTTAATACTACATAATGTAAAGTACTTTCAATGTACATTCATATTATGTGCTAACTTTTTAAATTTATAATAAAGAAATATAAAAAATTTTACCTTTAATATTGAGTGTTTTATGATTTTCAGAGGTTTTAATCACTTATATCTTCTCAGGTGCAAGACGAAAAAATCCATTTTTTGTCTTAATATTTAAGTTTGACCTTCTTTTCCATTCTATTAAATTTTGGTGATGGATAATGATCTACTTTTTAGTTTAAATTTAGTTTACAAAATCTGCTGAAAAACGCATTTTTTTTGGTTAAATACAAGTAGATTTTTGCAAGACTATTGTGATGGCCAACTTTAGTTTTATAAAATTACCAGCTATTTAACCAACAAACTCGCTTTTGGAAGCAGATTTTTTAAACTAAATTTAAACTGAAAAGTAGCTCATTATCCATCACCAAAATTTAATAGAATGGAAAAGAAGGCCAAACTTAAATATTAAGACAAAAAATGGATTTTTTCGTCTTGCACCTGAGAAGAAATAAGTGATTAAAATCTCTGAAATTCATGAAACACTCAATATTAAAGGTAAAATTTTTTATATTTCTTTATTATAAATTTAAAAAGTTAGCACATAATATGAAAGTACATTGAAAGTACTTTACATTATGTAGTATTAAATTTTGTTAATATTTATAAACGTTTTAGAAAAATGTAATTAAAATTCAGTGACTTTTGACATTTCATAGGTAAATTTTTTAATCAATTTTTTATCTATTATTTTAGGTATGTTTGTATATTAATCTATATATTCAAGTAAATAAGCCCATTTTTAACAAATATCAATCAAGAAATTTGTATTATCTAAATTATTTCCATGCATCTTTATTAAATTTTCATAACTGTCAATGTAACCCTTACCTTTTTGAGAAAAAGTATTATTAAGTAAAAAACCAAGAAATAATTAACTGTAATAATTCAAATTGTTCAATTTTTTGTTTCATTCCTATTTATATATTTGACATTCTGCAGATGAGCAGCGAATTGAAAACGTGGATATCAATGTTCCACATGAGATATTCTTTCCTGGAAATCTAATCGACCAAAATCAACATCTTGAAGAATTTAGAGAAGAAGAAGCTGATGCTCTTTCAACTGATGAGAGTATAGACGAATATAATGATGTTCAAAATGAAGAATATGCTGCACATGAAACTGAAGACGAAGAAGATTCTGTAGATGAATCTGAAACTGAAAATTTTTCCAATGAAACAGAAAACGAAGATGAAGAATATTCTGAAAATGAGGTCACATCAGATAGTTTAGAGAGTGAAGAATCGGATTTTGAAAATGAAAATTATATCGAAATGGAAAAATTGCGTCAATGGGCAGTAAGAAATAAAATTTGTCAAACTTAATGAGATATATTAATTACTTGAAATTTGTAGACAGCGTTGGCTGACAGATTTACCAAAATCTTCAAAAACTTTGTTAAGGACATCTGATGCAGTGTATACAATTTTGCCAATGGATAGTTTGGATGGAAAAGAGGGTGAATTTGTTTATTTGAGCATAAAGACCGGGTTACACAGATGCATTGATACAAATGTTCACGATGGTAACTTGATTGAACTTAAATTTAATGTGGATGGTTTACCGATAAGTAAGTCAAGTGACCTCCAACTTTAGCCAACACTTTGTCAAGTTCATCATGAAACAATTTGTTATCAACCTTTCGCAGTCTCTATTTTTTGTGAAATGTCAAAGCCCATAAGCAACGATGTTTATTTCGAAGAATTTGTGTCAGAAATGAACGATCTGCTTGAAAATGAAATAGATATTGAAGGAAAACACTATCATATATCCATTAAGTGTTTCGTTTGCGACACACCTGCACGGGATTTCTGCAAAAATATAGTGGGCCATAATCATAAATATGGTTGTGAACGCTGCATTGTAAAAGGCACCAAACGTGGTTTTAATCAAACTGTATTTCTATCGACGAATAGTACAGAAAGAACAGATGATTCGTTTCAAAATAAAAGACAAATACAGCATCATAAGGGACACTCTCTGCTCAGTGACATCAGGCTGCCTATGAATATGATCTTCACTTTTGTGTTGGATTTCATGCACCTATGTTTTTTTAGGTGTAATGAAAAAATTACTGTTTTTCTGGCTTGAAGGAAAATTATATTTTAGATTAAGATCTAGATTGAGAAATGCTTTATCGGACCGTATGGATCTTCTTAAAAATGAAGTTCCTTGTGAATTTCAGAAAAAACCTCGGAGTACAAAAAAATACAAAAAATGGAAGGCTACTGAATTTCGTTTTTTTGCTTTATTGTGGGCCTAATATATTAAAGAATATTCTCTCAAAGCGTTTATACAAACATTTTTTACTGCTTCACTGCGTTTGCCGAATTTTAAGCATGGACAATATTTGTATTCGCTTAAACGGATTTGCGAAACATTTTTTAGTGCAATTTGTAAAAGGAGCTAAAAGTTTTTACGGAAAACCTTCTCTGACAATGAACCTTCATAACCTGCTCCATGTAGCTGACGACGCCAGGACAATGAATTTTAGTCTTACAAAAATGTCATGTTTTCCGTTTGAGAATTTCCTTGGCAAATTAAATGTAAAATTAAGAAGTCTCTTGAAGCCATTAGCTCAAATTTGTAGACGACTTCATGAAGAAGCAAATGTCGTTAAACAAAAAGGAAAGGTTTCTCCGGCAATAGATGTTCTGAAAGCAAAACAAAATAATATTCTAAAAATAAAATTTAAGGAGTACACATTAACAGCTAAAGAGCTAGACAACATAGTTCTGTTAAAAAACAGAAAATTTTTGAAAATCAAAAAAATCATTAAAAATAGGGATGATATAGAAATACTATAAAGGAAAGAATCTTATCTATGTGTATCCTTTTAAATCAACTGCTTTAAACATGTGGGAAATTTATCCAGATTCATTGGAGGAATTGCATACTTTCCCTTTATCATTTGTTGATAAAAAAGGTATGAAGCTTTCGGCATCAATAAAAGATCATGCAAATAAGCGTTATTATCTCTTACCACTAATTCATTAGAAAAAAGTGTTAAAATGCAATCTTTTAAAAAAATGTAAAAAAAAGTAATTCAAAAATTAATTCAAAAAAATTATATTAAATATAGGTATATCTTTTATGACCTTATAACTTCAATAAAATAATTATGATAAATAAAGAATAAATATAATTTTTTATTATTCCTATTCTAAATAAGTAATTTTTATTAAAGTTGTATTAAAAGTAATTGCATTCCTACAAAAAAATAATAAATAATTGGAAAATAGTCAAAAAATTCTATTCCAAAATTTCATTAAAATGTAATTGAAAATAATTGAATTCTTGCTAAAAGTTATTTAATTTACAAGAAATAAAATAATAAATAATTTTAAAAAATGAAACTACTGAAAATAAAAATTCAATTGCTTTGAAAAACATTTATTTTTTTAGAAAAATTTAATTTAAATATTGTTGATAGTAATTGAATTCTTATAAAAAATTATAACAACAATTATCCAAATTAACAAAATAATTCTTTTCATAAATTTTATTTAAAAATTTTTAAATATTAATTGTATAGGAATACAATTTTGGCAGGAGCAAAAAACTAATAGTATTTACAAAAAAAAATTAAATAGTAATAAATTTATTAAAAATAAAAATTTGCATATAAAAAAACAACATAATAATAACGATAATTATTATTGTAATAATAGTAAAATAATAATAATAACACAGTCCAACATAATTAAAAAAATTTTTTGGTGCGGCAAATGTAAAAGATGTTTCTGATAGAATTTGACAGAATTTGACAGAATGTGCTTTTTACTTAGGCAATTTTTCCTAAGAACAAAAGCAATACCCACAAAGCAATTGTTTCTTTAAAGAAAAGTAATTTTTGACTTTAAAAAAGGTAAAAATTGCTTTACTTAAAAATTTCAAGAATACAATTTTTTTAAATCCCTTGAGTCCAATATTTTTAATATACATTTTAAACAAAAGTAAGTATTATGCGTCTTTTTTTTACAAATGTCAAATAAAATCGTAGCCTAAAAATTGACAAATGTTTCCAATTGTGTTGCGAATTTTGCATTCATATTTTTAACTGTGCTTTCATAATGTTGACTGCGAGAAGGCGTTGTTTACAACCCCCTGATTCTTTTTGTTATATTTGTGGGGAGTACATTTTTATTGGAAGAGAAAAGAAACAAATAACAGAATTTATTAAAACTGCATATTTTGATTACTTTCAGTTAGAGATGCAAAATGTAAGTATGTTTTAAATTAATTTAGTGGATGTTTGTGGATTTTGTAGCCATAAAGCGAGGGATTAAGGAAATTTCAATCTATCAAATATATGTATTTTAAACTAACATATATAATTATATAATAATTTTTTTATTCAAACTAAAATTTATCTGAGATTTTAACTTTTTATAATTTTGATAATTTTTCATTACTAATTTTTTTTATTATCTTGTTTCATTATTTTAATCAATAAATTATATCTGTTTTGAATATTTTTAATTACGTTAGGAAATAAAATTTCTGAAATGCTCATAAATATATTTTTAAAAATTTTAATAATACAGACTAATTGATGACCGAAAATAATTTCAAAAAAATGTGGAGCATGTTAATACTATAAATTTCGAATATTTAAAATGTTCACTAATCCCTCTCTTGAATAAACCTTTAAACTTATGGCAAAAATGAATCAAGAAACTTATTTCCAGTGCAAACCTTGGATTCGTAATGTTGTTTGTAAAACATGCTATGAACACTTGCGACAATGGAAACAAGGAAAAAGAAATTCATTGAAATTTGGGATTCCGATGATTTGGAGAGAACCTAAAAATCATGTCGATGATTGCTACTTTTGTAAAGTAAATATTATTGGAATCAATCGAAATAATAGAAAAAACTGGGCTTATCCAAACTTGGATTCCGCTAAAAGACCTCTGGCTCACTCAAAGGAAGATATACAGTCATCATCTGCTTTTCAACTTGATCCTAATTACATTTTTGTAGTTGAAGATGAACAATTAAGTGAAGAAAATTCCAAAGAGGACGAAAGCGATGAAGATTTTAAGACTTCAGCTGGTCAAAAATCTTTTTTTCAAAGCGAATAGAGTAATGTTATAAGGGATATGAATCTTTCAAAGGAAATGGCTGAACTGTTGGCATCAAGGTTAAAAGAAGAATATGCTTTCTCCAGGAGTTAAAATAACAGTTTATCGCAAGAGAGAAATCGAACTTCTGCCTTTTTTTTCATCAGAGGAGAATTTTATCTTCTGCAACAATGTTGCTGATCTTATTAAAAAAATGGGTCTTTTAGAATATCGGGCAAATGAATGGCGTCTTTTTATAGATAGTTGCAAACGAAGTTTAAAATGCGTTTTATTACATATTGGAAATAAACATGGTTCTATTCCGATTGCTCACTCTACTAGCCTAAAGGAAGGATATGGTAACATCTCTCTGGTTTTGGAGAAAATAAAGTATGCGGAACATCAATGGCTAATTTGTGTTGACCTGAAAATGGTGAATTTTTTGCTAGGACAGCAAAGTGGTTACACGAAATATCCTTGCTTTTTATGCCTTTGGGATAGCAGAGCGAAAAAGGAACACTGGACAAAAGAAAATTGGCCATTGCGAGAATCTTTGGTACCAGGACAACGAAATGTTATAAACAAACCCTTGGTTCATTTGTTCATTTGTTCATTTGTTCAAGTGGTTAAAAATTTTCTGGGTGGCAATGACTATCGAAAACGCTCATTTAGTTAAAAACATGCTTAACTGCTATCATTAATTGGGATGTAACATGAGCATTAAAGTTCACTACCTGCATAGTCATTTGAATGAATTTCAACGTAATATAGCTGATTTAAGTGAGGAACAAGGTGAGCGCTTCCACCAAGATTTGAAAATTATGGAACAAAGATACCAGGGCCGGTGGGATGAACATATGATGGCGGACTTTTGCTGGAACCTTATGCGTGATGGTCAAACTACACAGCACTCAAGAAAAAGTAATAAACGAAAATTCATTTCAGTAGATGATGATTAATGAAACAGTTTTTTTTCCAAGGATACACAATTTATTAGTATTTCCGTTAAATGTTTTCGATTTTAACTGGTGCAACCAGAGCTTTAATATCTTGAATTTAATTTTACGAAAATATCGTTTTTTAAACATTATTTATCTCGATGTCAAAATATGTTGAACAATAAATTTTACGATATTATTTTTTGGTTACCTAATTTTCAGTTTTTATTAAAAATGTAAATTTCAATTTAAATCTATAAATAAAATTTTATCATCTTCAATTTCAAGGCAAAAGGTAAACAAAATTTGCAGTCTTTGGCTATTAAAATTTAACTATTACTGATTTTGAGGTTATTATGCAGGAATGGTATTTTCAGGGATCGTTGATGAAAGATTAAGATTCAATTTGAGCCCAAGTAGAGCCATCTACGACCTTTCGTTTCGTCGCTAGAGGTTCTCAAACTTTACCAAAAGCAGTTTTTGGCTTTTAAAATTTGACTACCATTGACTTTGAGGTTATTGTGTAGGAATGGTATTTTCAGGGATTTTTGATGAAAGGTTAAGCTTTAATTTGAGCCCAAATAGAGCCATCTACGACGTTTCGTTTCGTCGCTAGAGAAGCTCAAACTTTGCCAAAAACGTTATTTTTTGACTTTTTAACCCCGTTTTTCTTGCAAACCAGAGCTGATGGCTAATTTTCATTAATGGATTATTAATCAGCGTGAAAAAACCTATCAGAAACATCTTTTACATTTGACGCACCAAAATCAGTGTCGGCCTTTGTAATAATTGATAGTAATGGAATTCTTATAAAAAATTATAACAAAAATTTTGGACAAAATTAAATTCTTTCTACAAAATTTTATTTACAAGATTTAAATAGAATTGTATTCCTACCAAAAAACTATATTACTTACAAAAAATAAAATAAAAATAATTAAAAAAGACTTAATTTACCAAAAATAAAAATTTACATATCAATATGAAAAATAATTATTATTATCATATAGTAGTAAAATAATCATAAGAATTATTATTATTATTTTACTAGTATCATATTTTTAATTATCGTTATTATTATATTGTTCTTATTGTTATTGTAATAATAATAATTATCATTATTATTAGTTGGTATTACTACTCTCTAAATCTGAATAAGTAGTTTTCTACTAATGAAATAGTGCGGATTCGTTTACCAATTAAATTAGTAACTGTTTTTACTAATTTTTAGTAGTTTTTTTATTAATTATTAGTAGAAAATTTACTAATTTAAAATAGTAAAGAATACGTTCTACTAATTGAATTAGTAATTTTCTACTATCAATTAATTAAAAACTACTAAAAATTAGTAAATAATCTTACTATTAAAAATTGGTAAACGAATCCGCACTAATTCAGATATAGAGCGTATATTATTTTTATTGTTAAAAAAATTAATTTAATTCTACTTAAACTAGGACTTTTCTATATAGATATGTTACAATAAAACTAGACAGTGGAACTAGATAGTTTTACTACACAGATATGAGGTAGTATCGGTACAGTTTTACGTTTATAGTTGATCGTTATAAAAACTGTGTAGATAATAAACTGTATAGTCTTCTATTATTATTTTCCACATGGGTATGTTCTTAAGTATATATGTAAAGATTTTTTAAATAAAAAACACATGGAACTTGAATATAAATTTATTATTTTTAACAAAGTTATTTTACAATCAGTTTATTTTTCAAAATCATTTGTAGATTATGGGGTTCGCATAATGTGCCCACGGTAGAGTATCGGTACTCCCCGGTATCAAATAACGTTTTTCGTCTTGCGGAGTTAAGGCTACTTTAACTTGCTTCACAGTTTCGAGATTCTAAAACCGAAATCTAATACTATACTGCGTTCGAGTTTGAATATTAAAATCGAAGAGACATTTTACGTAGTCATCGAAATGAATACTCTTTTTTACAACGGCGGATTTAATACCTTTGGCTTTTTTAAAAAATTCTTTATTTTCAACCCGTACGCTGTACATTTTACTCCGCAAGCCTACAAATTCAGTAACAATCTTACCGTTACAATCGTCTTTCATTATGCTGAGGATCTTTTTGTTGACTTGCGGAATGCCGACTTGCAGGATAGTCTGATGTATCGATCTTCTTGATGCCATTTTTTATGTCATTGTAGACATTTTTACATTTAACCCATTAAGGACGGGATGTACAAAATTTGTATATAATGTTTGAGAACATATTTCAATCTTAAAAAGCACCAAGAATAATTTGTAAATACACTTTTCTTATGTATCTTGAATCCCTCTTTCGAATGGCGTACTCAAAAAATCTGAAAAGTGTTAAATAAACAATTTATACAACATTTTTTAAAAAAAGACACGATTTTTTAAGATCCATTTGAAGTCGCCGTAAGGGAGCGATTGAGCCATTGTCCAGACATATAGATTGTTGGCGTCAAAGTACATGATATAACTTGTATCTTTGCTATCATCGTAATTTTCCATGTATGGATTCTCTCATCAAATAAACGTTTTAAATTGACGTCGTCTAACAGAGGAATACACTCCTGAACCTTTTTAATCAGAACAATAGTTACGTAACTCCCATCAAGAATGGTACTGAAATTTGGATGTTTACGGGGTCCATCGGTAGTTAGTAATGGCAAAGGCTCCTGTGTAGACCAGAGCGTAATAGCAAACTTTCCATTGTTTGTGGATTTACTCGGACATTTTTTATCAATACAGTAAGTGTGAATCAAAAGTCTCAAATTGATCCGTCAAAAAAATATTTCAAGCTCAAATCGTGATTTTAGTTTCTTTTTAACAATTATCTTTAAAAAAATTACAACGAAAAAATGAAAATTTTGAAAGTGACTTTTGTATGTCAAAAACAGTTTTTTACTACATTTCCTACAATAGTGATTGAATAATAATAAAACTTCGTATAAAATTAAATTTTAAATAAATTACAATTATTCATTACGATAGCGCTTTATGCGCTCAACCAAATTGAAACTTGACATCACAGGGTTAATTTATATATTAGATATTTCATTATATCATTGAGGATGTTTCCATGGAAAGCTTCTAAACTGCGGACATTATTGTATTTCCTGGAAATTTCCAGAAAGTTACCAAGGGTAACTTCCGAAGGTTCCCATGGGAAACTTCCTGGAAGTTTTTGTGCTATGTGGGCACATTAATTCCAGCGTTCCAACTTTTGAGAAACTGATAAAATATAAAATGAGCTACCCAAAAAACCTCCAAGTAACAAATTCAAGAGAATTCGAGAGAATCAACGATTTAGAATTTTAAAAAAGGCATCACATTCGTAATAAGTGTCCACAACAACACATGATAAACAAGTTTCAGGCAAATATGAGAAAGTTTTAGGAAAATTGTCCGCCATTTTAATTTTTAATAAAGTGATGTCGTAATCGTAATCAGCGATCTCAAAAACCACTGAAAAACTAATTTGAATGAAGATTTTGAAAAGTTGTTGTGGCGTCACCAATGTGTCTACAGACAGACATATACTTCTTCTAGACCATGATTTTTGGACTCAGGGCACCTCAAAACGTCAAGATTCCATAAAATTAGCAAAAGTCGATTTTCGACAAAAACTAATACCTTCTTATGTGATAAAAATGTAAAAAAATTATTTTTTTTGAAAATATCTTGAAAAGTATAGGGTTTGGCGAAATGGTGTCCACATAAAAGCTGTAGCTAACGAAGAGGCGAGAAAAAAGGTGTGGGAGATATATATGAGGCATTCCATGTCAATTGATCCAGGTGTCTTACGGTGTAAAGGTTATTTCGATAATTTTTTACTCTTAAACTATTAAACATAAAAATTTGGCAAGGTACATTTTGGAAAGTTTTTTCGTGCTCTTTCGATTGAAAATAAGCATTTAAAAAAAAATTTACCCAAAAAAATCAAAATTAAAAATAAATTTTAATTTTTTGGAAAAAAGGTCCCATTTTTTAACGAAAGCTGAGGTTTTTTCCTGAAAGGACATATAAATGTAAAAGTGGGACAAGAATGTTTAAACATTGAAAAACAGAGATTTCTACTAACTAAACCCGGTTTTTAGCTCTGTTTACGAGAAAATTCATTTTTTCAATGTTTAAACATTCTTGTCCCACTTTTTCATTTATGTGTCCTTTCAAGAAAAAACCTCAGCTTCCGTTTAAAAAAATGGGACCTTTCAATCGAAAGAGCATGAAATAACCTTTCCAAAATGTACCATCTAAGCCTGAAGAATGCAACGAAAATGTGTTGAGTGTGATGCATATTTATGCGTTTCCTGCTTCCAGGATTCTCATATTTAAAAAGAAAAAATAAACAAAAAAAAATATAAAAAAAGAAAAGACTCTTTTATGTCCACCTCCACGTGGTAAGAGTCGGGAAACAGCGAATTATTTGACGGCAAACGGACCATAACATTTTAAACAATGTGGAGTCATTTTTAAAAATGTTGTCCGCCATATTGGATCCACCATTTTGAATTTTGGAAAATTGACATTATATTCGTAATCAGCGACCTCAAAAACCCCCAAGTAACGAATTTCAAGCAATATAGAGTCATTTTTAAAAAATTTGTCCGCCATTTTGGATCCGCCATTTTGAATTTTGGAAAAATAACATCATATTCGTAATCAGTGACCCCAAAAACCCCCGAGTTACAAATTTCAAGCAATATAGAGTCATTTTTAAAAAATTTGTCGACCATATTGGATCCGCCATTTTTAATTTTGGAAAATTGACATTATATTTGTAATAAGCGTCCCCAATAACCCCCAAGTAACGAGTTTCAGTCGATTACGGTGACTCAAAAATGTTGGAGCACTATGTTTCATATGTGAGCCATTTTTTTAGTTTTTGCCGCCATATTGTCGTCCGCCATTTTTGAAAAAAATTGGCCTTTTCAGGGTTTTGTAGCTGAGGGTCCATAGACGCGATATTTTGATGTTTTGAGGGCATCCATTTGCATTTTTCTGGTGAAAATACGGATGAAAAGAAATTTTTTTCTCGAAAAATCGTGTTTTTTGGAAAAAATTGTTTATAACTTTTTAACAATTTGTTGTAAACAAATTTTAACATCAGAATCTGAAAGAGGAGTCAATTTTACGTTAAAAATATTATGTGTCAATTTTTTTGTATCCATTGTTGTTATAAACCAGGTCCTTAACCCTCCTGCGCATACATTTCAATCAAAAAAATTTTTTATTATTGTTTTAAGCATTCTAAAAGTAATGTTTATTGTGAAATAAATAATATAAAGTGTCCTAAATAATTTAATAACATTTGTTTATCCCTAAGAAATAATTTGCAACTTGATAGATCACTTAATGTTAATTTAAACAAAAGTTATTAACAAAAATAGTTGGACGAATATATTCGGCTTTATGCGCAGGAGGGTTAAAGTCCATTGAAATTTTTCGTCCGTCTGGACGTTAATGGGTTAAGATATCTCGCCGTCTTTGACAGGATCACTGGTCGTTGATCGTGGTTTCGAGAAATGTGAGCCATTCGTCAACGAATTTGAGGTGCAGGTACCTCTTCACCTGACACGGCTATATCTTTAATAGCTCGAGGTGGAGCTTGCCCTGATTGTTTCAGGGGTGCTGGCTGAGGATTTTGATTTGTAACGATATGCGGATGAGTTTTGCTTCCGATCCACGGAGCAAGACCAGGCGCTTCTGAAAGCTGCAGCAATGCCTATGCTGCTTTATTCCGCCTCAATTCCATTTTATCTTTAATTCTAAAAACATCTTTCAGAATATTGTCCAATTGTTCATTTAATTCAACCTATAACATTTTTATATAAACTCTTATAGTGAGACTTCGGTGTCCGTCCGTAGTTTTTGACAACGTTCCCATAGCAATTGTTGCTATATTAATGTTTGTCATAATATCCTTTGCCATGGCAACCGTTGCTATGTAAATGTTTGCCATAGCAACCGCTGATATGTTAATGTTTGTCATATCAACCGTTGCCATGACAACCGTTACTATGGTAATCGTTGTTTTTTTTATTTATTCATTATCATAATTTTTTTCGTTTTAGGCCACGAAACCCAATGATCTAGGCGCATTGCGCCTGCTTCTCTGCCTGATTTTAATTAAAAATAAATTTAATTGAAAAATTATTTTATATTTCAAATTATAAAGAAAAAGAGATATTTGTTTAAAATATCAGATTATAGTAGAAAAATGGGGATTAATATTAAAAAGAAACAGAGGATTAATATATAAAATTGAAAATAAATAAAGAACATTATTGAATACAGAGAAAATTGTTTTTAATATTTCAGGTTATAAAGAAGAAAATAAATAAAAAGTATTGTAACATACAAAAAAGTTATTGGAGTTCATCTTCATATTTTTTTACGAAAAACTAAAATTTTTTTCGTTTTAGAAAAAAAATATGTACTACCCCTGGGTTTTCACAATTATTGATCTATTGGACTTCAGTTTAGCTTATTTTCTGTAGTTTCGTGTGTAGATTCTAGAAAAACTATAGCGAACATTTATTTATTTTTTCATGCAGATTTTAACAGACATACAGAAAAAAATATTAGAGCTGATTTCATATTTTTTTTGCGAAAAACTAGAATTTTTTTATTTAGAAAAAAAGTGAGTATCCTCCCCTTGGTTTTCACAATTTTTGGCTTATTGGATTACAGTTTTGCTTATTTTATGTATTTTCATGTGTAGATTTTGAGAAAAATGCACTAAGAAGAAAGTTTAAAAAAGAATGGAAAATAAGAAAAATCGAAAGAAAGAGGGATACAGAAAAATAGAGAAAAAAGAAGGAAGAAATAAAGAAAAGAGATAGAATTGTAAGAAGAAAAGAAAGAGTGAGATAGAAATTAACAATAGAGAAAATAGGAAAAAGAGATGTAAATGAAAAGAGAGAAAAAGGGGAAGAAAGGGGACAAGAGAAAATGGGAAAAAAGAACAAAATAAAATAAAGACAAAAGTGAATGAAATAAGATAAAGAAAAGAGAAATTATAAAAAAGACAGAAAAAGAATAAGGGAAAATAGTAGAAGAGAAAATATACAAAAAGAAGTGAGATAGAAATAAAAAATTGAAAAATGAAATAAATGAAAAAAGAAGACAGAAAATGCAGAAAATAGAAAAGAGAGAGAAATATTAAAATAGAGAAAAACATTAAAGTTAAAAAAATATAGAGAAAAGGACTAACACTTTTTAATCTAAAGGAAATATGTATGCATCAGTGAAAAAATTTGATCTGTAAAATTTATTACTTTCAAGTATTTAAGAAAGCTTTATTTTAGTTTCAAAGGAAACTTCTTCTAAGTCTACCTTTTGGCTACCTTATACTTTTGAGACTAGACAGCAACTTCATTTAAACCTTACTACCGACTAATACTAGAAAAAATTCTGCGCTCTACGCGAGCCCATTCAATTTTTTTTAACTATAAACTTCTATGCTACAAATAAAATTTTATACTAATACCACAGCATTGTGAAATATCTAAACCAGACTTGTTAGAAATGTTATTTAATAGGATTTTATTACGTAGAATATCATTTTAGTAGATTGTATAATTGCACTGGCACAAAAAAAATTGATGCTCTAAGCTTTTGATCAGACTGTGACTACTTTATGTTTTTGGGGTCGCTGAGACCGAAACTGAAGTTCATTTAACCCCATCACGTCAGGGTTTTGAGATAACCTAAAAAAACTCAAAATTTGACCCCAAAATTTGTTAATCAACAAAAATTTTTATTTTTCAGTCTTACTATCAATACTTTATGTTTTTGGGGTCGCTAAAGCCGAATATGAAATATATACAACCACATCTAGCCAGGGTTTTGAAATATCCTCAAAAAAATTAAAAATATCACCCCAAAATTTTTATTTTTAACTTTTACTATATCACTGTCTTATGTTTATGGGGTCTTTAAAGCTAAATCTGAAGTCTGCTTAATCTTATCGCGTTAGGGTTTCGAGATATCATACAAAATCTGAAAATGTCACTGAAAAAATTTTAAATTATGAAAATTTTTATCTGTAAGTTGGTTTATCTCAAAACCCTGACGTGATGTGGTTAAATCAACTTCAGTTTCGGTTTCAGCGACCCCAAAAACATAAAGTAGTCACAGTCTGATCAAAAGCTCAGAGCATCAATTTTTTTTGTGTTTAAAATTGGCACTTTGCTTATTTTCACGATTTTCATATGAAGATAACTTTTACCCAGAAAAAAAATACGAAAATTAGACAGTAATTACTTAATCACTAAAAACATCCACTGAAAAAAGATTTTCTTTGGTTCCAAAGCTTTTTTACGAAATAATGAATTTTAAACTTTTCTAAAGGTCGAAGTCAGCACTTTTAGTTACATCGTTTTGAACCAACTTCAGTTTTAAAAAAATCTCATGTATTAACCTGATAAAAAAAGTAACAAGTTTAAAATTCATTATTTTGTAAAAAAGCTTTGGAACCAAAGAAAATCTTTTTTCAATGGATGTTTTTAGTGATTAAGTAATTACTGTCTAATTTTCGTATTTTTTTATTTTTCTGGGTAAAATTTCGAGACTTACATCTCAAATTAAAGAGAATATACGTATACGTATGTAAAAATTGAGACGACAATGTATTGATAATTGATTTGTTATGATATGAAATGATTTTTTTAAAAGTAATTTTATGATAAATAAAATGATTTTAGTTAGTTCTTGATGTAGTATGGTTATGCTTAATTCAAAAAAAAGTATTTATCGGGGACTCTTGTCAAAGTGCGTAAGGTCAATATGGCAGGAGTATGAACAATAAAAAAAAAATTTTTATTTAATATTTCTTAATTATAATTGTTTTTATCTATTTATAATACTAATCTAATTCATTCTTAATAAATTCTAATAATTTTTTTACGTTTTCATTGTAAATCATTTGTTTTCTTTAATATTTTCTAATAGATGGAAAAGTGACAATTTTTTCTATTTTATAAAAATCAGAGATTATAAATCGGAATTGAACAGCTGGCAACCAAAAGGGTATACGCGTGACTTTCGTTGGTCGCGCGTTTAGTGAGTCTCCAGCTATTCGACAGGCCAACGTAAACCGTGCGTATGTCTTTTTGTTTGCCAGCTTCAATTATGAAAATCAGAGATTATAAATCAAAATTATAATAAGCAGAGATTACGTTCATAATCAGCTATCTTAAAAACCTTCAAGTAATAAGTTATAATAAATAAATTATCAAACAAATATTTATTTATACTGTAAAATATTATTAAATAATAGTCAATAGCAATAATTAAAATATTAAAAAATAATTATAATTTTATTAATTTAAATTTTCCGCCATGAATTGTTGCACGATTTTCATTATAAATAAAATGTTAAACTCTTTTTCTGAGTTTTTGATATTATAAAATATGCTAAAAAAATACTGGATTAATATTATATACAAATAAATACCATTAAATTAATATTATTGATTGTAAAATAAATTTTTTCTTTTTTCTAATGCATTTTCACTCAATATCGGGCAACTAACCAGTCAGCGCCACCAGTGGCGACGGTCAACTCTCAGGTTAGTTTATTCTTATGGGAAATTGCACCAGTGTCACCCCCGTGATTCTGACCTAAGGTTTGATTGATTTATAAACTGCGATGACAAATACATAGAAGAAATTATATTTGGAAGTAATTTAGGGGTTTATAAGACTTTTATTGACAATATTTTCCGCGGGGGAGGGGGTTAAATTTTTGTGTTTTTCAGTACAATGCTTATTTCAATAATTGCTTCCTCATAAAGGAAGGCTTATAGTGATGTCGATTTCCGAATTTTTTAAAATCAATTATTTTTACAAATTTTCAAGTGTAGTATATATAATTCGTCGAGAGGAACAAATGTCCGGATGTATGTGTGTATGTATGTGTGTGTATATGTATGTGTGTGTGTGTGTGTGTGTGTGTATGTCACCGATTCTTGTGGACAAATTTTCTCTTACACATCTTGATGGATTTTGATAAGATTTTGTAGATGTATTACGGTCATGAATACCAAGAATCAGACAGAAGGATTTTCAAAAATATATTTAAAAAAAATTTTTTTCAACATTTTTTTAATTTTTGCAAAAATTAGTTTTTTGGTTTTTTTAAATAACTTTTTTCTATATTAAAATTTTTATTAATTCTTGTCAAAATTGCATTCCTAACATAAAAACGAATCGATTCATGTATATAAAGTATATATTTTATCAAAATTTATAGAATTAATAAATATTTTAATTTTTCACAAAAAATTAAAATTTTTTGACATTTTATCATAACACTTTAAAATAATTATTCTATAATAAAAAATTGAATAATTAATATTTATTCAGGGTACTTTACCCGGTTTATTAATTATATTTAATAAACTATTATAATTATTTAACTTTTAAAATTATATATAATAATATATATTGAGGAAGCTAAATGGTCATGAAATGAACAACTTGTTTTTTACTCTTGAACAATTAAACATACAAATTTGACAAAGTACATTTTAGAAAGGTTTTTTCAAGCTCTTTCGATTGGAAATAAGCATTTTGAAAAAAAAAAAAAATTAAAAATAAATTTTAATTTTTGGGGGGGAGAGAAACGATTTTTTAAAACGAAAGCTGAGGTTTTTTAATAAAAAGAAATATATATGAAAAAGTTGGACTAGAAAACATTGAAAAAAAGAATTTTCTTCTAAACGGAGCTAAAAACCGGGTTTAGAGCGCTCGGGTGAGATGAAAACACTTTTTTTAAATGTTTAAACATTCTAGTCCGACTTTTTCATTTATATGTCCTTTTAGTAAAAAACCCTCAACTTTCGTTAAAAAAATCGTATCTCTCCCCCCCAAAAATTAAAATTTATTTTTAATTTTGATTTTTTTGGGTCGAAAAAATTTTGTTTTTCAAAGTAATAAATAAACATTTTCAATCGAAAGAGCTTGAAAAAATCTTTCCAAAATGTACTATGTCAAATTTGTATGTTAAATTGTTAATGATTAAAAAATTATTAAAATAAACATTACACCGTAAGCCTCACATTACGTTAAAATCTATGTTTAATTTGACCTATTTTTTTACCTATAGATTAAAAAGTGGTCTCCATGTAGGCATTTACATTACGTCAAAATTCATGTTTAATTTTACCTATTTTTTGAGCTACTGGTTTTAAAAGGGGCCTCAATGTGGGCCATTACATTACGTCAAAATTTGAACTGTTTTTAACCTACAGGTCAGAGCTTGCCCCTCAAAGAGGGGGCACTTACAATTCAAAAATTGTAAGTGCATACATGTACACTACCGTCCGAAATTGTGCGTACGCTAACATCTCGAGCTATTAAAAAACACACCCGCACAGAAACAGTGATAACTCGGTTAAAAATAAAGCTAGATGATTTTTTTAAATTGCATTGGAAAGCTTATTCAATTTCCAATGAAATGCCAGTATTTTAAGTTGTATTGCATAAATAGGAAGCGAGATATCATGTTATAAAAACAAAAAAATAATTCTATTTTTTTCGGAATTTCTTACTCTGAATTTGACTCCTGGCACAGTTTAGCAAAGTTTATGAAAAAAATTGTTACTTTTATAGACTATTCCTTGTAACCTAAGCTTTAAATAGAGACCAAGAACAGCAAAAAATATTTACAAGTTCCCGAGATATTACAAAAAGAATCGGACCGTGCAAAGCAGAATTTTCAATCTTCGATTTCTCTAATTGGCCGTTGAGTCAATTACATGTCTGTGAAAAAAGTGTCGAAAATTAATTTTACCAAGTACATTCTTACTGGGATCCTTTTTTTAATTTAATTTATTATATATCGATATTTAAAAAGTGGATCCCAATATGAATGTACTTGGTAAAATTAATTTTCGACACTTTTTTGACAGACAAGTAATTGACTTAACGGCGAATTAGAGAAATCGATGATTGAAAATTCTGCTTTGCACGGTCCGACTCTTTTTGTAATATCTCGGGAACCCGTAAATATTTTTTGCTGTTCTTGGTCTCTATTTAAAGATTTGGTTACAAGAAATAGTCTGCGAAAGTAACAATTTTTTCATAAACTTTGCTAAACTGTGCCAGGAGTCAAAGTCAGAGTAAGAAATTCCGAAAAAAATAGAATTATTTTTTTGTTTTTATAACATGATATCTCGCTTCCTATTTATGCAATACAACTTAAAATACTGGCATTTCATTGGAAATTTAATAAGCTTTCCAATGCAATTTAAAAAAATCATCTAGCTTCATTTTTAACCGAGTTATCACTGTTTTTGTGCGGGTGTGTTCTTTAATAGCTCGAGATGTTAGCGTACGCACAATTTCGGACGGTAGTGTAAGTACATTTATTTATTTTAAAATTGAGTCAGGATTTCTAAGAGCGCCCTATCTCAAAGGGACCGTCAAAACTTATGTCAAAATTGACCTATTTTTTGACCTATGGGTCAAAAAACATAAGTCAAAATTTATGTCAAAATAGACCTTTTTTTTACCTATTGGTCAAAAAGAGAATAAATAACATTACATCAAAATCCATGTGCCAAAGACAATTTCTTTACTTGCAGGCTGTTATGGTACTACATAATTGCTCACAAAGGTTTAAAATTTTAGATTTGCTAATATCATAGGATCGCATTTTAAAATCTTTATATTATCCATAAATAGAAGTAAATATAAAATCTGGGGGTTGGCGCGCAGGGGGGCGGAGCCCCCTAGTATATATATATATATCTACCTATATTACAAAAAGATATCGCCGCCGCCGCCGCTGTTTCAAGATTCCATAGTATATTTAACATAACTTCCTGTCAAAGACGAACATAACCTCAAAATTAGGTGAAAGATCATCACTCTGAAGTTGGCCACAAATGGCTATAGTATGTTTAAGATAACTTCCTGTCAAAGACGAACATAACCTCAAAAAAGAACAAACATAACTTCAACATTAGGTCTCAAGCTATATGCGGCCAACTTCAGAGGACAAACATAACCTCAAAATTAGGTCTAAAGGTTAAATGTCCTCTCCCCTCTACACATTCCAAGGTACAGGGCTTACAGGGGACAAAAGGAGAACATAACCTCAAAATTTGGTTCGAAGCTCATATGCGGTCAACTTCAGAGAACAAAAGGAGAACATAACCTCAAAATTAGGTCTTATGATCATGTGTGAACAACTTCAGAGGACTATGAGCGAACATAATTTGATTTCTGAAAAAACAACCCTGTTAATATGAATGTATTTAAAATTTTTTATAGATTGGTTTTTAGCCAAATTCTTTGAAATTTAAATAAGTTCATTCAATTTATTATTCTTTTATATTTACATTATTTTCAATGAATTTGTTACCAAGATGTACCACGAGGAGGTATAATAGACTTTTAAAAAATTAAAGTTTATTATAAACCAATCTAACATCTCACCTAAATTAAATAGTATATAATAAAATATACTATCTATAAAATAATCTATCCAGTATAGAAACAACATTTTTAAAATTAAAATCAGACAAAGAAAAATTAAGGAATTGTGATGTATTAATTTGGGATGAAGCATCCATGATACCCAAAAAAGCTTTAGAAATTGTTGATCAAACATTACGTGATTGTTGTAAAATTGAAAATTTACCTTTTGCTGGAAAATTAATAATTCTGGGGGGAGACTTTAGACAAATTTTGCCGGTTTTAAAACATGGGTGTAGAACAAGTATAGTTCAAGAGTCTATTAAATATTCGCGTTTGTGGAATAAATTTCAAGTAATGAATTTAAAAAGAAATATGAGATGTTCTAATAAAAATTTTTCAGAATTATTATTAAAAATTGGAGAGGGCAAAATTGATTCTTTTAGCATCCCAGAATCTTGGAAGACTAACGATATTTGTACAAAAATATATGGTACTGTAATTTCGGCAGAAATTGATCTGTCAAATATCTTCATTGTGGCTCGAAAGAATTACAGGTTTACTAAAACCAATATCTAAAATAGGGGGTTGGCGCGCGACGCGCGCAGGGGGGCGGAGCCCCCCGAGTATATATATATATATATATATATATATATATATATATATTTGTAAGATAATGAAAAAGGCCTATTTTACAATCTTACAATCTTACAAATAAATATTTAATACGGTCAAAGAAACAAAAACTACTATATAGACATATAGTTCTAGGAACTGTGATGTCAGGAGAAGGTTCAGATTGTGAACAAACAGATAGTTCTAAAAAGGACCACCACCTTGAGCACAACGATCGCAAGGTGGCAAATTAAAAGAAAGTAATTTCTTCAAACGTTACTAAGGTCGTAAATTATGAACTGGAGAATACTTTTTTAAACACGAGCAGAGGATTTTTAAACACGAGCAAAAATCATGAAATTTGTATAAGTTGGTGGAGGCCTTAAATGGTGGGGGCCCTGGGGCGACGGCCCCACTGGCCCCGCGGTAAATCCGGCCCTGATTGTATGGAGTTCAACAGCATATGGTTTAATATTAATATTTGAAAATCTATTATTGTGCACAATTAAAAAATATAGAATTCGACAGTTCGTCGGTTGGGTGCAGAAAGGTGCCAATTCAGACTAGTCGTGAAAAACGTGCCGTTTCAAAAAACACGTGAGAAACCTGCCACTTCAGCTGCGATTTGGAAAACATGCCAACTCAGAATTGACGTTCATTTTTTTATTTTAGGTTGACATTTGGCAGTACAGAAAAATTTGAAGCAAAGATTATAAAGTTGTACAAAAATAATTTTTTTAGTTGCATTTTGGATGATTTTTTTTTTGACAAGGGAATATTTTTACTGATTTATTGAATTAATTGGTTGATTATTTATTATTTGATAGACAACTTCTTTCTTGTACCTAAAATGAAAAAAATGAACGTCAATTCTGAGTTGGCATGTTTTCCAAATCGTAGCTGAAGTGGCAGGTTTCTTACGTGTTTTTTGAAACGGCACGTTTTTCACGACAAGTCTGAATTGGCACCTTTCTGCACCCAACCGACGAGTTTTAGATTTTTAATTTGGCTTGTATATGGTTTTACTGTATACAATTTAAATCGAGTAGAACTTGATATCAATATTATATAATATTTTAATAGTATAAAAAGTTTACTGTGTACAATTAAAAATTAAAAATCAGGTATTCAGTTACGCTGTATATAATTCAACTGTATGAAATTAAACTTTTATATTTTTTAATTTTGTTAGTATGTAGTTTAATTGTATGCACTTTTCGAAGTGAATAATATTTCAAGGGCATTCTGATTTACTGTATAAACCGTATGAATTTTAATATTAAACATTATATAAAGTTAAGTATTATGAAGTCGAATTGTTTACGGTCAAACACATAAAATTTTATTTAAACGCAAGTATTTCAACTGTGTGAAGTTTAACTGTATAGAGTTTAATTAGAAAATTATGAAATAAATATTTGTGTAAAATCAAACCGTATTCAATCAGCGGTATGCAGTTAATTCTGTATGCAGTTAAAATGTGCAGAATCATATCCGACCCGGTTCCAATAAAATATAGTAGAGCAATTATAATAGACAGTTTGAAATCGGTCATAATAAGTTGTAACCAGGAAGATTGAATCTTAAGCCGTTCACATTCAGAGTTGATAACTTCAAAAACTTTTTTGTATGCATATTTACTTTATTTCCAAGGAAACAGTACAGAAGAGAAAGAGAATGTCCGTATTTCTTTGTACAAGTTTGAGCTTTTCGTTCTACGAGTTACGAATTTGGAAAAAATTAGGACATAGGTTTTTTTTAGATTTGAGTGTCCTCTTTTAGAATCTGAAAGAAAATTTCAATTTCAATTTAATCATAAAAAGTTGTAATTGTTTAAACAAAAAAAGCATTTTTTTGTGTTTTTTGTCATTAGAATTAGATTATCTACTCGAATTCGGTTAAGAAAAATCCGGGACAAGAAAATATCGCGTCCAAAATGTTGGGACTATCAAATAGGCATAATGCCGCAATTTTTTTTCTAATTTCGAAATGGCGCCTCTAAAATGGCCGCTAAAATATTGAAATTTGGAAAAATAATGTTAAAAAACATTAACATTATTTTTTTTTAACTTTTATGCTTTATTTAAATAAAAAATGTTGTTTCAACAAAAAATATTGTTATCTGATATTATTTAACAATAATTTAAACATTTTTTATAAACAATTTAAAATCTGTGGGCCAAAATGGTAAACAAATTTTTATTTATATCAATTCTCATTTCTTTTTACAGTAAAAATGAATAATAAAATTTTATAACTTAATTTAAACTTTTTTACAATATTTAAGAATGTTATAAACAATTTTTATAAACAATTTGCAAAACATGAAATAGAATCCTAGAAAAAAATTATTTTTTGATTATATTACGTTCTTTTGCAATCAAAGTGTTGCTTATGGTTCAAAATTTCATTTAACGTTATTTAACAATTCTTAAAAATGTTATAAACAATTTTCATAGAAAAACAGTTCAGGGATGGAACAATAAATGTTTTTTTACTTTTTGCTTGGTTTTTCATCAGAATAGATATTTGAAATAAAAATCTTCGTCTAAAATTATTTACCATTTTTTACATTTTATAAACAATTTTGATAAAAAAAGGATTTTCTGAAATTATTTTAAAAATATTGTCAATAATGAAAAATAATTTTTTTATAGGATTCTATTTCATGTTTTGCAAATTGTTTATAATATTCTTAAACCTTGTAAAAAATTTTGAGTTAAGTGATTAACTTTTATTATTCATTTTTACTGCAAAAAGAAATGAGAATTGATAAAAATAAAAAAATTGTATACCACTTTGGCCCACGAATTTAAAATTATTTATAAAAATTGTGTATACCATTTTTAATTATTGTTAAATAATATTAAATTAAAGTTTATCTCTTTAACAAAGATTTGGATTAGAAGAGTGCAATATATAATAAAAAAATGCGTTTTTTCTATTATGGTAATTCATATTTAACTAATTATTTATAAGAATTGTTTATAACATTTATATACATTGTTCACAAATTTTTTATAAGCATAAGATACTTTAGTGAGATCTTATTTTGTTTTGAAAAATCCATTCATATAATTTGATAATTATTTATTAGCTTTCGCCCGTCGACGACCAGCATCATCAGATAATTTTAAAACTGAAATTACATACAATTATTAGTGAAAGAAATATATCGAAAAAAATTTCTGGAAGAACATAACCTATAACATAATAACACAATCTATAACTTACCAAGAGGGTTTCTTAGCGGAAATTACTAAATATATAATTCAAAAAAACAACACATTTTATTATGTCAACAAAGACACACTTACAAAAGAAAAACATGTCGTTAAAAACAAAAATAACAAACGGATAAACAAGACATGTGTTTGCATGCTTGATCCCAATTGTTCTAATATAATAGAGAATTAAAGTGATAGTAAGTGAATTTGAAAAGTACCTCCATACATGGTAAGGAAGAACCCTATATAGTAGATAAATTCAAATTTCACAATAGCAGCAAATTAAGAAAATTCTGATACAAAATAAATATACTATTTAATTAGTGCTGAGAATTAACGAATGATAAAACTGATTTAAATTATTTAAATCAGTCTGTTTATTAACAGAGTTTTCGGACCTGAGAAAGTGAAACATCTCTCTAAATTTCCTTCGTCTGCAATTGCGTTCGTTACATATGATGTTAGTAGCTCCGAAATTAAATAGATGGTCGTTTTCATGTGCATGAGTGACCAAAGCTGTTTTTCTACTATCGTTCTTACAATCCTCCCTGTGTTCACTCAATCTGTCTTTAATATTTCTACCAGTTTCACCAATGTAGCAAGCTCCACATTGGCAAGGAACACAATACACCAAATGCGATTTTAAATCAAAAGAAGTAGGGTGTTTATTTTTTGAAAAGATTTTAAACGGATCCTTGTCATAAGAGAAAACAACATTAACATTGTATTTATTAAATAAATTTTTAAAAAAATATTGCAGCTCGTTAACATAAGGCAAAACGACTAAATTAGTGGAAGAAAAAGGTTCTTTGACATTAATATCATTACCATTCTTATTTAATAAAAATTGGTAACGTTAATAAACAGTTAATAAATCAGTCTGTTAATAAACAGACTGATGTAAATAATTTAAATCAGTTTTATCATTCGTTAATTCTCAGCACTAATTATATAGTATATTTATTTTGTATCAGAATTTTCTTAAATTGCTGCTATTGTGAAATTTGAATTTATCTACTATATAGGGTTCTTTCTTACCATGTATGGAGGTACTTTTCAAATTCAGTTACTATCACTTTAATTCTCTATGTTGAGAGAACTAGTGAGCGAGTATGTGGTGGGAGTGAAAATGAAATCGGGTTTTGCGAAAGGGGCCGAAAACAGGCGAATGATTTTGGATTTTGGCCAAGATGGACGCTTTGAAGAGAACTCGAAAGATTCACCGAACAGCATTCACGAGAACACTCAGCGAAATGAATGCAATATTGGAAAGCGATGAATTGGACAAGGATCAGATCGCTGTTGTGTTTGAGTTGTTGGAAGAAAAAATGACCGATTTGGATAAATCTTCGAGATTGCTGTTGGATGCTATTCTTTCCCTTGATGTAAGAGTGGATATTGCCGCCATATTTGAATCTGAAGGAGCGTCTACTGACGAATATCGAAAACGATTTCTCGCAGCAAAAAGGACTGTAACTAAGTTGTTGGAACAAACGCAGGTTTCAAGAGGCAGTGTTTTATCAAGTCCAATTTCGGTTCATCAAAATAACAGGAAGACGTTTCAACTGTCAAAAATAGAAATAGTGAAATTCTCTGGAAATGTGCGTGACTGGTTAATGTTCTGGAATCAGTTTCGAAAAATACACGAAGATCCGGATATTGATGCAGAGGATAAGTTTCAACACCTAATACAATCTATGGAAACTAAATCTCGAGCTTACGAATTGGTGACCAGTTTTTCACCTACAAGAGAGAATTATGAAAACGTTATCGCCAGTTTAAAAAATCGGTTTGGACGAGACGAGCTTCAAGTCGAAGTATATGTACGAGAGTTGTTAAGTCTGGTTTTGAATAACGTAGTACGAGGAAAAGATGAGGTTTCTCTTGTTACATTGTACGATAAATTGGAAGCACACATGAGAGCACTGGAAACTTTGGGAGTAACATCCGACAAATGCGCGGCTATGCTTTACCCCTTAGTGGAATCATCTCTTCCTGAAGATATTTTGAGAGTATGGCAGCGTTTACAAACAGCAAGTAATGCGAAGGATTCAAAAACTCGTTTGACTAAGTTGATGGAATTTTTATGTGCTGAAGTTGAAAATGAGGAAAGAATCAGTATGGCTGTTGCTGGATTTTCGTTCGGAGTATCTGAAAAGAGTAAACGGCAAAAGGTTAAAGAAGATTCGTGTGAAGTGGCAACTGTAGTGGAACTATTAACTATTCAAGAGAAAAAAATGTAGAGTGCATTTTTTGTGGAAAAAGTGACCATGATAGCCAGAACTGTTACAAGGCAAGAAAGTTGTCATTGAAGGAGCGTCGTGTTGTTGTTAAGGAGCTTGGTAACTGTTTTAATTGTTTGAAACCAGGCCATAATTACAAACACTGTCGGTCCAAAGTGAAATAAAATTTCTGTTCAACATTTCTAACAGTCAATATATAAAATTTTAAACTGACAGTATTTGGTAACGAATTTAACTACTTCTTTGACTTTCTCGATTCATTTTTTGTCTCTCTGCTCTTCGTTCTTGATGAATTTTTTTTTCTTTAATCAAAGTGGAATCAAAAATATTGTTGAAAAATTCCTTTCCTTTTGGAGTCAAATATTTAAGAAGTGCTTTAACGTAATTTATTTTCTCTTTAGTAATTTCAATAGATGGTGCTGAAGGCGTATTTAATAAGTCATCAAAAGTCAAAGTACTATCAAGTAAAAAATCTCTTGGTTCTTCATGATAGTCGTTGTAAATATTTACATATCCATTTGGATAATAACAAATTTTTACAGCGTCACTGATATGTACATTTTTTGGAATGTTAATTTTTTCTGGTATAAGTAATTTAAAATTTTGTAAAATAACATCACTCTCTTTAATAACTGTGAAGTTTGGAGTTTTAGATTTTTTAACAAGGTTATAATAATCTTCATCAGTTTCAATCGTCTCTAAACTTTTCTTCTTCTTTCCATATAACACAAAATTGCGATCACAAGAACAATATGAATGCCCTACTACCGGATATAAATGGACGATTTCAACTTGTAAATGTTTCGAAAGTAATGAAAAAAAGAAATAAATAAATAATTCTTATTTTGCCCACCGCAACCATCCGAAAAAAGGTAAATTTTATTATAATAGTCAAGATTTAATTCTTTTTGTATGGCATTATAAAGAAAATTACACACAGTGTTGCCACCTTTCTTGAAACTTCCTTCCATAAAAAATACATATAACTTCCCTTATTATTTAAAACATTTACAATAAAAATGTGTAACCACAGAAGTCTTCGATAAAACTGTTCAGTGCACGGAATTTTAGGTAACGCTAAATTCTGACCAAAATCGAATTCTAAGCATAAAACATTTTTTTCAGATAACATTTTTTTTCAAAATATTATAATTTTCTACATCTTTTTTGTGATTTTCCAGTGCAGGATTATTTTCAGTATTTAATCTGTTTACAAAGCAAAAATTGCAAACATCAGTCCTAGGTTTTTTAAATGAATAATTTAAAACGTGAATAAAGTACTTAATAAGTTGACTCTGAAATTGGAGGGTTTGGACAATTCGTTTTTTCTGTATAATAATTTTTGAATAAGGCATACAATTTACTCGCACATAAATCCGGATTATCAAAATACAATAAATTTGTATTATTTCCACGGTAATGAGATTTAGCATGAGGAATCGTTGACAAAAAGTGAAAACTATAATTCCACTTAATCATTTTGCTTGGACGATTTTTACCAACTGACATTGCCATTAAACCACTTAATAAAATATTTTGTGACTTGTAATCTCCACTTAATTTCCAAAATGAATTAAAAAATTGTTGTTAACAAGAAATATCAATTTTCTCGAAACACTTCTTTAAGCAACATGTTGTAACGGGTCTAAAGATTTTTTCAAGAACAACTTTATTGGCCTTTGAAATGTATTCTTTCCCCTATAATAAAAAATTATATTGGCAAATTTTATAAAAAGTTTGAAAATGAATAAATTTATATATATATATATATATATATATATATATATATATATATATATACTACCGTCCGAAATTGTGCGTACGCTAACATCTCGAGCTATTAAAGAACACACCCGCACAGAAACAGTGATAACTCGGTTAAAAATGAAGCTAGATGATTTTTTTAAATTGCATTGGAAAGCTTATTAAATTTCCAATGAAATGCCAGTATTTTAAGTTGTATTGCATAAATAGGAAGCGAGATATCATGTTATAAAAACAAAAAAATAATTCTATTTTTTTCGGAATTTCTTACTCTGACTTTGACTCCTGGCACAGTTTAGCAAAGTTTATGAAAAAATTGTTACTTTCACAGACTATTTCTTGTAACCAAATCTTTAAATAGAGACCAAGAACAGCAAAAAATATTTACGGGTTCCCGAGATATTACAAAAAGAGTCGGACCGTGCAAAGCAGAATTTTCAATCATCGATTTCTCTAATTCGCCGTTAAGTCAATTACTTGTCTGTCAAAAAAGTGTCGAAAATTAATTTTACCAAGTACATTCATATTGGGATCCACTTTTTAAATATCGATATATAATAAATTAAATTAAAAAAAGGATCCCAGTAAGAATGTACTTGGTAAAATTAATTTTCGACACTTTTTTCACAGACATGTAATTGACTCAACGGCTAATTAGAGAAATCGAAGATTGAAAATTCTGCTTTGCACGGTCCGATTCTTTTTGTAATATCTCGGGAACTTGTAAATATTTTTTGCTGTTCTTGGTCTCTATTTAAAGCTTAGGTTACAAGGAATAGTCTATAAAAGTAACAATTTTTTTCATAAACTTTGCTAAACTGTGCCAGGAGTCAAATTCAGAGTAAGAAATTCCGAAAAAAATAGAATTATTTTTTTGTTTTTATAACATGATATCTCGCTTCCTATTTATGCAATACAACTTAAAATACTGGCATTTCATTGGAAATTTAATAAGCTTTCCAATGCAATTTAAAAAAAGCATCTAGCTTCATTTTTAACCGAGTTATCACTGTTTCTGTGCGGGTGTGTTTTTTAATAGCTCGAGATGTTAGCGTACGCACAATTTCGGACGGTAGTGTATATATATATATGGTGTAAATCGAATTAATTATTTGTCTCTAATTAAAATGCCCCAAAAGTAGTGAATTTAATTATAATAATAAAATACTTAAAATTAAAAATAAATTTTTAGGACTACAATGTATACAAGTAATATATACATACTCATATTTGAAATAATCATAAGAAATTTTTAAATATAGTATATTAAAAAAAATTAATAAATAAATAGTATGAAATTAAAATATTTTCTTTTTTCAAGAAAATAAAAATTATTATACTTCATAAAAGATAAATTTCTTACAGTGTAAAAGATTTTGAACTTGACAAATATGCAAATATTTTTTTAATTTTATTTAATTTACAACATCTCATATTGTTGCACTCACTTCATTTCGGGGTTTTTTCTTTACATTTGCAGTCCAGTTTTCCTCGTTTCTATTTCTTTTTCTGGTACCACAAAAATTGTCTTTGTCTGCCGTTTTTGAACTAATTTTTTAAAATTTTATTGCAATTCACACACTGTTTACTACTCTAAATTTCAACATTCAAAATCACTTATAAACTGAATTTTTATGTAAAGTAATTATATTCCTGTTGAAACAGTGACAGAAAATTTATAAATGATCGAAATTAAATGTTGTTTACAAACTTAATTGTCTTCTGAATAAATAATATTCTGTTACGTCCCAAAAATGGTTTGCAACAATACTATTGTTTTAAAATTGATTTATTTTTAAGCCTAGACTTGCGTCCAATAGCTTGGGTATACTTTCAATATTATTTCTTTAATTTGAATCAATTGATATGGAAATGACACAAAAAAAATATTAGCAGAAATAATTCCATACATTCGCATAAGACGTATGAAACATTTCCGGAACTAGGAATGTTTAAATTGACAAGAGAAAGAAAGAACACAGCAAATTTAAATTGGTACTCACTTTTAATACACTTTAAAGATGATAGAAGTCGAAATTGAATCTGGATGCAGAGATGAAGTCGTTTTGATTTATTATAAACTTGAAACTTGAAATCGAATTAGAACTTGGAACT
The DNA here is from genome assembly GCA_032872475.1 of Leptopilina myrica (nomen nudum). Taxonomy (NCBI): domain Eukaryota; kingdom Metazoa; phylum Arthropoda; class Insecta; order Hymenoptera; family Figitidae; genus Leptopilina; species Leptopilina myrica (nomen nudum). The sequence continues at coordinate 37,857,318 of CM065458.1, read as the reverse complement.
TGAAATAGAATTTTTGAATTAGAACTTGAATTAGAACTTGAATAAGAACTTGAATTTGAACTTGAATAAGAACTTGAATTTGAACTTGAATTAGAACTTGAATTAAGATTTTGAACTAGAACTTGGAGAGAACTCTGAGTTATAGTTGACAAATTGTTCGAGAACTGACTTTTCCTTAAGGAACACGTATATTTATATAACTATTTCCACTTTCGATTTTCTTAAGGGAGGAAAATTTGGGGAGGAAAATGTTAAAGAAAGGGAAAGAGAGGTTGGGTGTTTTAGGATTGGTTTAAGAAAAAGAAAATGGAGAGAAAATGCATTAAGAAATGAGCCTTATTGGTGAAATTTGGGTCCGTCCCTTTTTCAGGGGTTTAATGCGTAGGAGGATCTTGAAAAAGGGGCTGTGTCTTGACCTTTCTCAACTTCATCTCTCCTTCCAACTCCAATTTCTAAAATTTACAAGAATATAGTTATTTTCTTAATTTGTACAATTTTTACTTATTTTATCTAACAAAAGTTGAATATTTTGTTTAAACATTATTTGAAATTGATGATTACTAATGTTTATAACAATAAAATAGTTAATTAAAGAATTTTACAATTAATTCGATGTAAATTACACTATTCAATAATTATTTAGTCAATTTGTTAATTAACAAGATATTTTGAAATTAATTGTTAATAAATTGTTCAAAAGTTTATTATTGTTAATATTAAGAACAATAAATTTGGTATCTTTAATAATTAAACTTATAAATTGATAATTGTTGTATTACTTAAAGAAATATTATAATAATTTTAATAAATTTGTTAATTAACTTATTGTTTAAATATTTATTGTTTAAAAATTATTATTACTAATATTATTACTAATAAAATTAATAGTGTTGATTAATTTGTAACTGATTCAGTGAATATTCTGTTTATTAGTTTTATTATTTAATAGTTAGTTAATAATTATTTTAATTTGTTAATTAACAATTATTTAATTTTTAATTTATGAACAATTTGCTAAAAATACTCTATTAATTAATAAAACCAATAGCTAAGTTATTGTTTAAATTTTTCTGGTAAGGTATTAATTATTTATTGTTTAAATAATTATTGTTTATTAACAATTTATTTTTAATAATTGATTTTTATTATTATTTTATTTTTATAAGGAAATCTAGTTAAAAATATTAATTTTTGTTAATTATAGTAATATTTATTACTATAATTATTTATAACAATAATTTATTAAACAATCAATAATTATTAATATTAATTTTGAAATATTAAAGTAAAATATTTAAAAATCATAATTCCGCAATTTCGTGTACATCTATATATACAGTATATTCCTAGAGACTTGCTTTCACTTTGCTGTAGGTATATAGCTATTTATATACATGGGTATAGACCTTAATGGGTCTACTCAGATGGGGTCCTTGAGAGTTTCCGTTCATCTGGGACTAGGGTTTCGAGTTTTCAGGAAAATTTATAACTCATAAATTCACTTTACTTTCGAGAATTTTGGTTTCTTTAAAATCTGTTTCGCATTTCTACAAGTGTTCTGTTTCCTTTTCCTTTAAAATTAGTTTCGCTATTTCTAAAATCTGTTTAGTTTCTTATTTCATTTTATTTAAAAAGATAAAAAAAAGAAAATTCAAAAGAGAAAAGTAAGAGATAAAATTTATGGTACACATGTTTAATTTCACTAAAAGAACGTTGGTTGGTCTACAGGACGTTACAATTCTATTAGAAAATTATTTGATTTTATAAAATGTAATAATATAGATGTTCAATTCATTATTTTGGTCAACGCTAACTCACGCGTCGTTTTTCGACATACCACATAGTACACAAACGCGTCACACAAAACCCCAAATTTATATTCACATTTTCGTATAACATCTTAATAAACAATTTCAATAATTTTACTTTGTCTTTGGCATATTTCTTCTACATTGACTTCTCATTTTTTGAGACCACAAAAAAGTTTCTGTTGAGCGTATAACAATGACTCGCAAATAACAAAAGTATACGTTCGTATACTTGACTGAAACTCATGTGAAAAGTTGACTGGCGTTAGTAGCAAGAATTTAAGTACAATAACAGATGGCGCTAGTGTGATAAGACAAAATAAACGCGATGGCTCAACCCTAACAGCACTCCCCTATTATATATTTCATTATATCTTTGAGGAATAGTATATTACGATACTAGGCCAGAAAGTTAGATTTCCTGGCCGGTGTGATATATGTATAAGGGCGAGGCTTTATATATCACGCTTGCCATGGAATCCAAATTTCTAACCGTGTGTCGTATACAAGTTTTATGTATCCCCAGCCGAAAGTACGTTAAATAATTATGGTTTGAATAATGAAATAACTTAATTAATTGCCCGTCCGACTTTTGCAAAGTCAAGGCGAAGCAGAGTCTTTGCTGGTCGGGCGGGTATGAAAAGAATTATGAGTAAGAAATTTTTCGGTGTAAAGAAAAACATGGAATTAACTACAAAAATTATAATGGCGACGGTGACTCCAAAACTTTTCAAAGAATCATTGTAAACACTCCTACAATTTAAAAAGGAATGCATCGATTACGTCCAAAAACGTATGGGGACACGACTACAAAATAAAAAATTTTATGGACTTTTAATTAATCGCAATTCTGATTCCGTAGAAAGAATGAGAAGATAAATCTGGGCTACATTGTATCACAAGTTATCAACGGACAAAAAGCCAAAGCATCAATTTTGTCCAGAAGGAACAAAATCATAGTGTTCCTGACAAAAATCAAAAATTTTAAAAGACTTACCTAATTACAAACATAAACCAGCCATTCCCCTGGAAGTGTTTAACGCGAGTAAACTAATTTATAAAGATTTAGGCAGAGACGATCTTCTTTCACGCTGTCTAGGAGGATACACACAAAATTCAAACGAGAGTTTTAAATCACTGGTGTGGAGTATGGCTCCTAAAACTGTTGCAAGCGGAAAAAGGATCATATACATTGCAACAAACTTTGCAGTGGGGATTTATAATGATGAATTTTTTAGCATTATGCAAGTTCTGCAAGAATTAGGTATCACTTTTGGTGAGAATTATTACAATTTCTGTAAAAAAGTTGATTCCATATTCGCATAAAACTATTCGACCGATCTCTCACTGTGGAAGCTCAAGAAGCCCGTAGAGCATTAACATCCTCAAGAAAAGAAGATGAACGAGAGAATTTAGAAACCGAAGGACAATTGTATGGTGCTGGTATTGCAGAATAAAGGTATTTTAGAAAATCGTCATGCGACGCTTTTAATATTTTTATTTGAATCCAAAACATTATTAAAAAAATATCCACCATATGAATCCATATTTTTGAATTTTTAAAAACTTACATCGAATTCGAATCCGAAGATAATTTAGAAGTTAAGGGGGGAATGGGCACTTTTTATGCATTTTTGGTAAAAAATCACATTCTCTATATTTTTCCTGTAATCTGCGTGTAAAAATACATATATGTACCAAATTTGAGCCTTGTAGGTCAATAAGCTTAGCCGTTAGAGGTGAGGGGGGCACGATTTGGCTACGGACGCCAGATTTTTACCAATAGGGTTCTGTCGGTAGCCCATGAAGAAAGGTGCCCTTTTTTAAAAATAGAATGCTCACAAGAAATGGGGAAGTTCGCTGAGGCAGTGATAAGTATTGTGAGAGAGCTTGGGGAGGTGCAGGTGGTGGAACGAAAGCTCTAATTTTGAGGTTATGTTCGTCCATGGCAGGAAGATATGTTAAATATGTTATAGTCATTTGTAGCCAAATTCAGGGCACTGAATCCGGTGGCGAAATCTTTTTATAATGTAGAGGCATAATTAATAAAAAATTTTTTTAAATTAAACAATAACTAAAAATAAAATGTAAGAGTAAAAAATAATTTATAAAATATTCTGATTTTGTGAATTGAAAGAAATATATAATTAATTAAAATTTAAATATATGAATTTCATATTTTCGTGATAAGGATTTATTTAAAACTATCTTTTCCTCTTTTTTCCTTTTTTGGCTAAAATAGTCTTAAAAAAGGACATTAATCGTGTTAGTACACGTTATATCAAACTGATACACGTCTGTCGCATCAGGGTGTATTAAAAAAGGTCGTTAATATTTCCCTCTCGCTAAAATGACAAACTGGTACAGGCACTCGAGAAATTGCAGCAAAAATTCTGAATGCTTTGCATTTTAAGCAATGAAAAATTGAAATAAACAAACTATAGAACTGAGAGCAAAAAAAAGAGAAACTAATGCACTGAGATTACTGTAAAAGTATGGTTGTTTTTTCATTAAATTCATTTACGCTACTGTGAGTAGGTATTTTATTATTCTTCTCATCTATCAAAAGTAATTGTAGGGTTTTTTTTAATAGATTGACAAGATCGTTATGTCCGTAAAGTATTGTATTGTGAGAGGAGGAGAACATATTGAAAAAAATAGAAGCATAATTTCATTGCACTTCATATTGTCGTTGTTACGTATATTGTATGGACAAAACAGGGAAAGTTTTAACAGATTTGTTTGTCTGTTAATAACCTATGAGACCAGTAAATCAGACGAAAAAAAGCATTTTTGTGTTTTCAGCTATTTTTATATGTATGGTAAGAGAATATCCGTAAAATAGTTGAAAGTCTCTATAATACTTTGCTCTGAAGCTTTTAACATATATATGGACCACGTCAAGTGATCAAGGGGTCTTTTGGTGTAATGTTTATTTTAATAATTTTTTACTCTTAAACAATTAAACATACAAATTTGACAAAGTACATTTTAGAAAGGTTTTTTCATGCTCTTTCGATTAGAAATAAGCATTAAAAAAAAAATTAGACCAAAAAAAACAATCAAAATTAAAAATAAATTTCAATTTTTGGGGAAGAGAGACCCGATTTTTTTTTAAACGAAAGCTGAGGTTTTTTCCTAAAAGGACATATAAATGATAAAGTGGGACTAGAATGTTTAAACATTGAAAAAAAGGGTTTTCTACTCACCAGAGCGCTCTAAACCCAGTTTTTAACTCCGTTTAGGGGAAAATTATTTTTTTCTCAATAAAAACTTAATAACTTTTTTATTTATAGTTAAAACATCATTTTTCTTTTTTAGTCACTCGTAGGATATAATAATGCATATTTTCGTTTTTGTTTCATTAAGAAATTCGTCAAATTGACTGAGTAATCGCGAGTTGAAGTGAAAAAAAACAAAAAAAATTTCGCTCTTTAAAAAAACAGTTTTTTTCTTATATTTCGAAAACGGTAATACATAAAATAAAAATTTAAAACAAAAAAAGATTCGCAATGAAAGAACGGTGCCCAAAAAGGGCCAAAATTTGCCCATGAGGGAATTGTAAGAGCATAATAGTTTTCAACAGTTTGAACCCTGCTGAAACCGAAAATGATAGGTAAAAAGTTGTAAAGTGGAGGGAAAGGGGTGAAAAACTACCCCTAAGTCCAGAATTCCAATAAATTATGAAAATTCATAACATCTAAAAAAATAAATCCAAATCGCTTGAAAATTGTTACTCGGGGGTTTTCGGGGTCGCTGATTACGAATATGATCTTGGTTTTTCAAAATTCAAAATGGCGGATCCAATATGGCGGATGACTTTATAAAAAAATGATAAGATTCGCTTGAAAATTGTTACTCGGGGGTTTTTGGGGTCGCTGATTACGAATATGATATTGGTTTTTCAAAATTCAAAATGGCGGATCCAATATGGCGGATTACTTTTTTTAAAAATGATAAGATTCGCCAGAAACTATTTACAGGGGGGTTTTGGGATCGTTAATAACGAATATGATATTGGTTTTTCAAAATTGAAAATTGCGCATCCTATGTAGCGGATGACTTTTTTAAAAAATGATAAGATTCGCCTGAAACTATTTACAAGCGGGTTTTTGGGATGTAAGTTGCATCCAATCAATGAAGATAAGACGCAAGGCATCTGACGAGTTAAGGTAAGATGTGTGTTGCATCCAATCAATGAAGATAAGACTCAAGGCATCTGACCAGTTAAGGTAAGATGTTTGTTGCATCCAATCAATGAAGATAAGACGCAAGGCATCTGACCAGTTAAGGTAAGATGTGTGTTGCATCCAATCAATGAAGATAAGACGCAAGGCATCTGACCAGTTAAGGTAAGATGTTTGTTGCATCCAATCAATGAAGATAAGACGCAAGGCATCTGACCAGTTAAGGTAAGATGTGTGTTGCATCCAATCAATGAAGATAAGACTCAAGGCATCTGACCAGTTAAGGTAAGATGTAAGTTGCATCCAATCAATGAAGATAAGACGCAAGGCATCTGACCAGTTAAGGTAAGATGTGTGTTGCATCCAATCAATGAAAATAAGACGCAAGGCATCTGACCAGTTAGGGTAAGATGTTTGTTGCATCCAATCAATAAAGATAAGACGCAAGGCATCTGACCAGTTAAGGTAAGATGTGTGTTGCATCCAATCAATGAAGATAAGACGCAAGGCATCTGTTGAGAAACATTCTCATTAAGAGAAGAGCAAAGTTAAAAATTCGTTACATGCAGATAAAAAACAATTGAACTGCAGTGGATATAAGAGAGAAATATTCTTGTTATGAAATGGATTTATTCAATGGTACGTTGCATGTAGATTAAAAACAAATGACCCCAAAAACTCTCCTGTAAATAGTTTCAGGCGAATCTTATCATTTTTAAAAAAAGTAATCCGCCATATTGGATCCGCCATTTTGAATTTTGAAAAACCAATATCATATTCGTAATCAGCGACCCCAAAAACCCCCGAGTAACAATTTTCAAGCGAATCTTATCATTTTTTTATAAAGTCATCCGCCATATTGGATCCGCCATTTTGAATTTTGAAAAACCAAGATCATATTCGTAATCAGCGACCCCGAAAACCCCCGAGTAACAATTTTCAAGCGATTTGGATTTATTTTTTTAGATGTTATGAATTTTCATAATTTATTGGAATTCTGGACTTAGGGGTAGTTTTTCACCCCTTTCCCTCCACTTTACAACTTTTTACCTATCATTTTCGGTTTCAGCAGGGTTCAAACTGTTGAAAACTATTATGCTCTTACAATTCCCTCATGGGCAAATTTTGGCCCTTTTTGGGCACCGTTCTATCCTATAATGATATATATTTTAAACATTTAAACTCAGAAGTTGAATTTTGGATGTCCAGGGGATTTCGATTTCGGCCAAGAAAAATTTACGTGCCTTTCTACGATCGGGCGGCTCAAAATTTGAAGTTGTAGCCCAAAAAATTTGTTAAATTAGGTTACAATATTTTTAAATTTAATAAAAACTTGAATTTTTTATTTGACAAACTATTCATCTCTGAAACCTTTTTCATATTTGGCAACCATTATTGTTTTGTTTTCAATTTTTTAATAATTATTTTCAAATATTTAACCCTTGAATTATAAAATTTTTTCCATTTTATGTAAAATAAAATATTTTTAATTTTTTAAAATATAATATATTAAGTAGAAAGTTAGATAAATAACAAAATTATAATTAAAGATAAAATTTTTTTATAGATAATATTATTTTTGAACTTAAAATGATAAATTAAAAAATTCATTACAGTTTTTTTTCCGTTCAATATATGTATATATATATATATATATATAAGAGCGATTTCACGTCAAGTGATCAAGGGGTCTTTTGGTGTAATGTTTATTTCAATAATTTTTTACTCTTAAACAATTAAACATACAAATTTGACAAAAAACATTTTGGAAAGGTTTTTTCATGCTCTTTCGATTAGAAATAAGCATTTTGAAAAAAAAAATTTTGACAAAAAAAATCAAAATTAAAATTAAATTTCAGTTTTTGGGGGAGAGAGGTACGATTTTTTTTAACAAAAGCTGAGGTTTTTTCCTAAAAGGACATATAAATGAAAAAGTGGGACTAGAATGTTTAAACATTGAAAAAAAGAATTTTCTCCTTAACGGAGCTACAAACCGGTTTTAGAGCGCTCCGGCGAGTTGAAATCTCTTTTTTTCAATGTTTAAACATTTTAGTCCCACTTTATCATTTATATGTCCTTTTAGGAAAAAATCTCAGCTTTCGTTTAAAAAAAATCGTATCTCTGTCCCCCAAAAATTGAAATTTATTTTTAAGTTTCATTTTTTTGGGTCAAATTTTTTTTTCAAAATGCTTATTTTCAATAAAATAGTTATAAATAAATTATTAAATACACAATTCATTGAATTATAAATGAATAATGTTAAAAGTTTAATAAATTAAAGGAATTAAATCTAAAAGGAATTTTTTACGAACAAAAATGTATTTAGTGTTGCTGATCACAAATTAGATATCAAATTTCCAAAATTCGAAATGGCGGAAAAGAAAATTTTTTTATTTTAATTTTTTTTTCGTTTAATTTTGTTATCGTCCAGCATTTGGCATCCGCCATTTTTAATTTTTAAAAAGTGTCATATTCGTAATCAGCGACCCCAAAAACTCCCCCGTAATAACAATGATTTTAAACAAAAAGTCTGCCATATTACATCCGCCATTTTGAATTTTAAAAATCTGATTTCATATTCGTAACTAGCGACCTCAAAAAACCCCGAGTAACGATTTTCAAGCAAGTCCAATGATTTAAAAAAAATGGCGAAACTTATGAACAAAAACTTTAAATGCGTTTTTCTCAAAATGTCTTTTTTTGATCTGGTAAGACTGATATCTCGAGTTCTTCTGCAGCGATTAAAAAAATCAAACGGCTTTTTATTCAGCGTCATTATGCCTATAAGTGGAACCTCAAAAACTGGAAAATTTCCAACTTCCCTTTTTATAAGAGAAATTCTAAATAAAAACATCTTTTTTTTGCATATTTTGGGGAAAAAGTACTATAAAAAGGGGCCTGTAAATTAGAAAAGAATGATGAAATGCAGTTGAAAATCGAATAAAGAAATATAAAATTCATGTAAAAATTAATCTAAAAACGTTCTCAGTACACGAAACGTTTACAATACGTTATCAAAGGAGATGTGAAATGAGACTTTTTAAAATGTTTTACGAACGTTTTTCGAACATGAATATATGTTTTTAACTGTAAAATGACGTTTTTCACACATCTATACCTTAAACAAATGAATGTCCGATGTCAGAACGCACCATAATTGTAAAATTATGTGTCCCAATCTGCACGATATAAAGTGACCCGACCGTAAGCTTTACGTCGTTTTGATTTTTTTAGCACACAGACATAAACGCACGATATAAAAACCAAATAACATACCAAAGTATTAAATCACTCTCTAATGAATAAATTTCATCATATTACTTTATTGTTTGCATCTTCCCTTTTGTTTAATTAATCTTTCTCGACATTAAGTAAAAGTTTTGCTTGAAAAATTCGCTATCGCTATCTAAATCTTCTTGAAACTTTTCTTTGGAATAATGTCCTTGTAGTTTTTGTTGAGTCCAATTTATAACTTTTTCAACTCGTTGATCAAATTCTTTATCATCATCAACACTTAGTTCTTCCATTGCATTGAAAATAAAACTATCTTTTTTTTCTCTTTCTAATACACCTATGACATCTAATATTATTTTTTCAGTTGTTTCAAAATATTCTTTTTGCGGTTTTGCTTTTTTGAGATTGTATATAGTCATCGAATTTTGAAAAGCACTCGCGTAATTGTTCTTTTGTTATGGCTGAAATTCTATCTCCTACAGATGATTGAATTTCTTCTTCTCTTTCTTATTCTGAGCTACTTTCATTGCTGTCAGACAGAGGAGGGTTAATCGTTACTACATGTTCTACTTCTTCCACTGGATCCAAAAATAAATTTTCATTTGCAGAAGATTTAATAGGAGAACTTTTAGATATGCGATAATCAATAAATGTTACCTTAGGAATATCTAAACTAGGTAAAACGCTTTTTTTCTTCTTAATATAGGTGGTGCTTCGTGATCGGTATCTATTTCTTCAGAAGTAATAGATTCTTCACAATAACTGCGTCAAGTTACATTTTTCTGTTGTTCTATTCTTCTTTACAACAATCGTCTACCAATAGTACTCTCATTTGCAATTTCTTTTGGGTCTGTTATTTTAATTGTATCTTTACTAATTTTCTGTTTTTTGTTTAGAGTAGTAGCATAAGTTGGTTTTTTAAATTTCCTAAAGTTTTCTTACTGGAACCTTTAACTGTTACTTTTTGTTTTGGAGTAACTGTTTTTGAGGATACTTCAGATGTTGACGTTTTTTCTCTAAGATTCTTCTCGGCTTCTTCCAATTGTTTACTTTGGCGCGTATACATTAATACTTTAGCTTGAAAGGATTGTTGTTTATCGTTGTCATTTATTTTATCCATATTATTGATTACTGGGTTTCTAAACAAAGCATCAGCATTTGTATTTAATTTTCCTGGCTTGTATTTAAAGACATAGTCGTAGTCACGCAATTTTAACCTCCATCGTATCAATCGCTGACCTGGTTCTATGACTGAATTAATCCATTGTAAAGGTTCGTGGTTACTTATTAATGTAAATTTTTGTCCATATAAAAAGGGTCTAAAATGTCTAATAGCATGTAATACCGCGAAACATTCTTTTTCTGTCGTTGAATAGTTTTCTTCTGCAGGTGTCATGACTTGTGAATAATACTCTACTGGTAAATCTACATCATCCTTTTCTTGACTTAAAACAGCTTCTATTGCATAATCTGAAGCATCAGTAGTAAGTGAAAATGGTTTATTTAAATTTAGGATATTGCAGAATGGGACTGGTACACAATGCTTCTCTTAAATCCTTAAAACTTTCTTTATCTTTTTCTCCCCATGTAAATATAATTCCTTTCTTTAAAAGATTTGTTAAGGGTTTTGCACATTCTGAAATTTTTTAAACAAATCTACGATAGTAACCTGCGAGTCCTAGAAATTGTATTATGTTTCGAGGTGTTTTCGGTGTTAGAAAACAACTAACCGCTTTTATCTTTTTTAGATCTGGTTTTACTCCTTTGCTACTAATTATATGGCCCAAATACTGTACTTCTGTAAAAAGGAATTCACACTTTTCTAGTTGCAAGGAAAGATTAGCACTTCTTATTTTGAAAATAGTCTCTTTAATTTTTTACCATGATTTTCTAATTTTTTCTAATTTCTAATTTAATTTTCTCCTTGAAGTCCTAATAGTGTTTGGTCCATTAGTCTTTGAAAGGTTGCAGGAGAATTTTTTAATCCCATAGGCATCCTTACATATTCATAATGACCGTTCAAGGTTGAAAAGACGGTTTTTACAGAATCTTTTGGAGATAATTCTATTAGATAAAAACCACTAGCTAAATAAAATATAGAAAAAGAAGCAGCTCCTCCGAGATTCTAAAGAATTTCTGAAATACTGGGAAGAGGATAAGCATCACCTACTATTTTATCATTTAACATTCTGAAATCAATAACAATTCTCCATTTTTTCTTTTCTGTACTATTAATTTTTTTGGAATAATTAACAACGGATAATAATTATAAGGTGATTTTGAATGCCTTATAGCTCCTTCGGGTACCATTTTTGTTATTACTCGTTCAACTTCTTTATTTTGTGAGGGTGAGAATCGATAAGGTTGCGTATTTATTGGAATATCATCATTTGTAAAAATTTGATGTTGTACTAAAGGAGTTACCGTTAATGGTTCACCTGTTAAATGAAAAATATATTGATATTCTTCCACTATTTCCAAAACATGATCTTGTTCTTCTTCATTTAAATGTGAAACTCGTAGATTATTTACTACTGCTTGATATCTATCTGAAGTAGAAGGGATGTCAGTATCTGTATCTTCACTAGAGTCTTCTCCTGGTAAATTATAATACTCAAATGGGGGACAAGTTCTTGTGGTGGTAATGTTATCTCTATATCCTTTTCAGTAGTATTAATTGCATATACATGACAACAACCATTAGAATTTCTTACAATTGCTTCTCCAATAAATACTCCCTTTTGTGTTTGCATGAATGGTAAATATCCTTCATTAATTTTTTTATTTAAAATTTTTAAAGGTATTACTTGTCTACTGCTAGATTTAAATGTGATAGACCTAATTTGTTTCTTTTCAGATTCTAATATTTTATTAAATTCTAATGATTCCTTATCTACAAATGGAATTGAATTTATAGGATTTGATTGGGTAACAATGAATGAGAATGAAGATATTTGAACTTGTTCTTGTCGTAAATATTCTCTACCTAAAATTCCATCTGCACAGAAAGTAATATAAGGTGAAACAACATGAAATTGTACATCTATATCTCCAAGTTGTAATATAACAGTACCTAAAGTATTTATTTTAGATACGGTTATTCCAGTTATTTCCATGACATTGCTTTCAGTAACTAATACTTCCTTATCTAAAGAATTTAATTTGATTATGTTGATCTATAAGGAAGTATCCTTGTTTGTTTTTCATGTACGGGTAAGTAAACATTGTGATAAGTGACTCACTATTGAGTCTTTTTTGCAGACTCGCGTTTCAATAGAACTCGAACACTTGATTGACGCTCTATCTTCTCTTCGCTCGCCACTGCGTCTGGACGACGAGCACAGCTGTAGTTTAAAGTATCAGTTGGTCTTGGTGATAAGGGCGACTGACTTCTTGGCGGTGTCATATATCCACTTCTATTATAACTGTTACCTTGAAATTCTTGACCATTATAATTGTTACTTTTATCTGTAGTTATATTATTTCCTGGTGGGTATTATTTTGGGAAATGACTTTTTTCTGGTAATGTATATCTTCTACAAAATCTCTAATAGGCATATTTTTTTCGTCAAAAATTGGTACATTTATTCTTGCTTACTGTAGGACGAAACATTCAGCCATAGTGGCTACCATAGAATCATTAAGATTACGATTAATTGTACCTGTTAAGTTTTTCGCAGCATTATCTGTGGAACTATTTCCAGCATTATTAGTGGAGTTTTCTCCACGATTATTTCTTGAATCAATTGTGTGGTCTTCTCTATTTCTGTTCTCAGATTCACTATCTGATCCTTTGTCAGACATTTTGTTTAAAATGAAATTTATGTATTATCAATATATGTTATATATATTTTTGTTTTTAATTAAAATTGTCGGGAATAGGTAAGCACAGTTCTTTTAAAAGTGGACCTTTAATAAAACCTGCTATATTTGAATTAGGTATACTATCTATAACATTAAATTTAATAATTTTGTTTAGCACAGCAATTTCCAATACTCCTATAGTTGACATCATATAATTTTTTAATATATATATACTTTTGAATAATTAATGGGTGAAAATTTTGTTATTGTATTTTTGCTTATTAAATTTATTTTTAGATCTGGTTTATAAATGAAATCTACGTCTTTTTTAATTAAATAGTCTGATGATATAGAGAGTACAATATGTGACGAACTTCGCGAGTCTTTAAATAATTTTAAAAGAGCATAAATTGAGCATAAATTCATAAATTGAGCAGAGATTCCACAATCAAGCGGAGGCAATCCAACCTACGACGCAGTTCGATGAGCAGTTGCGAATCGAGACAAGCAACGTAGATGAGAAAAGATTGATCAAACTTACCAAATTCGCAGGTTGTTGGATCGCCGATGGAAAGAGAATAATCTTATTAGAAAGAAGGCGCACAGCATAAGAAAAACAATCAAATTAATAATTAAGAAAACATTTAATTAAAGAATAAACTTAAATTATATACATAATAACTAGGATGCGACGCAGCGCATCGATATCGCGCGGAAAATCGCGGCTTAAAGTCTTGCTTCTGTGTAAGAAGGCCCGCTTCTCTTTGATGAGAAATTTTGCGTAATCGTCATCGTAACCATAAGGCCATTCGTCTTTGGTCCGATGACACCCGAATTTATAATTCTTTTAACGACCGGTGGTCGCAGTAGCTATTAGGCTAACACCTAGCGCGATGAATTGTGAATTGTGGAAACAATAAGAAATGGCTTATTTAAAGAATAGTAAGAAAACGATTTTAATCGTTAAAAATATAAGTAGGTCGTTTTAAAATTTGTTGTGACCAATGTTTAAGCATATCTTTTAGACAAAAAGATTAAGTTACATTTAAAATTTGAATCAAAATCAAAAATAGATTCTAAAATGCCGGATAGTCGAGAGTTATTATCATAAGAAGTAAAACTTCCTTCTAATTATTTTAGTTGTTGTGATATTATATTAATAAATGAATAAGCATATTTTCAACGTTCTAAAAATGCAAAATATGATGACATTTATTATTAGAAATTAGTATTTTAATTTAATTTTAATTTATTTTCTTAAATACGCAATTATTTTAATAATTTCAGGATTTTTGAAATTTATCAGGAAATAAATTGAAACAATTTAGAGTTATACAACTATATATTTTAAATAAACAATACGACACTAATTAGACAATCTTTACATTTGATTTTATAAACGCAATTAGTCTTGTTATTTTTTTGGGTTATATATTTGCCTTTTCTAACAAGTTTGTTATTATTATTTATTTTGGATATTGTAAATATATTATTATCGTGTAGTAATTTTGTAGTTTTATAATAAAGATGTTCTGAGTAGGGTAAAGCAATTTTTTTGACATCACGGTAAAAAAGGTTCTTGTTTACTCGTTCTTCATTAATATTAATCGTGTGAAGTCGTTTTTTTTATATATTTATCTATAAAACTCGATGGATAGCCATTGTCTAAAAGTAGATTTTTGGCGATTTTGGTATTTTTTTCGTGAAATTTTTTATGTGATAATTTTATTGCTCTCTCAATGAGGTTGTAAACAATACCAATTTTTTGAGAAATTGGACTGTGTGAATAAAAATGTAAAAAACGTCCAGAAAAAGTAGGTTTCATTTTTATTGTTTAAAATGAATTGAAATGGTAAGAAATTTTCTTGAAAACCCTAGTAGACAAGTTTGCTGGACGACATAAAATGTCAATTTAGTACTGCAGTTTGCCGAACGGCATAAAAACAATACCTACTGAATTTCTTATAATTATTAAAATTTTAGGATTTGGATTAACAAAGAAAGATTACAAGCTTAACAAGTTTGCCAGACGGCATAAAATGTCATACGTGGAAATGTAATTTGCCGGACATTATAAGAACACTTCCAGCTATGCAATCTTAATATTGTTAATATGGATAATAAATTTTATTAACACTGCAAAGAATGTAGCATGACAAGTTTGCTGGACGGCATAAAATGTCATACGTGGAACTGTAATTTGCCGGACGACATAAGAACAATTTCAGCCATACTTGTTAACTATGTTAATATAAAATGGATTTGCTTTAAAAAAAGGTAAAACAATCAATTTTTGATAATATTTAAGAAAGAACAGAATCTCACCGCTGCCACCAAGTCAGCTACAAATTAAAAAAAATTTAGCTAACCGAACAAACTTCCGAAAATTGACTAAAAATAGCCTTTTTTAGTCATTTAAGGCAGTATTACAAGAAATCCTGACGTGATGGGCTATTTTGGAAGTCGGATTTGTATTCTACGTCCAATAAGCTATAAGAATCACCTTACACTTTTTCTGTAACAGAACTAAGCCAAAATTTGCAGGCCTGTGTAATTTATGTTAGTGTGCATCTAAATATCGAGTCTCATAGCTTTAGTTCTATGAAGAGTAAGATAATTTACATTGTATTTTGTCAACTATGAGGATCGATATGCGGATGAACTATTTGAAAAAAACATTCTTTACTCTATGCAGATGCAAAATAATTCTTAGAAAATAATGCATAGAGAATAGAAAGATACATATTGTTTAATATTAGAATTGTATAATATTAATTTTGAAACAAGAGTATTGCGTGAGAAATAATTAGTCAATTAAATATTATTTCTTATTTAATTAATTTTTGTTCTATCACAAAATTATATTTATTTAAAGGTTTATTTTAATTGTGATGGAGTATTAAAAGTAATAATATCATTTTTCTAATAATTTTCATATTCATTTTATACCTATTGCTTTTCTTTTGTTTTATTTATTTCAAATACAATATGTCTGTTTTTGACATTCTAATTGTGTGATCATCAACAATGATTCATTGATAATGTCTTCAATTTCAAAAATAAAATTTTGTTACTGGGATGTAACACATGTTTCGTTCGTTTTGAGAAATCTTTCTTCTAGTTGATGTGCTGAGGCTCATCGTGATTTAAATTTAAATTTAGTTATCAGTTTTTTAGTTTGATTTTGTAAGCTGATATCTATCTTATTTTCGATTTCTTTTTGAAAAAATTCAATTTTTTCGTGCAATTTGTCGCATCTGGACATTTTTATTATATTAAACATTTCAGACCTGCTCAGAGACTAAGTATTTGATTTCATACCTTAAAAAAATTAACCTATGAATAATACAAAAATGACTTTTTCCATTATTTATTATCTAACTAAACTAAATACATTATATGACACAAAAAACTTTTCATATTTTGCATAAATTCCAAATATCATCTTTAATATTTGAAGTAATTATTACATTTTTTACCTGATCTTGAAGCTTTCATGATCGTAAAGAAGAAAATTAATCACAAAATTGGACCAGAATTTTATCAATTATAAAATGTTTTATGTGTATTGAATGTTTAAATCACAATAACATCAATCAAATATAAACATTTCCCAGAATTTTAGTGTCGAAAAATTTCCCTTTACATACATTATTGACCGCTCACAGGTCAATAAAGTACCCTTTATCTCCCTAGGGCAATAATGGTTACTTTATTGACCAGCTGGGTTATATGGAAGAACTTAGCATGCACCAGTACAGGTAGCATAGAGTAACCATAATACGCCTTTGTTGTATAAAGCAAAGTATGGAACAAGGGAGGTAACCTCGTTTGTTGCATAATGTACTATTTCAGACATCTTGGATCCACCATTTTGAGTTTTGCAAATCTCATTTTAGATTCGTAATCGGCGACGAAAAAAATCTTTTAAGTATTACTAATAGTGTAAGTAATTACTGAGTAAGTATTAATTATATACAACAGAAAATTCAATAAAAAATTATTAAATGCAATAGGAGTAGTTGACTAAAAACACACGTCGTGTCTTAATTGCACTTTAAAATTAATCTCAAATTTAAAGCAAATCATTTGTGAAATATACAGTATAGAAAAATTTGAATATATATTAGTGATGTGCAGAAGCATCGCGCCGACGACTTTTCGAAACGAAACGCCTGGTTATAGACAGGCTTGTGACTCATCCCTACTACCAAAGTTTTACCTTCTGTCTCTAGTCTTCTTGCTTAGTTGATATATCTAACTTTTTAGCGACATTATCTTTACGATAGCTGAGGTGCCTTTTCGCATAGATACAGTATCCAACAGTTGAATGTGTTAACCAATTTATTGGATCTCACTCAAGAGTCCAGCGAATTGGATACAGCAGCCAACTCTTATTATATGTGTACAATTACATATAAAAAATTTCACAATTTGAGAATTTTTTTTTAGATAACAATAATTAATTGTTCAAACAATGTAAAATTAATTATTTTTAATTTTTTAACAGATTTTTTTATTGTTATGCGGCGGGTACCTTTCTTGAAATTGAGGGTGCCTTCCCTAACACTTCTAGCAAAGCTAGCTGCAGGGCAGCCAGGAAGCGATCTCTGCCCAAGCCACTGATTAAATGGATCGACAGCATGCTTTACGAAAGGGCTCTTAAAGCAGAGTACGATGATGCTAGGTTAACAGGCCTTGTCTCAAAAGGATGCCCACAAATAGAAGTTCTTTCTCCTCTATTGTAGTGCTTAGTGGTAGATGAGTTGATTACGAAACTCAATAACGAGGGATATTATACGCAAAGATATGTGAATGATTTCCTTATAATTATAAGAGGGCACTCAATTTAGACCCTTTTAGAGCTTATGGTCAACTGGCTCTATCAGATGATTTTAAAACCTAGGTTTCTTCATGCGGTGGTGGTTTCGTGGTCTAGGACTCATTTGTTGACGGTTAAAGAGAAACTAGACCAACTCGAAGCAATGGTTTTTAGAGGTATTACAGGGGCCATGAGGACCACGCCTACAACGGCGTTGGGATTCATGCTAGCCGAAGTACCTCTAGATATTGCTGCTGTGAAAAAGACGACCTTTACTATGAGCAGGGAAGGTGGAAGTCAAGTGGTAAACACACCAAGCTTCCACGTTCAATCCTATAAATTCCAGAATTAAGTATGGTGCAAGATAGGAGGATCAAGAGGGTGAAATTTAAACCCCGCTCTAAGATACTTATACATTCCAGATTAGACTGGAAGAAGGGTTTTCCACTTTGGGACGAGGTCTGGTACACGGGCGGCTCAAAGATGGATTGCGGTGCAGGCTTCGGAATATATCGAAAAACTGGCTGCATTAAAGTGGCTAAGTCGCTAGGACAATACGTCATGGTTTGGCAGACCGAAGTGCGCGAATTTTACTTGTGCTTAAATGTTTATTTAAAAAGAGGCAAGAGGATTAGTATTTGTGTGGATAGTCAGGTAGCCCTAGAGTCTAAAGGATCCCACAAAAGAAATGAAACTTGTCTAAGAATGTCGTAGCGTACTAGACGAGTTGGGTTCAGTAAATAGACTTTCGTTGATCTGGGTACCGGGTCACTTGGGAATTAAGGGCAATGAAAGGGTGGACGTTCTGTCAAAAATAGGTTCTGAAACTGTATTTTATCATCAGCATAAAATAGGAAATAAAGTCTCACCTGTGTCGACTGTGTGAGACGAGTGACGAGACGTCATCTCACATATTATCTGAATGCCCGGCATTAGCTAGGATCAGACTTTCTAGCTGGGGTCAAGCAATTATAGACCCTATGCAGGTGAGCAACCTATCTTTAAAGGAAATACTGGACTTCTGGAAAAGAACAGGACTCTAATGGGTTGTTGTATACGAGCAAGCTGGAGCTTGGTACAATGGATTCTCTAATCTAAGTGCCAACTTTCCCTTTTGGAAATATCCAGCTTGATCTCGGTAATTGATTAGATTAGATTACGTTTTACGTTTATACTTGTCGCGTAATTCAATGGAACTTAATGAAAATGACGTGAAAAGTTTTCTACCATCACTAACAAGTATTTACATGCAATGGTAAATGGCACCCGTTTGTTACAACTAAGAAACCCGAGGTGGCCCAACCGTAGTGACTCTCCACTACTAAAAAGCCTTCTTTTTGCCTGTTTTAAAGTGGAATGTCCCCTTAAAATGATACTGGAAGGCTTATTATTGAAAATTAATTTTGCGCAACTCAGATTTTTATCTTTAAACCTATTTAAACCTACCCATGACAAAAAATTCAGAAAATGTTAAAATTAATTTTTTTTAGTTTTTGGAAAAACAGGTGTCTTTCAGGTGATTCACCCATATTGTAAGCTTTAAAGCCGTTGTGGGTTTTAAATAATTTCTCAAACTCCACTGAAATGTCTAAGGTAATTTTAAAGGAATTTTTTGTCTACTGAAATAAAATACTTAAAGTATCAATAAATTAATGAAAAATGAATGATTCGACATATGAGAACCTGTAGACGATGAAAAAAATTCAATATTTTCGTTCAAAATTAGTAAATTGCGATTATCTCGGAGTCTAAAGCCGACAAAGTGGTCTCTATTCATAAGCACCAGAATGGAATAAAATAATCTACAACATTTGAATCCAAATTTTTGAGTTACAAATTTAAAATTTTTCGTTTTTTAAATGTAAACCTATTTTTAACATTTTGTTACTTTTTTTATTTGATTACATTTGATACAACTAATAATTATGTTTTACGTAAAATTTTCATACATGTTGTATGATTTCATTCTATAAAATTGACACTGACTGCGGCACAATCAGCCCCATAGATCCGTTTTTTACTTTTTATCGAATATCAAAAAACCAGTTAATTCAACGGTTAAGTATAATATGCTATTTAATTTATAATAAAATATGAATCATTTTAGTAAAAAAATCGCATTGATAGCTTTAGCAATTAAAAAAATAGACCAAAAGTTGCATACCTGAAAATTTTTACTAACAAAGCGTCAAAGCACAAAGATACTAACAGCTGTTCATTTCGCTCAGCAAACGAAATGAAAATGCTTGCCAAAGGTGCACAGGCGCAAAACAATACATTCCTCATTTCAATTTTAAAAAAATCTTTTTTCATTTTGAAGATATAATTAACGACACAACCTACCGCCGAAAATTTCAACTCCGCTCTCCCCTATAAAGAATTAAGCTCATAACGAAATCTAAGGTTAAATTTTTTTTTCTTAACCACTTTACTGGCAAGGCGTTTCAAATGACGTTCAAAAAAAAAATTATGTAAGAAAAAAATGTAAAACTTTTAAAAATTCAGACAAATATTTATTCTTTTAGAAATAAATGTTAAACGAAAAATAAAAATACAAAATTTTAAACCAAGACAATGAATTGTCTTCCAATTATGTAACTTGATTGAGATCAAACATCAAACAATGTGGTTAGTTAGGTTTTCTTAAGTATCGCAGCACTTGAATATTACATTATAGCACATGTGTTCACGAGAATGCGTGAGTGTGTGTGTGGTAAAAATAAAGGGAATTTTGTCCTCCCCTTTGAGAGCAGTTTCGACAAGCGCTTACTCGAAAACTTTACAAAGAACTGAAACTGACGTTCATAAAGGCGAAAGTCTTTAACTTTTCATACATGAACCATCAAAATAGTAGAAGTTTCTCTCGATTTCTCTTATCTCAGTAGCTATTATGCATAGTATACACGGAGAGAAATATCATACTAATTGAGCATGGGCTGCCGAACCGAAAAACGCACAGACACAACTACGCGTAATTTACTTGGAATCCATGCCAAAATCGCATGGGTCCATGCGATTTTCACACCATCTATTGCAACTTTCGCATACTGAGTCTATGGAAAAATAGAGTGAGAAAGTCCATGCTATAATCGATTGGAATTTTTCTCCGTGTAGGTTATATTAAAAAAATCTTGCCTAGTGACTCACAAAGAAAGAAAAAATGCACGAATCATTTCAACAAAAAGCTAACAAAAGTTATTCTACATACAGAATTTAATATTTACCTTTTAAATTGTATATATTTGAGATCGAAGGCAAATAATTCCACCCACCTGTATTAAACCGCTATTTAATCACTTTTGTTTAATCAATGTGTCAGTACATTTGACATTCACGCCACATAAGAATATTAAAGCTGCGGGCAAGCACCACTAAATTTATCTATAAAATAGTAAAATGTGAATTTTTATTAGGAATTATTTGTTGAAAATAAATTGTTTCAAAAAACACATATGTAAATTTTAAGTATTTTTAAATGTCTGATTTTAAAAGAACCTTTACTACTGATATTGAGTACGAAAGAAAATAATCTTCTCTTCTTCTCTTCTCTTCTCTATAATATTAAAATGTTTCCTAGTCGTTTCGTCGTTTCGTCGTTTCGTCGGATTCGTCGATCGGCAACATATAAAACATATACATAAATACAGTAGTATACACATGTATACTCACACATATACACTAAACACATACACATGTATACTCACACATATCCACTCAATACATACACATGTATACTCAAACATATTCACTCAATACATACTCGTGTATACTCACACACATACACTCAATACATACACATGTATACATACATATACACTAAACACATACACATGTATACTCACACATATACACTCAATACATACTCATGTATACTCACACATATACACTAAACACATTCACATGTATACTCACACATATACACTCAATACATACACATGTATACTCAAACATATACACTCAATACATACTCGTGTATACTCACACACATACACTCAATACATACACATGTATACTCACATATACACTAAATACATACACATGTATACTCACACATATGCACTAAACACATACACATCTATACTCACACATATACACTCAATACATACACATATATACTAACACATATACACTCAATACATACTTATGTATACTCACACATGTACACTCAATACATACTCATGTATACTCACACATATACACTCAATATATACACATGTATACTCACACATATACACTCAACACATACACATCTATACTCACACATATACACTCAATACATACACATGTATACTAACACATATACACTCAATACATACTCATGTATACTCACACATATACACTCAATACATACTCATGTATACTCACACATATACACTCAATACATACACATGTATACTCACACATATACACTCAATACATACACATGTATACTCACACATATACACTCAATACATACTCGTGTATACTCACACACATACACTCACACATATACACTCAATACATACACATGTATACTAACACATATACACTCAATACATACTCATGTTTACTCACACATATACACTCAATACATACTCATGTATACTCACACATATACACTCAATACATACACATGTATACTCACACATATACATATACATTCAAAAATTGCTATTCGCTTATAGGTTTACTACTCAAGGGTTTTTGGATACGCTAATTTTGAATTTGAACTTTAAAATAGATCTTGACGGAGCTTCACTAATAAAAACCTAACGCGCATCTGACGGAACCTCGTAGGTGGTGTGGAAGACCGTGAATAGATAATCAAATATCGTATTCTAAATATACTACCTCAAAAACCCCAAAGTTATCAGTTTCGAACTAATCCAATTAAGTTTTCAAAACAGCATTCGCCATATTGGATCCCCCATTTTGAATTTTGAAAGTATAGCCACAAATTCGGAATCAGCGACCCCAAAAACCCTCCAAGTTATAAGTTTCAAACAAATATAAGCAATTAAAAACAAAGTCCGCCATATTGAATCTGCCATTTTGAATTTTGGAAATCTGACCTCAGATTCGGAATCAGCGACCCCAAAAACCCCCAAATAATGAGTTTCAAACATATATAAACAATTTTTAAAAAAGTCCGCCATATTGGATTCGCCATTTTGAATTTTTGAAATCTGACCTCAGATTCGGAATCAGCGACCCCAAAAACCCCTAAGGGGTAAGTTTCATCAAAATCCATCCACTGGTTTCTTGGGGGGCATGAAAGGGTTAAAATGTATACGTACACATATGAGACATTTTATACAACTCAGGCGTATTATGGTCACTTTATCTATCTGTACAGGCGCGTACTAATTATAAGTTCTCCCATATAACCCAGCTGGTCAATAAAGTAACCATTATTGCCCTAGGGAGATAAAGGGTACTTTATTGACCTGTGAGCGGTCAATAATATACCCTTTATCTCCCTAGGGCTATAATGGTTTCTTTATTGACTGTTGGGTTATAAGAGGCAACTTAGTACGCGCCTGTACAGGTAGATAAAGTGACCATAATACGCCTGAGTTGTATAAAATGTCTCATATGTGTGCGTATACATTTTAATACACCGGTTCTAAAAGGTTTTTTCGTTCGAAAATATATAAAAACTAAAATATAATTTAGTTTTGGAGGAGAAATCAAAACTAAAAGGTCTGTGTATTTAGTATTGGTCAAGGATACAAAACGAAAAGGTCTGTGTATTTTGTATTGATGAAGGATACAAAACTAAAAGAAAAGAAAGAAAGACAGATGCAATCGTGATATCCACAGATGACGAGGATATCATAGTGGCAATGAAGGCAGTGGTCAGACCTGAGGAAACAGATACGGACATACTGTCCATTCGGAAAACCAGGAAGAATGATCTTCTTCTGGTTCTTAAGAGGGGACAGTGTCCCTCGGGTTTCAGCAGTGCTCTGGCCACTGCGCTTCAAGGTAAAGCGGAAGTAAGAACTGTGGCTTCGGCGAGGACGATAGTAATTGTAGACCTCGACGAAACCATCTATAAGACACTACTAAAATAAAATACAATCAATAATTATACATTCTCAATAATTTAATAGCGCGAAACACAAAAGAAAAAAACCTTATTTTAAAGTTACATTATCACTAAACATAGAACAAGAATATATATTTTATATCATAAATGTACAGTTATTATCAATTAACAATATTTGAAAAAAATATTTATTTATTCCACGTAAGAAAAAAATTACACTATTTACACAGTTGAAACTTATTTCAGAATCGCTCTAAGAACAATTACATATATAATATATATTGCAGATTTAACTTCTTAATAGTTTTAATATAAAATTTCTTGTAGATTGAAACAAAATGGCGGCTTCAAAATGGCGCTAATTTGAGAAAAAAATTGATCAATTCTTTTTATAGTGCACCGATTCAGAAAAAAGCTATAAAATGTAGTAAAACTTAGTGTTTACATGTTTTCGAGGTCGTTAATTATGAATCTACTATTGGATTATTAAAATTCAAAATGGCGGATCCACTATGGCCAACGAAAATTAAAAAAATTTATTCCATTCCCTTGAATTTTGTTACTCGTGGGTTTTTGAGGTCGCTGATTATGAATCTGCAATCGGATTTTCAAAATTCAAAATTGCGGATCAAAAATGGCCGACGAAAATTAAAAAATCCCTGCAATAAATTTGAATTACACGATTCTGATAAAGATTATGACGATTCGGTTATACTTCCTAATGAAGTTGATTTAGATAATGATAATGAGGAATCTGAAAACGAAGAGAATATTTGAAATGACAATGATTTAATTACCACAATAAATTATGCAAATTTGTATAAAAACTATACAGATAAAGAAAGTAAATTTGAAAATGATAATCAATTGCACTGGATCAGGGGTAAAAGATATTATTCTATAATGAGACTAAAAATAAAATTCCATAATATTGGTCAACTACACCTTATCTGTCATCTCAAATTGTTTCATCAACAATGTTAGGTTATAAGTTTTGCAATATTAAGTCTTATGCTAAAATAGTGTAGAACAATTTATCAGAGCAAAACCAGTTAGATTTAGACTAACAAGTTTTTTATTGTATATTTCTAATGGATTTGATTTATATTTTGCCTTATACTGACAGCAAATAGATAGTCACGATTTTACAAAATTTGAGACGACTACAATTATTGATTTAAACAATTTTCGTCGGCCATATTGGATCCGCTGTTTTAAATTTTGATATTCCAATAGTAGATTCATAATCAGCGACCCCGAAAACCCCTCGGTAACAAGTTTTAGGCAAATGCAACATTAGCAAAGCATCAGATACCAGTCGCCTTGCACCGGTTTGCGTAAAATAAACATATTTGATATAAAAATGTTTTGAACATATAAAAAGTCTTCTTTTAATAATTTCATTTAAAGAAACATTTTGTAAATGTTCATTTTTGGTACACTCCACCCTCAACGTACCTCGACCTTTGCCTTTGGGATAAAAGTGACCCACAGACACCCCTTTTTCCTTTTTCGGCAAACAATCACTTACAACACATTTTTTATTATCAATTTTCACCGTCATTTTGTAATAGATATTAAACAAGAAGCAAGTATACCGGCCTGCTAGCAATAACGATTTGACATTTATTTTGTGCGAAAACAATATTTCAATTATTTCAAACTGTTTACATATTTGAAAAATCAAAACATCGAACCTTAATTTAATTGAAAATCTATAATTTATAATTTTATCAAAAATCAATAAACAGACAAAAATTCATTGAAAAAGGCGCTAAAATAATTAAATAATTTTTTTATTTTTTGCAATAAAATCATCTTCTAAAATAAAAAAAGGTTGTTTAAATTAACTTTGAAAATAATATTATTAAATGAAATATTTCATTCAAATATAAATTTTGGTTTATTTTAACTTATACCCAACCAATACTGTTACGGTATGATAAAACTTAAAATTTTAAACAAATTTTTTAGTTTCAATTAAAACAAAATATAGAAGAGAGTCACTACGATAGGGTCACTTTTTGACTTGTGCCCATAACCTTGTGTCCCAACCTGCACGATATAAAGTGACCCGACCGTAAGTTTCGCGTCGTTTTGATTTTTTAGCACATAGACATAAAAGCACGATATATAAAACAAATAACATACCAAAGTATTAAAGCACTCTCTAATGAATAAATTTCATCATCTTTCTTTATTGTTTGCATCTTTCCTTTTGTTTAATTAGTTTTTCTCGACACTAAGTAAAAGTTTTGCTTAAAAAAATTCACCACACATTTACGTTTTACGTTTATACTGCTCGCATACTCCATTGGAACTTAATGAAAATGACGTGAAAAGTTTTCTACCATCACTAACAAGTATTTTCATGCAATGGTAAATGGCACCAGTTTGTTACAACTAAGAAACCCGAGGTGGCTCAACCGCAAAGGCGGTTCTGCAACTTATAATATTTTCTCTCGACATGCAAGGAGAGATTCGACGCGCTAACCGAACGCGCCTTTAAGCCTTCTCTCTCTAACGAGACGAGAGACAGCGATACGTGTTCTGTATGATTGTCCGCACTTATTATATCAGTTGCGTCTGGAACCACTTAAGTGAAACACGCATTATAATTGCGTTATATTCAATCTGAATAAAATTAATTATTATACTGTTTAAATATTCCTTTTTAATTAGACCACCATACAAAAATAAACACGCGAATTTGTGAGGATTCCCTTTTGATTATTTTTTGACATTTTATTCATTTTTAATAACTAAGAATCCCACATTGGTGACCCCGACGTGATCGGGTAAAACAGGTTGCTTTTAAAATAAAGTAATCCACTAAAATAGTGGCAATCAAGTACTGGACTAGTGTTTAGTGATGGTGAAAGGTGTTTAAAAAATTCTCCGAACAATTCAGTAAAAAAGTTCGTCGATAAAAGTAATTTTGGACGATTTACGACAACTCTATTTTCGGAGCCATGATACCGGAGGAGACGACTTCATATTCTTCAAGCAGCAACAGTTCTCCTGAAACATAAAATTTTCTTACCAATTTAAATTCATTCCCTAAAATTTTTTTATATAAAAAATGTTCTTATAAAAATGAGTTTTTGACTTATTAAGTGGTCAGTTCACAGCCCGTTTCCAGCCAACATTGGACCGAATATCAGACTTCTTTGAGATCACGGACGTCCTGGTACAGCAACTACAAGGAAAACAACCATTCCTGACATCAGGTGATTCTATCCTGGTGAGCTGAAAAAAGTTGGCGGTAAAATTTAAATTATGAGGCTCTGGAGAACGGCGCATGGACAGAACACTCTAGCCCATGCAACAGGTGCGTAACGTTTTAATACCTATGGCAGTAACAGTTTTCCGCTTTTTTTAAATTTAGATAATTTTTTACATGCTTCCCGCCTGATTGATGGACATCTTTTTGGAGGAGCTAAGGCGCCAATGCTCGAGTCCAGTGCTGTCACGAGGTTGGGAATTTGCTGTAAAGCGCCAAATAAAAATACCTGGGGGACAACATCACGGAGCACACGAGGTCAACTATCGTTTCTCTTATGTCGGGTCCACTTTGATTTCTGTAAGTAAAGTGACAGTGGTTCTCGGCCAGCTCGGTGTGTATAGTGTGATTGTTTTATCAAAGCGACATTTTAAAACTCTTAAAATTTTTTCGTACAATTTTCCTTCTTATTTTATTTATTCTAAAACATTATTTATTTATTATCGAACTTTTTCTATATTTTAATTTTTTAATTGAAAATTTTTAACGTATCATTTTTTCCTTCAAAGTCATAATTGTACAGATTGTCAAATTTTTATATTGATGTTTCTTTCTATTTTTTTACATATTTTTTTTTACTTTTCAATGAAAAATAAAATAAAATTATTGTTGCCCCTTGTGTCACTTATTCTGTAAGAAACTTTTATTTTATTTTTTTTACAACAGCGCCCGTTTCGAAACAGTTTTTTTTAATTTTGTTGACATTGTCATTTATTGTGTTGTGCCACAACGATGACAGGCGTCGGAAGCGACGATTATATGACTGACGATGGTTCCGTACACGAAGACGCGCCGCTCGTCAACCGCAGAGGAAACAACGGGTTTCGTCAAATTCTCAAGTTACCCGGTTTTTATTACAAAGAACCGGGAGTATGGTTCGCCGAGATCGAACTTCTTTTTGCTTACGGGGGTGTTACCACGGAAGGGAATAAAGCTGGCGCGGTGCTGGCAGCTTTGGATTTTGATACGGTAATGACGATTAGTGATATTATTACTAATGAAACCCCCCCGGATGATATTTATACCCAAATTAAGCAGAAATTAATTGCTAGTTATGCGGTATCTTCTGAATCGCGTTTGAGACCATTATTAAAGGGGAAATTATAAGGAGATTGTAAACCGTCTTTAATATTAAATCGAATTAAAATGCTCAGTCGTGGAAAATGCGGGGACGATATTATTAAAACCGTGTTTTTGGATCAATTACCCACTAATTGCTGTTCAGAGTTAGCACTGAGTGAGGTTAAGGAGATAGATAAACTCGCCGAGTTAGCAGACCGCTTCATAGACGCGTCCGGTCAAATCGGTTCATCTCAGGTTGCAGCCGTATCATCGGAAAACTCTCAAGACGCGTTAGTGAGAATGATTGAAGCATTAACCGCAAAAATCGACGCCATTTCCGCTCCAAGTAGATTTCGTACAGACCAGCGCTCAAGTAACTCCAACAACTATCGAAATCGGTATAGAAGTAACTCGTCAAATAGAAAACGTAACAACAATAATAATAACAATTTTAATAGAAACAGAAATTCTAGAAATCAAAATAACAATGTCCAAGGGAATAACGGAAATGATTCTCAATTATGTTTTTACCATGGTAAATTCGGGGATAAAGCACTGAAATGCGTTCCACCTTGCGCACGGCAAGCGGGTACATCTTCGGGTAACTAACAGGGCCGCGCCAAGTCGATTCGACGGATCAATTTTCAGTTTCAAATCGTCTACATATTCGAGACCGCAATTCAGTGTTAATATTTCTAATAGACACCGGTTCTGATGTGTCAATAATCCCGATAAAGTCTCAAAATGCTGTTAAGCTATCCGATTATGTCATTTATGCTGCAAACAATTCGCAGATAAATACATTCGGATGTAAGAAAATGACAGTAGATTTTGGGATTAGTCGACATTTATCTTGGGATTTTTGTATCGCCTCAGTACCATACCCCATTATCGGAGCTGATTTTTAAACATTTTTTGGTCTATCAGTAGATTTGAAAAATCGTAAACTTATTGACGTAAAGTCAGGAGATACCACCGTTTGTTATCTTAAAAAAGCTACTATCACGGATGTTAGCTCAATCGACAAGTCAATTCCTTTTATAATATTATTCATAAATATACGGAAATAATTAACTTAACTCAACAAGGGTCGTACACCACGCACAGTGTATTTCATCACATAGTGACAAAAGGACCACCAGTGTCCCAACGACCGCGTCGACTTCCTCCCCATAAGCTTACGGTGGCAAAAAACCATTTTAAGACCTTGACAAAGGAAGCAAAATGTAGACCTTCGAGTGCAAATTACGCTTCTCCCATCCACATGGTCCTAAAAAGCGACGGTCAGTGGAGAGTTTGCGGAGATTATAGACTCTTAAACGCTAATACAGTTCCGGACAAGTTTCCAATACCATTTTTACACGATTTTTCAATTAATTTAAACGGTAAAAAAATATTTACTAAATTAGACATGGTTTTTCAACGACGTTTCCTGGGAATGATTAATTTCTACCGTCGCAACATACTTCAGGCGGCACAAATCGAGCAACCTCTTAACGCATTTTTACATAACACGCGTAAAAATGACAAAAGTGAGGTTAACTGGAATCTAGCAGCAGAGCAGGCTTTTAACGCGGTAAAGGAGGCCTTGTCGGTGGCAACACTGCTGGCGTATCTATCCCCTAGCGCACCTACACGCCTAGTTACAGACGCTTCGGATCTAGGGATACGAGCAGTTCTAGAGCAATTTTTAAATAAATCATGGCAACCACTAGCCTTTTTCAGTAGAAAATTCAATTCCGCCCAGGCGAAGTACAGCACGTACGACCGCGAACTTACCGCAATTTACGAATCGGTTAAATATTTTAGATATTTTCTGGAAGGTCACGAGTTTAAGATTTGTACGGATCAGAAACCGTTGGTTTACGCGTTTCAAAAGAATAGCGAAAAGGCTTCACCGAGACAACATTGACAACTCTCATTTTTGTCACAATTCACCTCTGTGATAGAGTATAATAATTTGTCGTTAAAATTAAAACGTTTAGATTGGAACAACGTGTCGTTAATTTGCGACATATCGGGAGATAACGTACGACCGTATATCCCACGTTCCCACCGAAAACAAATTTTCGAAATAATGCACAATTCTTCACACCCCGGGGGTAAAATAACGGATAGATTGATCAGAAAACAATTCGTTTGGCCGTCGATGAACAAAGATATTAAAGAATGGTGTAGGTCTTGTTTATGGTGTCAACGCGCAAAAGTATCGAGATACACCACTGTTTTACCTTCTCATTTCATAGCACCTGATAGTAGGTTCCGGCACGTCCATATGGACATCGTAGGTCCACTGCCAGTATGCGACGGTTTTAAATATTGTTTAACCCTTATTGATAGATTTTCACGATGGCCAGAGGCCATTCCGTTAAAAGACATCGAAGCTGCGACAATTTGCCGCGCGTTTTTCGACAACTGGATTTCACGCTTCGGGTCGCCAGAAACTTTATCAACGGATCAGGGTTCTCAGTTTGAATCACGATTATTTTCTGCTCTTCTTAAATTGACCGGTTGTAACCGCATTCGAACTATCTCTTATCATCCGGCAGCTAAGGGTTTAACCGAACGTTGTCACCGTACGTTTAAAACAGCTATTATGTGCCATAGCAATATTAAGTGGGTTCATTCTCTTTCTACGGTTCTATTGGGTTTACGAAATAACGTATTGGATTCGGGGGCGTCGCCGGCCGAGTACCTGTATGGAACCACCCTCAGAATTCAGGGAGAATTCGTGTTACCTGAAAATTTTTCTGCGAATCAACAAATCTCCATTGAAGAATTCAGAGAACATATAAGGACGGTTAAACCTGTACCTGTAGAGCACAAGCATAAAAGAAAAGTATTTTTTCATAAAGACTTATATAATTGCTCGCATGTCTTTCTTAAAATTGGTACAATTAAAACAAGTTGTTCATTTCATGACCATTTAGCTTTCTCAATATATGTTATTATATATATATAATTTTAAAAGTTAAATAATTATAATAGTTTATTAAATATAATTAATAAACCGGGTAAAGTACCCTGAATAAATATTAATTATTCAATTTTTTAATTATAGAATAATTATTTTAAAGTGTCATTATAAAATGTCAAAAAATACAAAATTTTAATTTTTTGTGAAAAATTAAAATATTTATTAATTCTTGGTATTTATGACCGTAATATATACTACACTATTATATATACTACACTTGAAAATTTGTAAAAATAATTGATTCTAAAAAATTCGGAAATCGACATCACTATAAGGCTTCCTTTATGAGGAAGCAAAATCGCTGGAATGTCCATATTCTGGACCACATAAAGTTATTAAACATACTTCAGATAGAATATTCGAAGTGGAAGTTAACGGGAATAATAAAAAAATATCAATCGAAAATTTAACGCCAGCATTTTTTGCAAAAGATACAAATTTTGAAACTAATATTCAGGTGAGCAATGCACACTCAGATTACAATACAACAGGGCAGACAAATCCTGCACCTTCGACTTCGCAAAGTAATTCGAATTTGAATGTGAGACCTGTGATGCGTACTTATGTTAATAGAAAAAGGTCTCTTTTAAACAGTAAAGCTACGTTGTTATAACTAAATGTTAATATTAAAACGATATGACTGCGATATTCTTTGTAGAAAAATTAGCGATATCTATACATATAACGACATTACTTTTATTGTTAAATTTTTTCAAGAAAACATTTATATTTGTTATTGTATTTTTTATCATTGACTGTGCACAGTATTATTTAGTAAAATAAGATAAAGACTTTCTCAGGTATTAGACGACTGTTCACCCTATAATTACTTGTATATATTTGTTAACGCAGGCGTAGTTCACATTATAGATTTTCAAATTTCATTTTCACACTTTTAAATTTTTGACAATTTGTAATGTCAGTCTCGACCACAGTTACACTTTTTACATTAATTTAAACACTCCTTCGAATGTCACTACAATAAGTAATTAAATTTGTAATTTTTTAAATAACCGTTTCACTTAGGGTGGAGTACTGTGGGGATCAAGCATGATAAAGTTGGTTTCTGCAACTTATAATATTTTCTCTCGACATGCAAGGAAAGATTCGACGCGCTAATCGAACGCGCCTTTAACCTTCTCTCTCTAACGAGAAGAGAGACAGAGATACGCGTTCTGTATGATTTCCCGCGCTTATTATATCAGTTGCGTCTGGAACCACTTAAGTGAAACACGCATTGTAATTGCGTTATATTCAATCTGAATAAAATTAATTATTATACTGTTTAAATATTCCTTTTTAATTAGACCACCATACAAAAATAAACACGCGAATTTGTTAGGATTCCCTTTTGATTATTTTTTGACATTTTATCCATTTTTAATAACTAAGAATTCCACACTGGAAACTACTTAATTGCAACCTACCACCAGTATATCAACAAATTCTGTATCAAGCTGTTTTCAAGCTGTGAGTTAACCGGGCCTGTGCTACGGCAACACTAAGATGGTGATCCTGCGGCATCCGGAAACGGATGCAGAGTCACTATTGTGGGCTGGGCGAGTAAGGATCGATTGGGTCAATTGCAGAGTTCATGCTGGGGTGGAAGTGGAGAGGTGCTACGGACATCTGGCTGGAGGATGCAAAGGCCGGGACCGAAAAGCGGCTTGCTGGAGAGGTAGAAGTCCGGACCACAAGAAGGGTCATTGCTGGAATCCAGGTGTGTAGTCCGGATATCGCTATTGAGGACTTTATGGAGACCGACTGTGGGTTCGTTTGGATAGAGGTGGCGGAAGTACGTTTTTACAGCTGCTAGTTATCTTCAAACGATATTATAAAAAAGTTCCATGCCGAGATTCAAGCTTTTGAGGAGAGCATTAAAGCTTTCGGTAGGGATGTTCTCATTGCGAAAGATTTTAATAGTGTGGTCGCCGCAAACGACTTAGTGGTGATGAACCGGGTCTATTTCATCGATTTGACAATTGCGTCGCCCCGCGTGGCTTGCAGATTACGCGAGTGGAGAGTGCTGGATGAAACAACTATGAGCGACCACCAGTACAAAGAGTTTATAGTCGTCGAGAAAAATTCAGAAGGGAACAACAGGCCGCATGCTGGCCACAAGAGTCCTTCCTGGAATCTCAGACGACTAAACAGGGAGATGCTGGTGGAGTCTATAATCGATGCTCAAGCTATACACGAGCTCGGTTGGACGACGAAACCAACTTCTGTAGGCGATAAGGTGCATGAGGCGAGGCGAGTCATTTTCGCAGCGTGCAATAAGTCAATGCCTCGCAGGCAACAAAGAAAAACTACGAAGTATTGAGAGGTTATCAAATGCATCGAACACCACAGGATTAGAGTGAACAAGAATACAGTTTATTGTTTGGTGATAGAAAATATACGGGTATGACAAAGCAGGTTGAACGTCTCTCACTATATTTTAGGTATGAATGAAACAAAATGAACAACGACGCAGACGTCGTCATGTTAGCCCTCTTTCGGACGATGTGTATGTTGTTATATTGAGAAAACGCGCGAAGATTTGAAATACTCAATCTTAACAGGAAGGTAGCCTTGTACTGGTGGAACGATGAACTAGCCCGCCTAAGAAAGGATTGCCATGCAGCAAAGAGGAAATATACCCATTCTAAGGTAGACGTTCAGCTGCAAGAAGAGTGGCATAAAGCCAGGCAAACTTTTTAGCGGGCTATAAGGAGTAGTAAGAAGTCATGTTGGAAGGACCTGATCGGAGAAGCAGAGAAGGACCCTTTGGGTTTGGCCTATAAAGTCGTCGCTATGAAATTAGTTTCGAGGCAAAAAATCCCTGGCCATGAAAATCCGATCTGGGTCCGAAAGATCATAAACGCGCTGTTTCCTTATGTGGAATGTGGCTCCAGAGAGGACTATACCTCTAGTGTAGTAAATAATTGATGACCTCTTCACTCTCGAAGAGCTTAAAAAGGTGGCATAGACGGAATACCCATCAAGATCTTTAGGAAGGTTGTGGCTGTGTACCAGAGCCACTTCTCGACGTCTTTAAAACATGTCTAGAGAGTGGAGAGTTTTTCAGCAACTGGAAAACACAAAGGATGGCCTTCATAAGAAAAGGAGATAAACCGCTAGATAAAGTCTCATAGTTTAGACCAATTTGTTTATTGGACACGATAGGTAAACTTCTAGAGGGAATGATTTTAGAGCAGCTTCACGGTCGTGAACATGGTACCAATTATGTTACAGAGTGCAGCCTCATGGCGCGAAATAGAGTCCTTCATCGCCAAAGTGATGCAGAAGAAGGAGAACGACAGAAGGACGTAGATCTGGAAGTAGGTAAGGAGACCTTCACTGGCGATGCAAGTTTAACGGCGGTTCCGCCAGGGGAGATATGTTTCAAAAAGGGTATGGTTTTTAGTCGGTCGAACAGAACAAGAGCGGTTACCCCCACATAACCTAGAAGTGTTTAATTGTCAAAATTTTTGAGTTATGAATTTTCGATATTTTGCATTTTTAATCATAGACCTATATTCAGTTGCTTATAAGTCCGAAAATATTGAGTTTAAAAAAAAATTGTCAAAGAACGAAAGTTTTAGTTTTCTTTCGACTTTTAGGAAAAGAAAACAAAAAATTTATTTTTTCATTTTTTATTAAAAAAATTAAAAAAATTTATAAACAAATTAATTTTTTTTAACTTTGGGTATGATAAATTTTTAATTTTCTTTTTTTAAAACATACCTGTAAATGATAAGAAGGTTTTGCAAAAAGTTTTAGAGTGGTCCTGACAAGTTTAATGGGTTAAAAAAATAATTAAGCTGTCCGTGCAGGTCGAACGCTTGCTGCGCAATGGGATTTTTTACAATTTACTATTAAAAATTGTCTAAAGCCTTTAAATCTAATAATAATTAAAATCCAATAAAATTTGAAGGCTCTAGACAATTTGTAATAGTAAATTGCAAAAAAATCCCACTGCGCAGCAAGCGTTCGACCTGAACGGGCAGCTTAATTATTTTTTTTAACCCATTAAACTTGTTAGGCCCACTCTGAAACTTTTTGCAAAACCTTCTTATCATTTACAGGTATGTTTTAAAAAAAGAAAATTAAAAATTTATCATACCCAAAGTATAAAAAAATTAATTTGTTTATAAAAATTTTTTATTTTTTTTAATGAAAAATGAAAAAAAAAATTTTTTGTTTTCATTTCCTAAAAGTCGAAAGAAAACTAAAACTTTCGTTCTTTGACAACTTTTTTCTAAACTCAATATTTTCGGACTTATAAGCAACTGAATATAGGTCTATGATTAAAAATGCAAAATTTCGAAAATTCATAACTCAAAAATTTTGACAATTAAACAAAAATAAAAAAATACGTATCTGTTTTTTTTCGATACAGAATAGAAAAAAAATATTTTTGGCCGATTTTAAGAGGTCGACTAAAATCTCACGTGGAATTGACCACGTGAGATATATATTTTATATATATAT
The DNA here is from genome assembly GCA_032872475.1 of Leptopilina myrica (nomen nudum). NCBI lineage: Eukaryota > Metazoa > Arthropoda > Insecta > Hymenoptera > Figitidae > Leptopilina > Leptopilina myrica (nomen nudum). The sequence goes on along the minus strand of CM065458.1, from coordinate 37,821,634 downwards.
ATATATATATATATATAAAATAAAAGAAAGAAAGTATGTAAAAAATATAATGATTTTATTAGTTACAAGTTAACTATTTTTACAAATTAATGAATTAATTTTTAATTATTAATTGTGTCGCGATCTGAAGAAAGCGACCTTAAAAGCAAATCACTTTAAGGTTATGTTAGTGTTACTTTTACGTTGATTAAAAGTTTCTTTTTACTTTTTGCAAATTTAAATTAGTTTTTATTAAATGTTGCAGTTGTAGTGAAGACCTTAACATTAATGCACCCAATTGACAGTTAATTCTGTTTTTGTATTTTCATTTTAAAAATTGCAAACATAACCTATAATTTTTTTCTTCTAAGGTCCCTTTCTTCAGATCGCGTCACAATTGTATATTTTTTGTGATGCATTTTAAATTGAAATTTGATAATTTTCTGTTTGCCCAAATGCAATATGTGTATCAATTATATGACGTCATATAAAGAAAAATAAAGATTTAAATCTTTGTTGCGCATTTAAAAAAAATTTTATCAAAAAAAGTATTTAAATAAATTTTTTACTTTTTTAGACAAGTGAAATATTTTGATTTCCTTAAAACAAAAATTGATTTTTATATGGAAGAATAATAACTAGAGCGCATGCGTGATACTTACAGAACACTACTGTGCATGTGTAAAAGTGATAATGTGGGGGAATATTCTTTGTCTTTCTGTTTCTCTCTTTCTCTATCTCTTGGATGTTCGTTGTAGCGATACGATACTAAAAGCAAGACTCGAAACTGTACAGTCGCAATATTTGTTAGTCTTAAAAAGAGAATTCATTTTATTACAATTACTAAATCAATAAATTAGTATTAATAAGTTTTTTAGAGTCTTAATTAATTATTATAATAAGAACCCTAACCTTCTGATATATAATTGGGACGTTCCACGCCAAATCGGACAGTGTTTGACTTTTGCATCTCAGATTTTTTTTAATAATTTTTTTCTTTTAGTGCTCATTGAAATAAGCTACCATGATTTTTTTCAAATTTTTTCATCAAGCCATTAAAGAGATACAGGTTTTTGAAAAATCACGTTTTTTACGAAAAAGTTTTTTTCATATGGTTATAACTCGGTCAAAAATGGACCAAATTTGACGTTCTATATATAAAAATTTTTTTTTACACGTTGTTTTTGATAAAAATATAAAAAAACTTTTTTTTTAAATTTACGAAAAAAAATTTTAATTTTTAAAATAAAATTTTATTTTTAAGAATGTATGTATCGATCGATTTTTTCAAAAAATTTTGAAAGAAACTAGGACCAAATTTACAACTTTTAGGCGTTGTCTGATTGTGGGCAAACGATGGGATCTATTTATTTCGAATTTTTTAATTTTTATAAACGCAGTGAAAACGGGTATTGTCGGTAATCTTCTCTTGCCAAAACTTTACCGACAGCAGATTATCTAATATTCACGGTCGGTAAAGTAGAAGGTATTTATCATGATTTAAAGAACATCATATCTGTAAATAATTTTATATGTTGTTAGTAGTGTCATAGTTTTATGCCATGGCAAGTTTTGGTATTTTCAATTTGTGCTGCAATCCGTTAAAATTAGAAAAGCACAAAGTTAAAAATGGATTGCGACGTGCTTAAATTATTCATAAAAATATAATTAGCATCCAAAGATTTTCTACGCGAAGTGCATAGATAATCAGAATTGCTTAAATTATACAAATTTTGATGATTAATTGAAGCACGTCGCAATCCATTTTTAACTTTGTGCTTTTCTAATTTTAACGGATTGCAGCGCAAATTGTAAATACCAAAACTTGCCATGGCATAAAACTATGACACTACTAACAACATATGAAATTATTTACAGATATGATGTTCTTTAAATCATGATAAATACCTTCTACTTTACCGACCGTGAATATTAGATAATCTGCTGTCGGTAAAGTTTTGGCAAGAGAAGATTACCGACAATACCCGTTTTCACTGCGTTTATAAAAATTAAAAAATTCGAAATAAATAGATCCCATCGTTTGCCCACAATCAGACAACGCCTAAAAGTTGTAAATTTGGTCCTAGTTTCTTTCAAAAATTTTTGAAAAAAATCGATCGATACATACATTCTTAAAAATAAAATTTTATTTTAAAAATTAAAATTTTTTTTCGTAAATTTAAAAAAAAAGTTTTTTTTATATTTTTATCAAAAACAACGTGTAAAAAAATTTTCATATATAGAACGTCAAATTTGGTCCATTTTTGACCGAGTTATAACCATTTGAAAAAAACTTTTTCGTAAAAAACGTGATTTTTCAAAAACCTGTATCTCTTTAATGGCTTGATGAAAAAATTTGAAAAAAATCATGGTAGCTTATTTCAATGAGCACTAAAAGAAAAAAATTATTAAAAAAAAATCTGAGATGCAAAAGTCAAACACTGTCCGATTTGGCGTGGAACGCCCCAATTATAATTAAATATAAACATATTCCTACATTGGTGACACGACGTGATTTCGGCGTACAGCTATCACATCCTGAAAAATCCTCGCAGGTTATCGACATCCGAGTGAATTATTAACAAAAACATAAAACCAAATTTTGGAATAAATTGTGGTAGAATTGTTTCCAATTAAATTCTACTCTGTTTTAGAATTTCCTAACAATTTTTACGACCTCGTGGCAAACAACGCTGTCGTTATTTTAAACAATCAAAACTCGCATGTTAAGTATCAAGGATTTTCCTCCATTATTGATGGAATCCTAGTGTAAGAAGACATTATTTTAACTCTTGACATTTTCAACCTGTTTTCGTCTCGTCGAAGTCTACCATTTTTGTCATTTTGTGTAAATCACGCTGATCCGGGCCGAAGTTGAAATTAGTAATAATTAGTAACAATAATTAGTTTCCATTTATGCCTTGAAAAACAACAAATGGGCAAAACATTCTGCCCATGCAACAGGTACGTTTTTATTAAATTTACCTGGTCGCTATTAATGGTTTTTTGCCCCCAATCATGATTTCTTAGTGCGCTTAATTTTTTTTTTCTCATTTTCATTCGAAACTGTAAGTAACAGTTTATTTTGTTAAACAGAATTTAATAAATAACAAGGAAGTAACGAGAAACTCGAGTTGATATTAATACAATTTGATTTTTTTTATTATTTCGTAGTGAGGTCATTTATGTGATTTATAGTGATATTTTTCGTTTTTGAATTTATAAATGAGTAATTGTGGTTTCGTGTTTGTTTATTTGTATACTACTAAAACATCGAAAAATATTTGACACGTATTTTTTATATCGGCCCGTTTTGAGTTCTAACGGCATAAAATACAATTTTAAAATTTAAGAGATGAAATCGGTATCTCAGGAAAAACACGTTAAATCTTGATGAAACATGATTCAAAATTCAAAATAGAGGATCCAATATGTCGGCCATTAATATTTTAAATCAATCAGATTTGCTTGAAACATCTTTCAAAGTATTAACTATTTACTGAAGATGATATAATACTATCAGTTTAAGGGTCTGCAAGAGAAGAAAAAACAAATGAACCTCTACAGATTGGAAGCAAATGAATAACGACAACTTGTAGCCTGTTTCATGAAAAGATTAAGCAAAATTGCTCATATGATCATATAAATTTTGAACATCAGTGTGTCAATTATCAAGCAAATCTGGTTGATTAAAAATTTTAGTGGCCGCCATATTGGGTCCGCTATTTTGAATTTTGAATATCTGACATCATATTCATAATCAGCGACCCCAAAAACCGCCGAGTGACAGTTTTATCAAGATCTAACGTGTTTTTCCTGAGATACCGATTTCATCCCTTAAATTTTAAAAGGGTGTTTTCTACCGTTAGAACTCATAACAGGCCGATATATAAATAATTTACTGGAAAATAATAGATTATCACAGAAAAGTTTTTTAAGTGCGAGTGCTTTGTTTCATTAAAGTCAAAGTTTTTGTAATTTAAACATGCATATTGCATAATATGGTATCCGGTCATTTCCCCGAATCGAATTTCCCGAATGACCAATTCCCCGAACGACCATTTTCCCGAATACTATTTTCCCGAAGGCTATTTTCCCGAATGGCTATGTACCCGAAAATAAAATAAAATTTTTTTAATAGTTATAAAGAATTTAATGCATATATAAGTAACATAATTATACATAATAAACCAAATATCAAACAAACCAATTAGAGAACAATGTTATAAGAGATTGCACGTAAGAAGTCCAGCAGTTTATTCTCCCTTTTATAATCCTCATAGGAGGCTGTAATTGCTTGGAGTCTACTTTGAAGAAGGTACCACTTTTTCTTAGGGGCAGCTTTTACTGATCTGCCTAAACTGAGCTCCGCAATAGCACACTCAGTATCGGCTTGCTCCTTTTGTACCTCTGTCAGTAGAGAGTACAAATCAGGATGATGTTTTCCCACTAGTATCGCAAAACGGTTGTGCCAACCCTCACTGACATTGTTGGTTCTACTACTTCCTCTGAGAGCCGCTTCGTGCTGGTTCCAGAGTTCGATGGGATACCGAGGTAGAATTTGCCTTCTCCGTCCTCTTGCTGGTTTTCCAGATACATAAGTTTCATCGAAATAAAGTAAAATTGGGCGAAGTTTATCTATCGACGCATGCAAAAGAAAATTAAAAGCAATCTTTACGTCAGGGGGGGCATGAAAGCCAAAGCTAACATCATGTGTGTAATTTTTTTTAAATTGCGATCTAGTGGGTCATTGTACTCTCGTTGAAGACCTTCAGCTTGAATATGTCGGTAGATGGTTTGACAAAGATGGAAAAAGCAGCAAGAGATTTGTTCATCAGGGAATACGTCAGCACAGGAATTTAGAATAGACAACTCAAAATCTGTCATAAATTTGTCCGGGCGGCAATTAGGAATGCGGTACTCATCAGCTGTTTCCTTTATTGCGTTTAACACGGCAGAGTATTGTGAGGATTGTTTCGTTGACATTAATGCAAATACAAATGGCAGAGCAATTTTATCCGCAGGAAAGTCGTCCTCAGAGTCGATTCTGTTTTTCTTAATGAGTCCGAGGATGGTGAAAACCTGAGTGAAAATATTTGGAGCAACTTTGAATGTTCCGTCTAGGAACCAAATAGAACTTCGTGCAAGGAGCTCCAAATTTCTGCGTGTGCTGAAAACTAGAACTCTTTCCTCGCTTGGCAAACTATCTAGTGAATCATAAATGAGAAATGTTTCTCCAACCAGGGTATTGCGATAACGTTCTGGTATATTCTGCAAGGTCGCAAGTGACTTTGGGTTCGGTGGCAAATTCTTTTGGCGTTGGCGTCGCATCGCCTTCTTTAAATTTTCCCGCTCTGGAAGTTGGCTTAGAACCCCCTCTTCCAACGATGGTAATTCTGAACGCAATATTTGAGCGGGAGGCTGCTCCAGATGCTCCTCCGCTTTCCTTTTTAATCTAAAAAATGTAAAAAAACAGTATAATAAAACAAAACAGTACATAAATTGTAGGTCTCGCCTGCGGGCATTAAATTTAGAGTACTTTGAGATAGGTTAATAAAGTTTAATTATATATTTTTTTAAAATTATTTTTTTCAAAAAAACGTTTTTGCCCATAACTTTAAAAAAATGTTAGGACACCTATAACTGTTTTTCTCTAATTTTGTAGATTTTTTAGACGTAGTTTTTGAGCCCTCAATAAACAATTTTCGTCCATATTCACCGGAGATTTTAAACCTTTAAAAATCAAAAATTTTGGAAAATAAGATTTTTTAGAAAATTTTGTTGAAAAATGTAGAAATAACATTAAAACCATGGTTACCAACTTGTAGAGCATTTAAAAACCCTTCGACTGACCTATTTTTGAAGCTAATTCGATTAGAAATAAAGAAGTTATTGATATTAAAAAGAATCGTGAAGGAAATTTTTTTATGTGGAAGTAGTAAATAAAAAGAAAAAAACATTACATCTGTTTTAATTTAGATTTAATTAAATAATTTAAAGGTTTTTAACATTTAATTTAACAATAGTTTATTTTTTCCTTCTATTAACAATTCACAATTTAACATTCAACTATTATTAGTGTGAACCGTCGCGTCCCTCGTTCTCTCACATACTGATTTTAATATGGCGAACAAACTCACAAAATTTCTCCCAATTTAGGGAGAAATTACTCTCGCGACATTTAGAACGATTCGTTGCCTATTATCAGGCGTTCAAATTCAAAAGAATCTTTATATTCTCGAACATACCACCCACCTTCTTGTATACAAGAAGAAAAAAAAATAAAAATAATAACTAATAATTTTAACGAATTGCAGCCACCCACCGTAAGAGAACAGAAGGATATATAATTACAATTTGACGTACAACTTAACTCAATTAAAAACGAATCAACACCTATACAATTTACAATTTTTCATTTTCTCTCAACTCATCACTCTTCGAACAACGCACAGGCAATAAGCATAGCTTCGCAATAGGTCGATCAAACTCAGAATCGGCAGTTCTGACTCTAACACCACGGACCAAATCATCTTTTCCAAGATAACATTTAATGATTCTACCAAGTTTCCATTTAGTAGGAGGCAAATTATCCTGCCGTATAAGAACCACGTCTCCTAATTCTAAATTAGGCAGTCTATCGAACCATTTGTACCTTTTCTGCAAAACTTGAACATAATCGATTGTCCATTTACGCCAAAACAATTGAGTAACCCTTTGAACACGTTGCCAACGCGAAAGGCGATTTTCTGGAATAAATTCTAACGAGGGCTCATGTACACTATTAATCGACGATCCCACCAAGAAATGACCCGGGGTCAAGTATGAAAAATCTTCTGAATCATCAGACAGGGGCGAAATGGGACGAGAATTAAGTGCTGCTTCAATGCGAGTAAGTATCGTATAAAATTCCTCAAAATTAAATTTCAGTAAACCCACAACTCGACGCAAATGGTGTTTGACACTCTTTACCCCTGCCTCCCATAGGCCCCCAAAATGAGGCGCGGAGGGAGGGATAAAGTTCCATTCTGTACCTCTTGTTATTAAATCATTACATAATTCGACATTTTGTCCCAATTCAAGGAGGTAATTTTCCAACTCATTGGAAGCGCCTACAAAATTCTTCGCATTATCGCTGTACAAATGTGCAGGCACCCCTCTTCTTGAAGTGAAACGTTCATAAGCTGACCGAAATTCCTCAGATGAATAATCAGATACTAACTCCAGATGGATAGCCCGAGTCACGCAACAAACGAATAAAGCAATCCATGCTTTTCTAGTTTTAGAACCTCGACCAAATCCAACAAGAAGATCGTATGGACCTGCGTAATCAATACCTGTGTGCATAAAAGGCCTACTTGGAGTCACTTTAAAATCCGGTAAACTTCCCATTAATTGTTGCGAAGTAACAGCTCTCTGCTTTACACAAGTTACACATTCCCTTATTATGCTCTTGACAATAGATCGACCGTTCAATACCCAATAATTTTGCCTCAAAGTGTGCAGAGTTAATTGAGTCCCACCGTGTAAAGTTCGTGAATGAGTGTGACTTATAATAAGCCTGCTTATGCGATGATTCGGCAAAATAAAAGGGTCTTTCTCATTAAAACTGATAGGCGCATTTTGAAGACGTCCTACCAAACGCAAAATCCCCATTTTATCAATAAATGGAACTAGATTTTTAATAGGAGAATTTAACAATTTCAATCCTTGATTTAATTGATTTATTTCTTTAGAGAAAAATTCCTTTTGTAATAATTTAATCCAAAACAATCTAGATCCTTCAATCTCCATTGAAGATAAAAAATTTGATTCTTTCTCATTTTTGAATTCAGTCCCCTTTGAATATTTATTTACAAATCGATTTATAAAACGTTTGCAGTAAGCTGTTACTCGCAACAATTTTGGCCACGACGAAATTCTATCGAATCTGTCAACAATAGTCTCCCGAACATTTGAGGACAAGTGCGTATTTACTGAAGATATTGTTTCCAAATCAACATTAGAATCTAGCAAATGAAACTCACTAGGCCAAAAAATGGAATTTTTTAACAGCCAAACAGGGTCCTTTCACCACAACGGGTGATTAATGATTTCTTGAGATGTTAAACCTCTTGAGGCGCAATCGGCGCAATTTTCCATCGAAGGAACATATCGCCATTTAGCTTTAGGCAAGGTTTCATGAATTAAAGCGACACGATTTGCTACAAATGCTTTCCATGATAATGGATGCTTCTTCAACCATGCCAACACAACACTAGAATCTGTGTGACAATAAATAGGAACCTCGTCAATTTTCATGTTATAATTGTTAATTTTAACAAATTTATCAAAATAACTGCACCACACAACTCGAGTCGTGGTATAGTCACGAGCAAAATAGGAGCGACTTTTGTTTTAACAATTACAAGATTAGTATTAGCCTTTCCAAATTCATCAATCGTTCTCAAATAAACACAAGCAGCATACGCTTTGTTGGAGGCATCGCAAAATCCGTGCAATTCTGCAACATGATCAGATTTGACTCTTCCCATCCATCTTGGAATCCTAAGTACCTCTAACTCACCAAGATTACGATAAAATTTAAACCAATGAACAAGCAGATCCTCAGGGAGTTTTTCATTCCAATCCAATTTTCTAATCCACAATTCCTGCATCAAATTTTTAGCTACGACAACTACTAGAGCCAACCAGCCTAGAGGATCATATAATTTGAAACAAATCATGACCTGGATTCCAAGTTAAACCTAGCACTTTCAATTGAACTCCATCCTCAAAGGGCAAATCAACCGCTAATTCATGCGAACCTGAAGGACAATCATCCAACAAGGATGGTTCATTGGATACCCACTTTCTTAGATGAAATCCGCCACTTTTTAAAATTTCAGTTACTTGGGACTTAACCTCTTTAGCCTCCTCAATGTCATCCGCTCCGAATAGACAATCATCTACATAAACATTTTCCTCGAGTATACCCTTTGCTAATGGAAAATTTTTTCCTTTATCTAGAGACAATTGTTTAATAACTCTGTTTTCTACGAAAGGAGCACAAGCGGTACCATAAGTTACCGTTAATAACTGATAAGCAATTGTTTCATTTTTGGAAGAAAGTTATAAAATACGTTGATAATTTAAATCCCGAGGGTCAATCAAAATGTGACGGAACATTTTTTCCATGTCAGCCATGTAAACAAATCGGTACTCTCTCCATCTCATAATAATAGAAATCAAATCATTCAACAATTTTGGACCAATCAATAAGTGAGAATTCAAGGAGGTGTTATTAGAGGTGGTACTCGAAGCATTAAAGACTACACGCAACTTTGTTGTGGAAGTAGATTCTCTGATAACGGGATGATGAGGTAAGTAAATAACTTGGGTGGATTCATTTGCTTCGTCGATCTCAATTCTTTGCATATGACCCAATTTTTCATACTCTGTCATAAATTCAGAATATTGGGCTAATAGTTTTGGATCCTAATTTAAACGACGTAGAACTCTATTCAATATTATACGCGCTCGATTCAAGGAATAACCAATGGGAATTGGAAGATCCTCCCTAAATGGATACCTAACCATATATCTACCCGATGGTGTTCTTTGATGAGTTTCAACAAAATGCTGCTCACATCTAAGTTCCTCATCAGTCAGTCATCATTCGCCAAAAACGCGTCAAATCTTCCTGAAGAGTCTCAAAGCTAACCTCATGATGAATCAAGATTGGAGATCTCAAGAAAGCAAACTCATTTCGAACCGATCCCGACAGTACCCAACCAAAAATCGTGTTTTGAGTTGTCAAAGATCCCAAGACATTATGTTTAAGTCCTTCTATTAAGCAAACACCGACCTGGTCTGCTCCTAATATAAAATCTATTTGATGATTTTCAAAGGGAGTCGGGTCAGCCAAATCCAAGTTCCCCAATTCTAAATTTAGATCCTTATCACATACAATTGGAGGTTTATAAGACGTAAGATGAAATAAAAGTAGAGACTCTATGGTAATAACTTTATAATTCTTATTTTTTGGAATAAACTGAAAAGATGCTAATTTTTTGGCGTAACCCATTTGAGAGCCACCGATCCCATAAGCCAATGTGTTCATGTTTTCATATCTCGGATCAAGGAGCTTTGTCGCTCTTTCTGATACAAAGGAGCATTCAGATCTCTGATCTAGTAAAACTCTGAACTTTTGTGGACGCCTACTTCCACCCTTTACTTCCACCAGAGCCATCGCCAGAAGGGTGTTTCCAGAAAATCCCGTAGAATTGTTTAAAAGTTGAACTTTTAATCCCACCTTATTTATTGAGACATGATTCACCACAGCAGAAGAAGTTGCATCCTGGTCTAGTTCACAATTCTTAGTAACAGTTTGAGCCAGTGTCGCCGTTTGTGAGGTGACCGAAGAATCTAAACTCGCATTACCTGAAACAATATATTTCTTAATTTCAAAATGTAAGAGAGTGTTATGTTTTCTATGACATTTTGTACAGGTTAGTTTACTAGAGCAAGAATTTGGCCTATGGCCCGGAGTTAAACAATTGAAACAACAGTGATTTTGCAAAACTATTTCTTTACGTTTCTCGACTGGAAATGATTTAAATTGTAAACATCCAAACAATGGATGATTCTCTTTACAAAACACACATTTTGAGCTCGAAGAAGCAGCGTGACTCTTGGTAGACTGAATTTTCGAAATTTTTATTTTGTCTTGATTTGAATCTTTCAATAATTGTATAGCTTCTAAGGCTCGAATTCGCGTTACTAAAAATTCATCAAGTTTTGAATATGTTGGATAAATTGTCGAAGAGCCAAGCTGCATCTCCCACTCTCTTAAAGACGCTGAGTCCAATTTTTGGGTAGTAATAAAAACAAGCAAATCACTCCATTGATCAACGGGTCTCTTCAAATTTTTAAAGCTTGTATTGATTCATTCGTTGTATCTCTAAGATTTTTTAAATCCGCAATTACATTAGCATTGACTACCGGAACTCTCATGAACGACTGCAAGTGGGCAAAAATTAAAGAACGTTCGTTATTGTATCTGGAATTAAGCAATTCCCCTGCTGTTTCAAAATTAGCATCAGTTACCGCTACATTTTTTATTAATTGACTAGCTTCTTCCTTTAAGGAAGTCTTTAAATAATGTAACTTAGCAACGTTAGATAAATTTTCCTTTTTAATAATTAAAGCCTCAAACAAATCACGAAAATTCTCCCACTCACTATATCGTCCAGAAAATTCAGGCAGACTTACTTGTGGCAATTTAACACAAGTGGTTTCAAATCTTTGAAAAGGCTCGTTTGGAGGAACCTTTTTTGGATCTACAGTTTCATTTAATTGATGAAGCTTACAGTTAAGAAAATCAAGAGCACTCAAATAAGCCTCTTCCAATTTCAAGAATTGAGATTGTTTAAAATAATCATTTTTTAATTTATTTTCAGGAGTTATTGTGGTTTGAATTTTTACATCTAAAGCTTGAGCAACGCTATAACGTTGATTTAATATTTCTATTCGACCTTTAATTACAGTAGAATTAAAATTGTTCTTGCCAATTTTTTTAAAAATTAGTTTCAGTTCTAAGTATATGTTGATAAATTGTATCAATTTCTATCATCATAGGATCCATCCTGCTCCCCCCCTTTTTTTTAAAGGAAAGCAAAAACAAACCAGATAAAACTACAATAAATTCTATAAAATTTTAAATAACAACAATAATCACAATTAAAATAGACAATTCCACAATAATGATTAAAACAATTAAAAATTTTAACTCGAATCCATTAATAAAACTTTAAACAGACTTAAACTTATCTTTCAATCTGCTGATATTAGTCATCTCGCTGACATTTGTGAGAAGCGTTGGTATGTGTTGACTTTTCAAAATAATGACAACAATAGTAGTCATGAAACGAAGGTTCTGCTGCAGTCGCCTTCAAATTTTACCTCTGTTGGTTTTACAGACCGTAGAATCCCCTCTTGAAATGTGAAACCTCAGCATCCAGACGATAATTATTTAAATTTAAATTGATCATTTAGTTCATTAATTAAATTAGTTGATCAATGATTAAAATTAATAAATAATAATAAAAAGTATGTGAGAGATGTTTATTTAAAAGAATAATTAATTAAAATTCTTTCACGTTCAACAAACAAAAATGTCAATGAATAAAATTTAATTACCAAATTCCGGTGGAAATAAAACTTTGATAAGGGTATTAATTAGCTGTCTGATCGAAGGCAAACAGTAATGATACCAATCCTTTTAATTTTACTCCAATCCAGATTCTCCTTTTGAAAGAAATAGACTTTTGCAACGAGACAGCAAATTTTGCGGTAACGTAAACTTCGTTTCAATGCTGTCTGCTCCTGCAAGGCATTTCTCCTCCTTTCTCCTTCCAATTGGCAACTTGACGTCATAGACTCTCCCCCATAAATTTGGCGGGATCTTACAGAATTGGCGGCCTTGTGGCTTGGCAGTAGATTGATAATTCCTCCCACTCAGTGGAAATTTTCCTGACGTCACAGCCTCTCCCCCTTGATTTAGGCGGAATCTTGAAAAATTGGCGGGCTTGGTGGTAGATTTTAACCGGAATTTTTTACTTTATTTTAACTTTGAGGCATTCAATTAATTAATTGAACGCATGTTGAACTTAATATTTATAGAGGGAATGCTTTTTAATTCGATCAAAGGACTTTGACTCAAACTGTATTAACACACATGAACACAGTACAATTTTAACTTTCAATTTTTCAAAAGAAAAAAAATAAGAACTGTTAACAAGGAATAAATTGTGAGTTTTGATATAGTTATTAAACTTTTTTATATTCACTGCAGTGTTAGTTTGTACTCCAATTCTGGTTTCACTTCTCCAGCACGTGCTTTTAATTTAGCCAAAATCCGGCATGAAGGACCATGTTTTAATTTGGATTTAATTAAATAATTTTAAGGTTTTTAACATTTAATTTAACAATAGTTTATTTTTTCCTTCTATTAACAATTGACAATTTAACATTCAACTATTATTAGTGTGAACCGTCGCGTCCCTCGTTCTCTCACATACTGATTTTAATATGGCGAACAAACTCACAAAATTTCTCCCAATTTAGGGAGAAATTACTCTCGCGACATTTAGAACGATTCGTTGCCTATTATCAGGCGTTCAAATTCAAAAGAATCTTTATATTCTCGAACAACAGCAATTAAGAATAATTGACGGGCTGGATCCTATAATGTGTTACGCGCCATGTTAAGTAAATGGCGCAAAACACATTATAGCATCCAGCCCCTCAATTGTTTAAAATTTATACTTTATTGTTATTAACATCTCTATGATGAAGCAAAGTGTTTTTGAAATGAACACAACGAGATTTACGAAATCGAATGAAATGAACACCAAAATTATAACAAAAATGTATAACTTAGCAGTAGTTTTATTTTATATTGTAACGACCCATTCGGTAATAATTTCTCACGTCCACCAATAAATTAGTCCTTTTAGCTCGTTTCTCTCTATCGTAATTAGTCTTATTTCTAAGATGTAGACATTTTATATTTAGCGCGTAAAGTCGTAGATGGCGCTTGACAGTCGATGGAGCAGACGACAAAAACGCGTGTCGACGCCGGGCAGAACAAGAGATCACAAAGATCAAGCGAGTCCGCAAATATGCAAACTGTTTACGCGCGATTCTCCGTAATACATTCACTGTTTACGCGTTAATTTTGTAATCGACGAAACTTATACGAATAAATATTAATCTAAGTGTTCACAGGAATAATTGTGTCATTTATTTAACGTCTTCCGAATCAAGGAATATCTAGGGATTACAGTTCTTCGACAAAGGTAAGTCTGGTCATTGTTTTCTCTCTAATACCGGCTTAACTCGAGGCTTGCGGCTGTTTTAATTCTCTTCATACTTCTACAACACATCGTTGGAACTACTGGTGACAATTTCGTTTCTTTTGTGCGCTTCCTTTTCGAGTCGACACCCACATTAGTTTTAATTTCCCAAGACAAATTTGAAATCTCGGAAAAGTCGCCACATTTATGGCGCCCAACGTGCTTTAACCAAGAATCATATTCACGCCTCGTGACCAAAACTGCTACAACGCATTTCTGACGCTTAGCGTGCCTAACCTCTAACGTTAAAATGCTTCTATTATTTATCGTTTACTTTCTTGAAAAACAATATTTATTATTCCTAGCGCAGAAAAAAGACGTTTTCAAATACTTAACAATTTAAAATCGCAAAAATTTTTCTCACGCGTCTGGAAAACTTCAAACGAAATTTTCATCAGTCCAACAGTAAACAATAAATCACAATGGCTCGCATTTCTTTTTCAAAATTATTGTAAACACGCTTTTAATTGCTTAATAAAAACATCACATTACATACATGATTGATGCATGAATGAATGAAATACGCTTTATTGCTTATAATTCTCTTTTTTCAAAAAAATATATATAAATAAATATTGTAATTATTTATCGCTTTTCGCACGAAATTGTTTTTTTTCGTTTTTTCTTCGCTTCGATCCGCCAAATTATACATACATTGAGTGCCATGGGACATATCTAAATTATCTCTCTTTGTACGAAAACGCGTAATGGTCATAGAAACCATACACTAACGCGTAATCTCAAGGAGAACCACACAACAGAATATAAACACAGCTGTGTTTACAAACACAGCACTGCTCAGTTTCTTGTTCGCTTGGTCATTTACTAATTAAATTCCAAACTTTATTTTCTCAAATTAAATTCAAAATTAAATTTTCCTATTATAAATTAAATTTAATAGTATCAAATATCACAAATTAGATGTTTAATTAAAAATCCATTAAATTAATTACTATAAATTTAATAAATTTTTTAAATTAGCTAAATTGACAAAAAAAAATTTCTTTTTCCTTTTGCTCCAAATTTTTAATAAAATTCAGAAATGGACTAAAATGACTAGAAGAAATAACTCGGCAAATGGGATAAATACGAGAAGTAAAACTAACGCGTCTCAAAACAAAAACAAAATGTTGCGAACACCACCAATCAGTACACAACAACCCGCGGTAACAGAGCAACGAACTTCACCTCCCATCGTAAACCTAAATAATAGCGCCGAACAAAAAAGAAACCAACAAAGCAATTCTGAAACAAATACCCTCCCTCTACAATCAGGTACAATACCTAAAATATTAATTCCCACAAAACGCGGAAGGAAACCGAAAAACCCAATTACACCTATCATAAAATCTCAAATGAAACAATTTATTTCCCGAATCGACTTAGCTACAACAAAATTGCAACAGCAAAACCGCGAATTTAGAGAGCAAATGCACTATACATTTGCTCGACATCTAGAAGAATCGAGTGATCAAATGCAACAATTGCATCTAGAAAGTCGCCGCGAAATGAAAACATTGAGAAACGAAACAACAAGCGCGATAGAGGCCCTTAGTTAAAAAATGTCGCAATTACAAGCTAAACAAGTACATTCGCCTTGGCATGACTCGCTCTGGGCGTATGACGTCAGCGGCGAACACGTTGTCATACCGACGTCGCTCCCCACTACGTGCGCCACTACCACGGTAAGCACCGCGTTCCCAACCACAACGACAGCACAGAGTACGACGAGAGCCGCACAGCCAGCTCCTCCCCCACTCTCCTTTTTGACACCTTCAGTAAGAGCCCCTATTCCTAATCGCACTTTACAATTTCAAGATTTACCTAATTTTCTCAATCAAACTCCTCTTTCTTGACGAGTTCGAACGTAAATTAAACGTATCTGCCATCAATCCTGACGACGCCCTCGCAACAATGTCACAAGTGTTTTCCGACACAGCCTACACATGGTTTTCTACATTTAGAAATACCTGGCAAGCGTGGCAAGAATTTGCATTAAAATTCAGGAAAACATTTGGTGATTCTAACGACGATCAAAGAGTCATAAACAAAATCCAACGCGCGGTACAACTCGAAACCGAAACCGGTATCGAATTCGTCATTCGAATAGGATCGCTTTTTCATAAACTCCAAGAAAAAGTCCCCGAGACAAATCAGTTGGACAAAATTTACTCCGCTCTCCACTCCGAATTAATTTTGCAGTTCGATCGCGATAGTTTTTTAACATACGACGGTCTAATCGATAAAATTCGGAAATATGAGGAAAAAATTGCAACAATGCAATTAACAACAAAATTAAGAGAAATTGATAAAAAAATCTCGTAACACGCGTGATAAAAATCAACTTAATGCGGTCGAAACACCATCGCCCCTAACGTTGAAAATTCGTCAACCACTCCCGTTACAGAAGCGAAAAAAGAAGCAAAGCAAAAAGCACCCAAGAATACAAAAAATGCAAATTAAAAGCGAAACTAAGGTAGATTCGAACAAAATCGATAAATTACAAACGCCAATTAAATAAACTTGAACAAAAGTTATATGGCAAAAAATCTAAATTTGTTGATCCGAAATTAACCCCCGACACTAAACCCAGTAAACCGGAATCCGAACCTTCTAGGCGTAAATCGCGTCGCCGATCTTCTTCTGGATCTTCGTACTCCTCAAGCTCTGCCTCGTCGCAGAAGGAGGGGGAAAGACGACGATCGGATACGTGTAAGGGCCATAATGATAATAAAAAAACACAAAGGCACAACTGACGCGGTAACGGTTATCGTGGAGGCAATAATAATCGCGGACGCGGTTATCAACACGAATATTACATTAATCACGGTTATCACAATCATGATTATTATCAACACGGTTCCAATTTCCCCCCACATTGCCAACTGAACTGCCAGTGTAACGCGCAAGCATCTCAGCCAAATTTTCCGCCGAATGCACCTCCGCCGCAACACCCGATGCAGTCTTGGTACGGAAATACCAACCGTAATTATCCAGACGATTTCGAACAAAATCCACATAATTCTCAAAATAATTGCCACTCAAAAAACGAGAAGGACGCCAGGAGAGAATAAATCTTCCTGGCGAACCCGTTTGTAATTCAGAAAAATCGATTTACGACAGAGACAAACAAATTCCGACAACCAGTTGTCATAATAATGCTGACGAATCCACGTGTTTTCCCCGAAATGCATTAGCGCTGCTCAATGCGCATGCCGGTGGGAATTTCACTAGCGATTCCGAAAGCGACTATGACGACTGTTACTACTCGGAATCTGAAACCGAATACTCGGCCTCTGACTCTGATGAGGAACCTCCCCCCACCAATCCTACGCGATTACCCGGTTCGTGCATTTCCTCACTATCGTCATCGCTTTCGAATAATTTTCCAAACCACTCATTCGCGTTAGAAAATAAATTCTAAAATAAAGTATTCAAAGGGCCCGCATTGCCCTCGCCGTCTCAAAAACGTTATATCATTTCAACTACAGTAACAAAAGGAAATCACAAATTCCCTGCCCTCCTTGACACCGGCAGTGACCGCACGTTCATGTCAGGAGAATCATTCGATAAAATAAAATCATTTTTGAAAGGTGAACCCGTTCACGATGACATAACACGCGCTGGCGTACAGCTCGCACACCGCGACCATTTAGCCACGCCCCGTTATTCAGCAAAGTTTTAAATTCAAATCAATGACTGTTATGGTGAAGTTTGGTTTGCAGTCCTTGATGGACTCACCACCCCCATCATTTTAGGTATGGATTTTTTAACCACGTGGAAAGTCATAATTGACGCCACTAGTGTTACTGGTCCATAAAAGGGTCTAAAATACAGAACCTTAGAGTTCAGTATATAATACGCGTAACTCTCTAAATTTAATTCAATTAATTGAATTAACAACGGATCAGAGAAAAACTCTCAATAAATTTCTAGACGAAAGATTGTCTCAATTTACCGAGGGAACAGGCGTCACAAATTTAACTTTGCACGTTATCGAGTTAATAGACCCGACTCCTTTTAAATTAAAACCATATCGCTGTAGTATAGAAGCGAATAAAATTATCGATAAACAAGTAGATAAGTATTTCGCGAAAAATTTTATAGTTCAAAGTAACGGTCGTTTCGCGAGCCCTGTAGTATTAACATACCGTAAGGACGGCAGACCAAGAGTCTGCTTGGACTATGGGAGGCTGCACAAAAATACGAAAAAGTCAGCTTATCACTTACCCCGTATGGACTCAATACTAGACGCGTTATCAGGTGCTAATATTATTAGTACGATAAATCTCACTGACGCTTTCCACCACATTTCTATTGATCCGAAGTCACGAGAATACACAGCCTTGGTTATTTCAGGACGAGGACAATTTGAATGAGTAAGGATGCCCTTTGGTTTGACAAACGCGCCGGCCACGTTTCAAGAGTAAACAGACCGGTTAAAAGAAAAATTCATCGAATACGTTCAAAAAAACAATTATCCTGAACGGTTATCGACCAAGTACACGCTTATCTAGATGACTGGATAATCATCTCTAGGACGTTTGAAGAGCATATCTTGTTGTTAGACATTGTTTTCACAATTCTTCAAGATGCAGGCTTATCGATAAACAGAGAAAAATCTCACTTCGAAAAGCCTTCCGTAGAATATCTCGGTCTCCTCCTCGATACAAACGGTCTCAAACCGAATCCTAAACGCGTAGAACCTATTCTTAAGCATCCAACCCCACGAAACCGTAAAGAATTGCGTCGATTCAACAGATCCGTGAATTGGTACCACAGACACCTGCCGAATATTGCACGTGTACAAGGCCCGCTAAATAAATTAGCAAGCCCCAAGGTCCCATGGGAGTGGGCTGACGAACACGAAAATGCGTATCGAGAAGTAAAAAAAGCATTGAAAAATGCTCTAAACTTAAACGCGCCGCGTCCTGAATTATCGTACTTCTTGTACACGGACGCAAGCGACACAGGGATTAGAGCGATCCTCACGCAAAAAGGGGAAGATCGTAAATATCTAATTACGTGTGTAAGCAGACCACTCAGAGGTGCAGAGTTTAACTACACCACTACTGACAATGAGAAGGAATGTTTGCCTGTAATTTTCGAGGTTAAGAAACTTTGTTGTTATCTCAAAGCTACTGAGTTCACGGTCATAACCTACGCTCGATTAGCCGAGGCCTTGAAGCTCATTGAAGATCAAAAAAGGGAACTTTCAGAGAATGCAATTAAATTGCCAGGAAAAATCGACTCCAAAGACGAGCTGATGCACGCACTCATTGACATGTCGAACGATCGTCACGAGCAGATTTAGCTTCCTCAATATATATTATTATATATAATTTTAAAAGTTAAATAATTATAATAGTTTATTAAATATAATTAATAAATCTTCTTTTTAATAAATCAAAAAAATTAATGTTATAGAGTTTATCAATAATTTTACTAATTTTCAAAATTATCTTAATATTTAAAATAACAAAATTTAAAACACAAAATTTTCAAATTCTTATATTTATTTTAATTTTAAAATCAGAGACGTTTTACCTATATTAAAACATATGTCATATTTGTTCTTTTAACCCATTTAGTCCCAAATGTCCGTATTTCTTTGTACAAGTTTGAGCTTTCCGTTCTACGAGTTACGAATTTGGAAAAAATCGGGACATAGGTTTTCTTTTAGATTTAAGTGTCCTCTTTTAGAATCTGAAAGAAAATTTCAATTTCAATTTAATCATAAAAAGTTGTAATTGTTTAAACAAAAAAAAAGCAGTTTTTTAAAGTGTTTTTTGTCATTAAAATTAGATTATTTACTCGAATTCGGTTGGAAAAAATCCGGGACAAGAAAATATCGCGTCCAAAATGTTGGGACTATCAAATAGGCATAATGCCGAAATTTTTTTTCTAATTTCAAAATGGCGCCTCAAAAATGGCCGCCAAAATATTGAAATTTGGAAAAATAATGTTAAAAAATATTAACATTTTTTTTCAACTTTTATGCTTTATTTTAATAAGAAAATGTTGTTTAAACAAAAAATATTGTTATCTGATATTATTTAACAATAATTTAAACATTTTTATAAACAATTTAAAATCTGTGGCCCAAAATGGTAAACAAATTTTTAGTTTTTTCAATTCTCATTTATTTTTGCAATAAAAATGAATAATAAAAGTTAATAACTGAATTTAAACTTTTTTACAATGTGTAAAAATGTTATAAACAATTTTTATAAACAATTTGCAAAACATGAAATAGAATCCTAGAAAAAAATTATTTTTTGATTATATTACCTTCTAAAGTAATTAAAATGTTGCTATAAGTTAAAACTTTCATTTAACATTATTTAACAATATTTAAAAATGTTATAAACCAGTTTTATAAACAATTGTTATAAAAAAATATTTTCAGAGTGGAAAATAACTTCTTTTCTATCCCACTAGCTTTCTTTTGTTATTAAACAGGAAACTAAAGTATCTAATGCATATAAAAAATTTATGAACAATGTATATAAATGTTATAAACAATTCTTATAAATAATTAGTTAAATATGAATTACCATAATAGAAAAAACGCATTTTTTATTATATATTGCACTCTTCTTATCCAAATCTTTGTTAAAGAGATAAACTTTCATTTAATATTATTTAAAAATATTTAAAAATGTTATTAACAATTTTTATAAACAATTTGAAATTCGTCGGCCAAAGTGGTATAAAACTTTTTTATTTTCATCAATGCTCATTTCTTTTTGCTGTAAAAATGAATAATAAAAGTTAATCACTTAATTCAAAATTTTTTACAAGGTTTAAGAATATTATAAACAATTTTTATAAACAATTTGCAAAACATGAAATAGAATCCTATAAGAAAATTATTTTTTGATTATTGACAAAATTTTTAAAATAATTTCAGAAAATCCTTTTTTTTATCAAAATTGTTTATAAAAATGTAAAGAATGGTAAATTATTTTAGACGAAGATTTTTATTTTAAATATCTATTCTGATGAAAAACCAAGCAAAAAGTGAAAAAACATTTATTCTTTCATCCCTGAACTGTATTTTCTATGAAAATTGTTTATAACATTTTTAAATATTTTTAAATAATATTAAATGAAAGTTTATCTCTTTAACAAAGATTTGGATAAGAAGAGTGCAATATATAATAAAAAAATGCGTTTTTGCTTCCTCATAAAGGAAGCCTTATAGTGATGTCGATTTCCGAATTTTTTAAAATCAATTATTTTTACAAATTTTCAAGTGTAGTATACATAATTCGTCGAGAGGAACAAATGTCCGGATGTATGTGTGTATGTATGTGTGTGTGTATGTATGTGTGTGTATGTATGTGTGTATGTGTGTGTGTGTATGTGTGTGTGTGTATGTCACCGATTCTTGTGGACAAATTTTCTCTTGCACATCTTGATGGATTTTGATAAGATTTTGTAGGTGTATTTCGGTCATGAATACCAAGAATCAGACAGAAGGATTTTCAAAAATATATAAAAAAAAAATTTTTTTCAACATTTTTTTAATTTTTGAAAAAATTAATTTTTTGGTTTTTTGAAATAACTTTTTTCTATATTAAAATTTTTAATAATTCTTGTCAAAATTGCATTCCTGACATAAAAACGAATCGATTCATGTATATAAAGTATATATTTCATCAAAATTTATAGAATTAATAAATATTTTAATTTTTCACAAAAAAATAAAATTTTGTATTTTTTGCCATTTTATCATAACACTTTAAAATAATTATTCTATAATAAAAAATTGAATAATTAATATTTATTTAGGGTACTTTACCCGGTTTATTAATTATATTTATTAAACTATTATAATTATTTAACTTTTAAAATTATATATAATAATACATATTGAGGAAGCTAAATGGTCATGAAATGAACAACTTGTTTCTATTATGGTAATTCATATTTAACTAATTATTTATAAGAATTGTTTATAACATTTATATACATTGTTCATAAATTTTTTATATGCATTAGATACTTTAGTTTCCTGTTTAATAACAAATGAAAGCTAGTGGGATAGAAAAGAAGTTATTTTCCACTCTGAAAATATTTTTTTATAACAATTGTTTATAAAACTGGTTTATAACATTTTTAAATATTGTTAAATAATGTTAAATGAAAGTTTTAACTTATAGCAACATTTTAATTACTTTAGAAGGTAATATAATCAAAAAATAATTTTTTTCTAGGATTCTATTTCATGTTTTGCAAATTGTTTATAAAAATTGTTTATAACATTTTTACACATTGTAAAAAAGTTTAAATTCAGTTATTAACTTTTATTATTCATTTTTATTGCAAAAATAAATGAGAATTGAAAAAACTAAAAATTTGTTTACCATTTTGAGCCACAGATTTTAAATTGTTTATAAAAAATGTTTAAATTATTGTTAAATAATATCAGATAACAATATTTTTTGTTTAAACAACATTTTCTTATTAAAATAAAGCATAAAAGTTGAAAAAAAATGTTAAAATTTTTTAACATTATTTTTCCAAATTTCAATATTTTGGCGGCCATTTTTGAGGCGCCATTTTGAAATTAGAAAAAAAAAAATTTCGGCATTATGCCTATTTGATAGTCCCAACATTTTGGACGCGATATTTTCTTGTCCCGGATTTTTTCCAACCGAATTCGAGTAAATAATCTAATTTTAATGACAAAAAACACTTTAAAAAACTGCTTTTTTTTTGTTTAAACAATTACAACTTTTTATGATTAAATTGAAATTGAAATTTTCTTTCAGATTCTAAAAGAGGACACTTAAATCTAAAAGAAAACCTATGTCCCGATTTTTTCCAAATTCGTAACTCGTAGAACGGAAAGCTCAAACTTGTACAAAGAAATACGGACATTTGGGACTAAATGGGTTAAAGTGTTATGAAAAAATGTCAAAAAAATTTGTTTGACGAAGAATTACCATCCCAAAGGACTAAAATTATGAGAGAATTTGTTTTATTAATCGCCTTGACTTATTTATTTAAAGTTTAATAATTATAGGGGAGAGGGCCCCAAGGTGGTCAGGGCCCTAAGGTGGTCACCCTAAGAAAATTTTTGTATATTAGTTAGTATATTCAAATGTTTTCTGTTATTGTTATTATTTGAGAAGACAAAGATTTTAGTAAAGTTTTGAGGTACATAGTCGTATGAGTCTCTTTGTAGCGTGAACGTTGTAAAATTTCTGTTTTTAAATGATTGAGAAATTTTTTTCTCAGTGTGTTAAAATCATCGAAATTAGCTATTTTAAATTAGTAAAAATCGTTATAATTATCTTTATATATCGTACAATAATATTCCAAATGAATATAATTAATATTATGCTTTAAAAATTTTTTTCATGAACGTTTAAAAAATTGTGTCTTGGCCCTAAGGTGGACAGTTTTTTGGCCACAAGGTGGTCACTTTTGATATTTTATGAAAATGTGTTTATACGTTATATTTATCAACATTTATCACTGTGAATGTGAATTTTATCAATTTATAAGTTTTATGAAGAATAATAATGAAATAGAATTATTTTCAAAATTTTACTGTCTAATACATACACAAAAAGTATTTTTTTTGATGAAAGAAAAATGTGCAAAAAAATATGTAATATGTTTCTATAATCCTGAAAAACAATTAATATTAAATAAACAACTTAATAATAAGTTTTTTACATTTTTTAAAAATTTTTTCAGTGAATTTTTGTATGGTGACCACCTTGGGGCCACTTTTTTAAAAGTCGAATTTTCAACTTTTTTTAAAAAGTGACATAACTTTTTTTTATCAATGAAATGAAAAAAACTTTATGATAGGAAGTTAGGTATTAAGACAAAGCTTCAAACGCCGTATTGACCTTTATATATAATTCCATTTGAAATCTACAGTCCTTAGGGCCCTTTCCCCTATTTAATCCGTCGGAATAGTTAACGAACAAGACCTCTGATGAAAATGACTTACCACTTACATCCTTGATTATGGTAATTAACAACGAGGTATTTATTGATCCCAAACGTGAGAATTAATACTCTCGATTCCGAAAGCGTCCTGAAGAAATCACAAGGCGATTGATGTTGGCTTTAGTTGGTAAAGACGAAATAAAAACGATGACCGCTCTTGGTCATTCAAGAAAAGGAAGACAAGGCAAAGCGATCCCGGTTTACAAAATAATAAATATAAAATAATATAATAAAATAATAATTTGTTCAAATAAAATTTTAGTGTATATAAATTTGACTACATGAAAATTCTGCAAAAGAAGAATTAAGAGAAGTAAAAATTTGATCAAATAAACCATCCTTAAATAGAAATTTTTAAAAATAAAAATATTGGAAAATTTTAATATATTGTAAAGGTATTATCTTTGATTAATAGGAATAAATAAGTTACCAAGGTCAGAGATTAAAGATTTCTTTATTTTGCGTATGGTACATGAAATTAACCGGTCGATAACGTCGTTAGTCGTAGCAAGCGTTATACCGTGCTGGTGATTGACGAAATAGTGTTAATGCGTGAACCTAGGTGGAATACTTTCTCACAAACGAGAAATTGCATCGCCTGTATATAAGGCGAACAGTGAGCTGAGGAAACTAGCAGTACATCCGTCCAGCGGTGCTGTTGAGATTATCAAGCCGATCGTCAGAGGTGCTCTACCATTGAAGGTCGCCGCCAGGTTGTCATCCCGGGTGTTCCTGAAGAAGCAGTGGTACGTAAAACGGTCTATCTCAAGTCTGCCGCCTTGGCGTTGGGAAGTCTGTCAATTTATTCTCTCCACATTAATCCTTACCCAGCATCCTGTCGATCCACCCTCGGAGAACGCCACCTCGGCTGCTGAGAGGAAATCCCACTTACCATGGTGAGCACCACCTCGGCCGCAATTCCTGAAGTGTTATTCGCGAATTGACCCTAATTAAACCGCGATCGAACTTCTTAACTAGTGCGCAAGAGCTACGAACCGCGAGTGCTTTTTTCAAAACGTGTGAACCCGCAAGAGTTCTTTTAAATCTTGAGAGTTTCCCCGAGTGCCCGATAAAACGCGACCGTCGGTAAAGGAGAACCGCCCGAGGATCGCGTCTCTTACTGTCGTCGATATATGTACCTTCGAAACGAGAAATTACATCGAGAAACCATAAGTCGGTAAAACTTGAGACTAAATCTACAGCGCGTATCGTACCGACCGTGGCTAATTCCCACGAGCGCTATCCTAAGCCTAAATTTTCGAGATCTTCGTCATAATAGGCTCAATATTAGTTTCTATTTCTTTTCCGCGCAGCAAACTTGCCTGTTGAAAGACTGCATGTCCCCATGTGATTTACCTGAAACAACCGAAATTTTAGTTAGCTATTTTGTTTTGTACGCAGTGACTTACCTGGAAAATAGCAGGAACTTAGCCGCTCGTCCCTTTTCTACTTCACGCGCAGTGAACCCATCCTCTAAGAGACTGAATCACCACCTCGCAGCTTTTCTGAAATGATTAGAAATTTAGTTAATTACGTTTTCCGTTTTTATGGCGACCTATCTAAAAGAAAGACAAGGATAGCCAATTACCTCTTCTTTATTTCCCGCACAGTGAATTCACTTAATGGAGACTGGATCTTCACTCCGCAGTTTGTCTGAAATGATCTCAAATTTAATTAGTCATCCTATTAGTCTTTTTCGACATGAACTCATCAAATAAAATTTAAGTTTCATGTAGCGACCCACCTGAAGAAAAACAGGAAGTCAACTACTCACCTTTATTTCATTTTTTACGCGAAGTCCTCTTACCCACTTGAAACGAGAACTCCACCTTGTGACTTACCCCACGGGACCTTAAGTTTAGTTAGTTGGCTTATTTTGTGATTTATCTAGAAATTTCCAAATTTAGTTTATTAGGCTCCCATTTTCTGATGCAATGAGCACCCCTTGCATGAGAGGAGATCTTGATTAGTTGTTTTTTACGTTGATGAACTTACCTGTGATCGAACTATCGTCGGGTGATAGTGTGTCTCGCTTATCACTTTGAAGAGTTCATCGGACAAGATTATTTCATTAATTGTCTGTGTCATTCTTCACACCGGGTCATCCTAATCATAATATCCTTCCCATAAGGACTAAGAACAGAAACGAACCGTTACAATATATAAATTTCAATAAAAAATTCTGTTAGATGAAAATTCCTTAAAGTAGATAATCTGTTATATTTAAAATCAAATAAATAGAAGTTTTATTAAATTGAAAATGCAACTAAAGAAAAATTCGATAGTATAAGAAAATAATACTTATTATATTTTTGTTCTATAAAATCTGATTGAATAAAAATTAGATCTCTTGGATAAAAAAAACTTTTAAAAAATTATTATTTCTAGTTATATAATTTCATTTCGCGATTTTAATCAAGAAATTAATTTGCAGGATAAAAAATCAATAATATTACTAATATTTTACTGTTAATTTAATTGCTTTCTTTTTTCTTTTGCAAATATCTAAAAATTATTTTAAACAATCTTATATTGAAATTTGAAATTTTTTTAAAATGGTCTAAAAAACCTGGGAAAGCCATGGCATTTTAAAATCAGAATTTTCTGGCAACCCTGTTGAAAAATACAGTATTTAAAATGATTCTAAGGTTTCAAAAATTTTTATAGATTATGTTAAATTGAAGGCGAAAGGATTCGCATATGATAAATACATAGATTGTTTGAATAGTCAGTGTAATACTCTGCGGAATCCAAGAAAACTCAATAACGAAAATGACATCAAATCTAAAAAAAATAGGTCCAGTAAAAATAAAGATGATTTATAAGAAAATGAAAAAGAAAAGGCGAACAGGTATTTCATTTACAAATAATCTAGATATAATATTTCACAATAAGAATGATTAAAAATTTAATAATGGTACCTACCTACGTATCTATTACAATGTGACTAATAAAATAAATTTTACAATAGTAAGAATTCAGAGGAAACTACAGACCAACCGGAAGGTAAAATGAGAAAAGTGGACGAGTACATTAACTGCCACGAAACTTTTAGTTAAAAATTAATATTTAATAAATTATATTTTTCAAATAATAAAAGAGTTATAAAGATAAAAAGTTAAATTAATAAAGACATCATATACATTAAATAAAAATATTTGAGTCGCACGTTGATACAAGCATTTGCCATATTATTTTTTATTACAAAAATTGAATAATCATGTTTTACATTTTTTTATTCGCAATGTTCAAATGCTGCCTTTTTTAAGGTGTAAAGAAGTTAGAAATTAAAGCAAAAGCGTTCCCAAACTTGAGCTGATCTTCATTTGACGGAAAGGTTGAAATGTTCGAATGCTGTGGTTTAAGAAATTAAAAGGCGTAGAAAAATGAAGCCAGGAAGATTCCAACTTTGTTTCTGTCTGCATTTTAAAAAAATTGCAATTTTCGAAAACTACAATTTTCCTGCTAAAAAGGCGTTAGAAAACTGAATCCAGGGTGTTCCCAGGCTTGTTTCGGTCTCATATGATAAAAAAAATGCAATTTTTGAAAGACATGGTTTTAGTGGTAAGAAGGAGTTGGAAAACAAAAGCCGGGGTACTCCTTGGCTTGTTACATTCTTTATTGACCACAAAAAGTTTTTAAAGTTTATGTCCCATTGTTTTGGAGGTAAAAAGGAGTTGGAAAACTGTATCCAGGGTCCTCCGAGGCTTGTTACGGTCTCATTTGTTGAAAAAAACTGCAATTTTTGAAAGCCGCTGTTTAAGTGGTTAAAAGGAGGCTTGTTTTGGTCTCATTTGATGAAACATTTGCAATGTTTGAAAGCCGCTGTTTATGTGGTGAAAAGGAGTTAGAAAACTGAAGCCGGGGTGCTCCTTGGCTTGTTACATTCTTTATTGACCACAAAAAGTTTTTAAAGTTTATATCCCATTGTTTTGGAGGTATAAAGGAGTTGGAAAACTGTATCCAGGGTCCTCCGAGGCTTGTTTCGGTCTTATTTGATGAAAAAATTGCAATGTTCGAAAGCCGCTGTTTAAGTGGTGAAAAGGAGTTAGAAAACTGAACGCAGAATGCTCCTTGGCTTGTTACATTCTATATTGAACACAAAAAATTATCATAGTTTATATCCCATTGTTTTGGAGGTAAAAAGGAGTTAAAAAACTGAATCCAGGGTGCTCCCAGGCTTGTTTCGGTCTCATATGTTGAAAAAAATGCAATTTTTCAAAGACATGGTTTTAGTGGTAAAAAGGAGTAAGAAAACTAAAGCCGGGGTGCTCCGAGGCTAGTTTCAGTCTCATTTAATGAAAAAATTGCAATTTTCTAAAGCCGCGGTCTTAGTGGTGGAAGGAGTTGGAAAACTGAAGCCGGGGTGCTCCTTGGCTTGTTACATTCTTTATTGACCACAAAAAGATTTTAAAGTTTATATCCCATTTTTTTGGAGGTAAAAAGGAGTTAAAAAACTGAATCCAGGGTGCTCTCAGGCTTGGTTCAGTCTCATTTGTTTAAAAAAACTGCAATTTTTGAAAGCCGCTGTTTAAGTGGTGAAAAGGAGTTAGAAAACTTAAGTCAGGGTGTTCGTAGGGTTTTTACATTCTTTATATACCACACAAAATTTTTGATGTTAAAAGCCTATTGTTTAAGTGGTAAAAAGGAGTAAGAAAACTTAATCCAGGGTGCTCCCAGGCTGGTTTCAGTCTCATTTAATGAAAAAATTGCAATGTTCGAAAGCCGCTGTTTAAGTGGTGAAAAGGAGTTAGAAAACTGAACGCAGAATGCTCCTTGGCTTGTTACATTCTATATTGAACACAAAAAATTATCATAGTTTATATCCCATTGTTTTGGAGGTAAAAAGGAGTTAAAAAACTGAATCCAGGGTGCTGTTAGGCTTGTTTCAGTCTCATTTGTTTAAAAAAACTGCAATTTTTGAAAGCCGCTGTTTAAGTGGTGAAAAAGAGTTAGAAAACTAAAGTCAGGGTGTTTGTAGGGTTTTTACATTCTTTATATACCACACAAAATTTTTGATGTTTAAAGCCTATTGTTTAAGTGGTAAAAAGGAGTAAAAAAACTTAATCCAGGGTGCTCCCAGGCTTGTTTCGGACTCATATGTTGAAAAAAATGCAATTTTTGAAAGACATGGTTTTAGTGGTAAAAAGGAGTAAGAAAACTAAAGCCGGGGTGCTCCCAGGCTGGTTTCAGTCTCATTTAATGAAAAAATTGCAATTTTCTAAAGCCGCGGTCATAGTGGTGGAAGGAGTTGGAAAACTGAAGCCGGGGTGCTCCCAGGCTTGTTTCGGTCTCATTTGATGAAAAAATTGCAATTTTCTAAAGCCGCGGTCTTAGTGGTGTCAGGAGTTGGAAAACTGTATCCACGGTCCTCCGAGGCTTGTTTCGGTCTCATATGATGAAAAAAATGCAATGTTCGAAAGGCGCTGTTTAAGTGGTAAGAAGGAGTTGGAAAACAAAAGCCGGGGTGCTCCCAGGCTGGTTTTAGTCTCATTTGATGAAAAAATTGCAATTTTCTAAAGCCGCGGTCTTAGTGGTGGCAGGAGTTGGAAAACTGTATCCAGGGTCCTCCGAGACTTGTTTCGGTCTCATTTGTTGAAAAAAACTGCAATTTTTGAAACCGCTGTTTAAGTGGTTAAAAGGAGGCTTGTTTTGGTCTCATTTGAAGAAAAATTTGCAATGTTTGAAAGCCGCTGTTTATGTGGTGAAAAGGAGTTAGAAAACTGAAGCTGGGGTGCTCCTTGGCTTGTTACATTCTTTATTGACCACAAAAAGTTTTTAAAGTTTATATCCCATTGTTTTGGAGGTATAAAAGAGTTGGAAAACTGAAGTCGGTGTGCTCCGAGGCTTGTTTCGGTCTCATTTGATGAAAAAATTGCAATGTTCGAAAGCCGCTGTTTATGTGCTGAAAAGGAGTTAGAAAACTGAAGGCAGGGTGCTCCCAGGCTTTTTACATTCTTTATTTAACACACAAAATATTTGAAGTTTAAAGCCTATTGTTTAAGTGGTAAAAAGGAGTTAGAAAACTGAATCCAGGGTGCTCCCAGGTTTGTTTCGGTCTCATATGATAAAAAAAATGCAATTTTTGAAAAACATGGTTTTAGTGGTAAGAAGGAGTTGGAAAACAAATGCCGGGGTACTCCCAGTCTGGTAACAGTCTCATTTGATGAAAAAATTGCAATTATCTAAAGCCACGGTCTTAGTGGTGGATGGAGTTGGAAAACTGAAGCCGGGGTGCTCCTTGGCTTGTTACATTCTTTATTGACCACAACAAGTTTTTAAAGTTTATATCCCATTGTTTAGAAGGTATAAAGGAGTTGGAAAACTGATGCGGTGTGCTCCCAGGATTGTTTCGGTCCCATTTGATGAAAAAATTGCAATGTTCGAAAGCCGCTGTTTAAGTGGTGAAAAGGAGTTAGAAAACTGAACGCAGAATGCTCCTTGGCTTGTTACATTCTATATTGAACACAAAAAATTATCATAGTTTAAATCCAATTGTTTTGGAGGTATAAAGTAGTTTTTGAAAACTGAAGTCGGTGTGCTACCAGGATTGTTTCGGTCCCATTTGATGAAAAAATTGCAATGTTCAAAAGCCGCTGTTTATGTGCTGAAAAGGAGTTAGAAAACTAAATCCAGGGTGCTCCCAGGATTGTTTCGGTCTCATATGTTGAAAAAAATGCAATTTTTGAAAGACTTGGTTTTAGTGGTAAAAAGGAGTAAGAAAACTAAAGCCGAGGTGCTCCCAGGATGGTTTCAGTCTCATTTAATGAAAAAATTGCAATTTTCTAAAGCCGCGGTCTTAGTGGAGGAAGGAGTTGGAAAACTGAAGCCGGGGTGCTCCTTGGCTTGTTACATTCTTTATTGACCACAAAAAGTTTTTAAAGTTTATATCCCATTGTTTTGGAGGTATAAAGGAGTTGGAAAACTGTATCCAGGGTTCTCCGAGGCTTGTTTCGGTCTTATTTGATGAAAAAATTGCAATGTTCGAAAGCCGCTGATTAAGTGGTGAAAAGGAGTTAGAAAACTAAACGCAGAATGCTCCTTGGCTTGTTACATTCTATATTGAACACAAAAAATTATCATAGTTTAAAACCAATTGTTTTGGAGGTAAAAAGGAGTAAGAAAACTGAATCCAGGGTGCTCCCAGGCTTGTTTCGGTCTCATATTTTGAAAAAAATGCAATTTTTCAAAGACATGGTTTTAGTGGTTAAAAGGAGTAAGAAAACTAAAGCCGGGGTGCTCCGAGGCTGGTTTCAGTCTCATTTAATGAAAAAATTGCAATTTTCTAAAGCCGCTGTTTAAGTGGTAAGAAGGAGTTGGAAAACTAAAGCCGGGGTGCTCCCAGGCTTGTTTCGGTCTCATTTGATGAAAAAATTGCAATTTTCTTAAGCCGCGGTCTTAGTGGTGACAGGAGTTGGAAAACTGTATCCACGGTCCTCCGAGGCTTGTTTCGGTCTCATATGATGAAAAAATGCAATGTTCGATAGCCGCTGTTTAAGTGGTAAGAAGGAGTTGGAAAACTAAAGCCGGGGTCCTCCCAGGCTGGTTTCAGTCTCATTTGATGAAAAAATTGCAATTTTCTAAAGCCGCGGTCTTAGAGGTGGCAGGAGTTGGAAAACTGTATCCAGGGTCCTCCGAGGCTTGTTTCGGTCTAATTTGTTGAAAAAAATGCAATTTTTGAAAGCCGCTGTTTAAGTGGTGAAAAGGAGTTAGAAAACTAAAGGCAGGGTGCTCCCAGGCTTCTTTCGGTCTCATATGATGAAAAAAATGCAATTTTTGAAAGACATGGTTTTAGTGGTAAGAAGGAGTTTGAAAAATAAAGCCGGGGTACACCTTGGCTTGTTACATTCTTTTTTCACTGCAAAAAATGTTCAAAATTTAAATCCCATTGTTTTGGAGGTAAAAAGGAGTTAAAAAACTGAATCCAGGGTGCTCTCAGGCTTGTTTCAGTCTCATTTGTTTAAAAAAACTGCAATTTTCGAATGCCGCTGTTTAAGTGGTGAAAAGGAGTTGGAATAACAACAAAGGAATCTATTCAACGAGGTACCTCAATACACATAAAATCTCCGACACACACACGTTGCATCACACACACACACACACACACAATCCATTACTTGATATATATATATATATTAAGAGAATAGTAGACGTACAAAAACATAGATATAAATAATCAGCAGGAATTTCCTTCGTCCCCGGAACGATATCCTGACGCCAACATCCGAACCAGAACGATATCCCCAAATAATTCGCCACTCTATTAGAGAAAACAATACTAAGTAATCTCCCACTCAACTTTATTACAATTTTGCACTTTACCTAGTGAGTTCTCGGCGAGAGACACAAGTAGTGGCGAAGATCGCTCACTCGACCGAAGGGCGACGAGACAATATTCGCGAAGGCGATGAAATAGAGGTTTCAAATGTCTTTCCCTACTTATTTCGACGGCGGTCCCCGAAGGCATTTTTCAGGACTTTTCGGCTCTTTACACTCACACTTCAAAACGTCTTTCTCTCATTACTTTATATCGCTACATTATTCCCCTTAATTGTGACTATGTTGCACAAACGTCAGAATTATACATAAACAATGGTTTCTTCTTCTTTCTTTTTTTAAATATATCACAAAACTGTTACAAAGATATTATTACCCCTAATATGAGTTTTAAACATACAATTTTTTACCAAACATACACACATGATAAACATTTTTATATATCCCTAGTCGTTGTGATTTCGTAACATACACTTTCCGTCGCTGTCGACCAAAATCAACAATTAATATAATAATAATAACAAACAATAACAATTATTTCAATCATATTATATCAATTACTTGATTTTAACGATTAATCGTGATGCTCAAAATCGTGATGCCGCAGACCTCATGACTAGTTCGATAATTTTTTATGTGATATCGGTTATGTACTCCGATTATTTTCGTTGGCTCTTCAGGCAATGCCAACTCATATGCGTTATTTTGAAAATCTTTATTTATAACATAAGGACCATAATATATATGAAAAAACTTTTTGGTAACCTTTCGACAAGCATCAGAAATTTTGGGTATGTGTAACAAAACTAAATCCCCCTCTTTTAGGATCACTTTGGAGATCAGCTTTTGAGTACGAGCGCGTTTTTTAAAACTCTGATTTATCTTCTCTCTTGCCAAAAAAACTTTTGCATCTCTTGATATATCCTGCGCTACCGGAAAACTCAGAATCTTTTGAACAGGGTCGGAAGGCTTTACCCCAAATTGAAGCTCAAACGGTGAGAAACCGGTGCTATGGTGTGTCGTTACATTTAGAAAAAACTCTATATCTGCGAATTGTTTACCCCAGCGAGTGTGTTTTTCAGAGCAGAGTGTTCTGAATAAACGCCCCAGCTCCCTCATCACCCTTTCCACCGGATTCCCTTGTGGGTGTCTTACTGACGAGAAAATAAATTTAATTCCCAATTGGTCCAGCTTTTTGGCCCATTTTTGAGAGGTGAATTGGGAACCGTGATCCGCCAATAAACGCTTCGGTTTTCCCATTTCAACAAAATAATCTTCACATAATTTTTTTAATACAATTTCCGTAGTCTCCCTTTTTATCGGATATAATTTTACGTATTTTGTGAACGCGTCCAAGACCACAAAAATGTACTGAACACCCCCCACTGACCTTGGCAACGGCCCGTAAAAGTCTACACATACAAGGTTACCCGGCTCCGATGATTCAACTATATTAAACGCTCCCTCCATTTTAATATTTAGACTCTTTATCCGCTGACAAAGGTCACAAGAAAGGACAAACTGTTTAACTTCCGGTCCCATTTTCTTCCAGTAATAGAATTGTTTAAGATACATAAGAGTTTTGTACACTCCTGGGTGGCCCAGTTTAGAGTGGACACAATTAATAATTTCATTAGTTAAACTGACGGGAATTTCTACTTGCCACAAGTGAAGGATCTTATCGTGTCGAAATAAAATATCATTTTTTACTATAAAAAACTCGAAATTATTATTATTTTCAATTTGATCCAAAATCACTTTAATATTTTTATCTTCACGTTGTAAATTAGTCAAATTTCTTAGAGATCTTGATAAATCCAATCACAAATCGATTTCACATAATGAACAATCATTTGCATCGGATTCAACACCTATCTCCAATACATCAATTGACAACTGATTTTGACCTTGACATTCGAATTTTCCTCTCGGATTTCGGCTGAAGAAATCGGCCACGACATTATCCTTCCCACGACAATACGAAACAACAAAATCATACTGTTGTAAAAACAGACTCCAATGAATCAAACGTGCATTGTGATAGGCAGTTGATTGTAAAAATATCAGCCCCTTATGATCGGTTATAACATCAAATTGCGTCCCCAGCAGATAAACTCTTAGTTTGGAGATAGAATACAGGATCGCTAAGAGTTCCTTCTCCGTCGTCGTGTAATTCATCTCCGCGCTATTGAGACATCTGCTGACCAAGGAAATTACCCTATGATTGCCATCACCATCACACTGATACAGAACACTACTCACTCCCACGTCCGATGCATCGGTCTGCAACTTAAATCGAGCTTCTGGAATAAAATGACTCAGTTCCACGCACTTTACAAATGCCGATTTCATATTTTCGAATGCTTTTAACTGAATCGTGGTCCATTCCCACGGACCTTTATCGCCCAAAAGCTTACGGAATGGATTTATCAACTCGGAATGCTTTACTGTAAATTGTCTATAGAATGTACACATTCCGAGAAATTGTTGTAATTCACGTTTATTTTTCGGTTCAGCAAATTTCGCAATCATTTCCAATTTATCGGAAAGAGGTTTGATCCCTTTCGTTGTCAATTCGTGACCTAAAAATTTTACCTTTTTTGTAGAAATAAAGATTTATCTAATTTAAGCATAAAATTTTTATTTTGTAGAACTTCAAAAATTGCAACTAAACTATTGATATGATCACAAAAGGACCCTTTCTTAGCGATCAAAAAATCATCTATATAAATTGACAACACATCACTGAATTGATCCCCCAAAGCGTTATTCAGCGCGCGAATAAATGCCGACCCGGCCGTTTTTAAACCGAACGGCAACCGGCAGAATTCATACATTTTAGAATCGTATACGAATGCCGTATATTTTCTACTCTCTTCATGAAGTGTTATCTGCCAGTATCCAGTTTCCATATCAACGACTGTCATATATTCCGTACCGTAAAATTTTTGCATTAGTTCGCTAATTAACGGTGGTGTCTCGTGGTCCGATTCAATAATATTATTTATATATCTTGCATCTAAACAGACCCGTACCGTACCATCGTTTTTTATCGCGATTCGCAATGGATTACAATATTCAGCATCAGCACGCTGAATAATATTAGCTTTAACCATATCATTTATTCCCACTGAGTCGCGCAATCTGAATAGAACCGGGTAATGTTTTCGAACGTACGTTGTATGATTTTTTATTCTCAATTTATATGGAGGCGTATATGCACTTTCACTTTTCGGCGTAAAAAGTTTTTCGAACCTAGACATTTTTTCAACAAAATTATTTAACCCCATCTCGTCAGGATTTTGAGATAATCTCAAAAAACTCAAAATTTGACCCCAAAATTTTTTAATCAACAAAAATTTTTATTTTTAAGTCTTACTATAACTACCTTATGATTTTGGGGTCGCTGAAACCGAATCTTCAGTTCATTTAACCCCATCACGTCAGGGTTTTAAGATAACCTTAAAAAAACTCAAAATTTGACACCAAAATTTTTTAATCATCAAAAATTTTTATTTTTAAGTCTCACTATCACTACTCTATGTTTTTGGGGTTGCTGAAACTGAATCTGAAGTTTATGTAACCCCATCACGTCAAGGTTTTCAGATGACTTTTAAAAAAACTTAAAATATGACAAAAAAATTTTTTATCAAGAACTTTTTTAAACAAATTTTGAGTCCTCAAGGTTATCTCAAAACCCTGACGTGATGGGGTTAAATGAACTTCAGATTCGGGTTTAGCAAACCTAAAAACAAAAATTAGTAATAGTAGAAAATGAAAATTTTCTTTTTTGTGTCAAATTTTGAGTTTTTTTGAGTCGATAGGTCTCAAAACCCTGTCGTAATGGAGTTAAATGAACTTTAGGTTCGGGTTCAGCAACCCCAAAAACATAAAGTACTGATAGTAAGACATGAAAATAAATATAGTTCAGGTTAAAAAAAATTTTGGGGTCAAATTTTGAGTTTTTTTGAGGTTATCTCAAAACCCTGACGTGATAGGGTTAAATAAACTTTACATTCGGTTTCAGCGACCCTAAAAACATAAAGTAGTTATAGTGATACTTAAAAATAAAAATTTTTGTTGATTAAAAAATTTTGGGGTCAAATTTTGAGTTTTTTTGAGGTTATCTCAAAACCCTGACGTGATGGGGTTTAATGAACTTCAGTTTCGGTTTCAGCGACTCCACAAACATACAGTAGTGATAGTGAGACTTAAAAATAAAAATTTTTGATGATTAAAAAATTTTTGTGTCAGATTTTGAGTTTTTTGAGGTTATCTCAAAACCCTGACGTGATGATGTTAAATGAACTGCAGATTCGGTTTCAGCGACCCCAAAAACATAAAGTAGTCATAGTCTGATCAAAAGCTCAGAGCATCAATTTTTTTTGTGTGACAGTGTTATCGTTCATATCTATTATTTCTTTATCAGAGATTGCGTCACCTTTCGCCTCATTCATTTCTACAGTTTGTATATATTTAAAATCCTCCTGTGACTCAATATGTTTCCTTTCATTCGACAAGCATTGGTCAAATTGCACGCGTTCTTGAGGTACGATATTCCCCCCTATAGTCATAGATAGATTTTTATAATTGATAATGACTTTATTTTTTGATTACCAGTCGTTTCCTATAATTATGTCATTTGACAATCTCGGCACTACCAAAAAGGTGGGTTGATATTTGTTGTCACCGACAATGATATCGTGCAAGATTTGTTTTTTTTATTACTGTCGATTTTTTACCAACGGCCGTAAAAAGTTCGACATTTGAAACAGGTAATTCACAAAATTTACCGTGGGATAAAAAATAATTATAACATTCTTCCGAGATAGCAGTTATTTGGCTGCCCGTGTCAATTAATGCGCGTATTGGAACTGAGAAAATATTGACTATAAGTCTTGGACACAATAAAATTCGCGACAGGTTTTTCGATCCATTATTTTTATTATTATGATCAACGTCATTCCCCAATACTGTTTTTCCTAGATCTTGAAAGTCTTGATATAAATGTTGGCACGATGCTTCGACCGATAGCACCGCGCCAGTTATTAGTTTAAATTATTTTTGCATGAATAGTTATTATAAGATGTACGATGAGTTGAGTTAAATGAGGGAGGTGGGTGAACACTTATATCTGGCAATTGTATACAATTTTGATGACCAACCGTATAGAGATGCGAATTTTGTAAACTGGAAATTCGACTTGTATTTATTTGTTGCGAATTTTGTTTGCGGCTATTTTGATTCTCTCTAAACTGAACTTGATGAGCATTACCTTTATTTTCACCTTTACTAGTTTGTGAATTATTTACGGTGTTTTGATTACTTTGATTCGTCTGAACCTGCCCCAAAAAATAAGAGTGTAAAGTATCTTGATTTGGTTCAAATCTTTTCGCAAGCCAAGCTGATTTAATTTTCACTCGTATCGGAATGAAATAAAATTCATTAAGGAATTTAGTCTTGAAATCATCGAAATTTGTAAACGAATTTCTCTGAGTATCAAACCACAACTTTACGTGACCCTCAAAAGCCGTCTCCAAAATAATCAATTTATTTTCATTATTTATACCTTTAATTTTATAAAATTTGTCTAAATTTTCTAAATACTGATTGGGGTTATCTGTTTCTTTAAATTTAGGAATTTTAGCGTCAATATTAATTGCTCGAAAACCATCAATCAAAGTTCTTAATAATCTATTATCTGCATTGTCATTATCATTATTTATGACCTGCTCTCTCAAACTAGTCATTTGATCATTTAATAATTTATTTAAATCACGTAGTCTATTTACTTCATCACGAAAGTCGTCCGCACTCATTTCATTTAAAAGTTCTTCGTTATCGTTAGACATATTGTTAATTTTATTCTCCAAAATTTGATCTCTAATAATTTTATTTTTTCTTTTAATCGTTTCTAGTCCCGACAATAATACTCCTTCACTCGACCTTGTTTTCATAGATAAGCAAATATAAACATATATCTTTCTAACAATCGAAAACAAAGTTTTAATTAATTGGACAAATTCTATCGTGCCCCACGTTGGGCGCCAAAAATGTAACCATTAAATTATATTTAAAAGAAAAATACACATAAATTAAATAATAAATAGTCATATAAATATTCAAACAAATTAACAATGATGTATGAGAAACATAGATATAAATAATCAGCAGGAATTTCCTTCGTCCCCGGAACGATATCCTGACGCCAACATCCGAACCAGAACGATATCCCCAAATAATTCGCCACTCTATTAGAGAAAACAATACTAAGTAATCTCCCACTCAACTTTATTACAATTTTGCACTTTACCTAGTGAGTTCTCGGCAAGAGACACAAGTAGTGGTGAAGATCGCTCACTCGACCGAAGGGCGACGAGACAATATTCGCGAAGGCGATGAAATAGAGGTTTCAAATGTCTTTCCCTACTTATTCCGACGGCGGTCCCCGAAGGAATTTTTCGGGACTTTTCGGCTCTTTACACTCACACTTCAAAACGTCTTTCTCTCATTACTTTATATCGCTACATGCTCCTTGGCTTGTTACATTCTTTATTGACCACAAAAAGTTTTTAAAGTTTATATCCCATTGTTTTGGAGGTATAAAGGAGTTGGAAAACTGAAGTCGGTGTGCTCCCAGGATTGTTTCGGTCCCATTTGATAAAAAAATTGCAATGTTCGAAAGCCGCTCTTTAAGTGGTGAAAAGGAGTTAGAAAACTGAACGCAAAATGCTCCCAGGCTTTTTACATTCTATATTGAACACAAAAAATTTTCATAGTTTAAATCCAATTGTTTTGAAGGTAAAAAGGAGTAAGAAAACTGAATCCAGGGTGCTCCCAGGCTTGTTTTGGTCTCATTTGATATAAAAATTGCAATTTTCTAGAGCCGCAGTCTTAGTGGTGGAAGGAGTTGGAAAACTGATGCCGAGGTGCACCTTGGCTTGTTACATTCTTTATTGACTACAAAGAATGTTCAAAGTTTAAATCCCATTGTTTTGGAGGTAAAAAGGAGTTGGAAAACTGTATCGAGGGTCCTCCGAGGCTTGTTTCGGTCTCATTTAATGAAAAAATTGCAAATGTTCGAAAGCCGCTGTTTATGTGCTGAGAAGGAGTTAGAAAACTAAAGGCAGGGTGCTCCCAGGCTTGTTTTGGTCTCATTTGATGCAAAAATTGAAATTTTCTAAAGCCGCTTTTTTAGTGGTGGCAGAAGTTGGAAAACTGAAGCCGGGGTGCTCCTTGGCTTGTTACATTCTTTATTAACCACCAAATTTTTTTAAAGTTTATATCCTATTGCTTTGGAAGTATAAAGAAGTTAGAAAACTGAATCCAGGGTGCTCCTAGGCTTGTTCCGGTCTTATGTAATGAAAAAAATTGTAATTTTTGAAAGACATGGTTTTAGTGTGAGAAAGAGTTGGAAAACTAAAGCCGGGGTGCTCCCAGGCTTTTTACATTCTTTATTTAACACAACAAATTCTTTAAGTTTAAATTCAATTGTTTTGGAGGTAAAAAGGTCTTAGAAAACTGGATCCAGAGTGCTCCTATGCTTGTTTCGGTCTCATTTAATGAAAAAAATGCAATTTTTCAAAGACATGGTTTTAGTAATGAGATGGAGTTGGAAAACTGAAGCCGGCGTGCTCCCAGGCTTGTTACATTATTTATTGACCACAAAATTTTTGAAGTTTAAAGCCTATTGTTTAAGTGATTAAAAAGAGATGAAAAACTGAAGCCGGGGTGCTCCCAGGCTTGTTTTGGTCTCATTTGAAAAAAAAAACTGCAATTTTCTAAAGCCGCTGTTTTAGTGATAGAAGAAGTTGGAAAACTGAAGCCGGGGTGCACCTAGGCTTGTTAAATCCATTATTGACCACAAAATTTTTTTGAAGTTTAAATCCTATTGTTTTAGTGGTGAAAAGGAAGTGGAAAACTGAAGCCTAGGTGCTCCCAGGCTTTTTACATTCATTATTTAACACAACAAATTTTCAAAGTTTAAATTTAATTGTTTTGGAGGTAAAAAGGAGTTAGAAAACTGAATCCAGAGTGCTCCCAGGTTTGTTTCGGTCTTATTTGATGAAAAAACTGAAATTTTCTAAAGCTGCGGTTTTAGTGGTGATAAGGAGTTTAAAAAGTAAAGCCCGGGTACTCCTATGCTTCTTACACTATTTATAAAAAAAATTTTAAAGATCAAGTCTCATTGTTTTGAAGGTGAAAAGGAGTTGGAAAACTAAAACTGGTGTGCTCCCAGGCTTTTTACATTCTTTATTTAACACAACAAATTTTCAAGGTTTAAATTCAATTGTTTTGGAGGTAAAAAGGACTTAGAAAACTGAATCCAGGGTGCTCCCAGGCTTGTTTCGGTCTCATTTGATGAAAAAATTGCAATTTTCTAAAGACGCGGTTTTAGTGGTGAAAAGGAGTTGGAAAACTGAAGCCAGCGTGCTCCCAGGCTTTTTACATTCTTTATTTAAAACAAAAAATTTTCAAAGTTTAAATTTAATTGTTTTGGAGGTAAAAAGGAGTTAGAAAACTGAATCCAGTAGTTTTAGTAGTGTAAAAGAGTTAAAAAACTGAAGCCAGGGTGCTCCCAGGCTTGTTCTGGCCTTCATTTTAGGAAAAAAATTGCAATTTTTAATTCCACGGTTTTAATAGTTAAAAGGAATTGTTAATTTGAAGCCAGGGTGCTACCAGGCTTGTTATGTTCTTCATGAAACACAAAAAATTTTGAAAGTTCAATTCCTATTGTTTAAATAGGATTTATCGAGAAAAGAATTGTAGGTTATGGTCAGTGTGAATCTTAATATTTTTTGACGTTTTGGCCT
Organism: Leptopilina myrica (nomen nudum); assembly: GCA_032872475.1. Classification (NCBI taxonomy): domain Eukaryota; kingdom Metazoa; phylum Arthropoda; class Insecta; order Hymenoptera; family Figitidae; genus Leptopilina; species Leptopilina myrica (nomen nudum). The sequence continues at coordinate 37,780,692 of CM065458.1, read as the reverse complement.
ATAATTAAATATTGCCTTCTAATTACACAAAATCAAAATAATTTATTATGGAATTTTTTTGATCAGCAGAATTACTAAAAGTTGATTATTTTTATTGATTCTAATTACATTATAAAAATTACAAACATAAGCTGAATTTCTTTTCTTTAGAATATCATCTACCGCATAATTATATGAGACATTTCATTTCAAAACGACCCGCATTATAAATAATTGATATTGTAAGGCAATTGTTAAATAATTATTTCTCTTATCTATTAATAACAAACTTTATTTAGAATTATAGTGCTTTTGAAAGAAAATTTTTTTGACATTACACTGAAAAAAATATTTAATTGATTCAAATAAACGATGGACTATTATCAATTAAAAGTTGAACTTAATCAAATAATATTTATTAGATGTAATTAAATGGTATTTGCTTCAAATACTAAAGTTATTTATTCAAATACAGTGGAACCTCTGTTATCCGAAACCTCTATTATCCAAACCGAAAATTATTTTATCCGTATTTCTATTATCCGGACTTTTTTTGACTATCCGAATTTTAAAATTTATTTTATTATTTATATTCATGTTTATGCTAAAAAAGTCTTCAAAAAATCATATATTCTGTGTTTTATCAATATATATATAGGATATATTGTAAATTTGTGCTGTGCGTTGCACAACATTTGCAAACGATGCAATTTACCAGATCCTGTAATTTGAAATGTTGATGATGAAATTCAAGAGAATTTAATTAAAAATGATCATGAAGCAGGTCATGAAGTTCGGGCCAACCTCATACATCAGCATTTTTCATAAAAGATTTGACAACAAATTTTTATGTTTAAATTATTATGCATAATAATAAACTTTTAATAGTTGTTTTTTTTAAATCTAAAGTACCACATTTGTTAAATTGTTTTTTACTATAACTAACATATTTTTATAAAATCAAAAAAAAATTAACCACTTTTAGCATTAAAAAATCGCATTTATTTTTCTGTCTTAACTTTCGTTCAAACTATTATTTAAATAATGGCAGCAAAAAAGCAATTTTTTATTTTTTACTGTTTATAGATATTTGAGACTGTCGATACTGACCCACACATGTCCTCAATGTGTCTTGAGAATGTCTTTAACATTTGCTGCAAAAGTCTCAAATACTTCATATAAATGTCCATATGACACATTTGGACGTCTTTAGAACAGTCATAGAATTTGAAAACTATTTTAAGACATTGTTAAGATATCTTTAGGATATTTAAAAAATGTATTTTTACCTTTTATAATGTTATTTAAGTTCTAGGAAACGTGTATGAGTTTTATTAAAACTTAAGTTTAGTTTCAGAAAAAGTTAATGGGAAAGTAAGAGTGAAAGTGTATTGAGAGTGAAAATTAAATTAAATTTTGAAAAAGTGAAAGTGAGAGTGAAAATTTAATTAAATTTTGGAAAAGTGAAAGTGAGAGTGTAATTACGCGAACGCACTCCTGACATGCTAGAAACTTTCATGTAGATTTCAATTAAAGATTAAGTCGTACACTTTGACCCACAATAACGAAATAAAAAAAAAGTGCAGGATGTTGAAAAATGTGGTGGTAAGAAGCCTCAAAAAATTTATTTTGGTTCCTTTGGTTATTGGAGTGGTTTTTAATGTATTTTTATGCGCTGTACACGATTTAGACTTCAAAATGGTGTAGTATGTAAAGATTCAAGCTTTTATTTAAGACTGTAATAAAGTTTCCAGCACGTCGGGTTAAGGAGAATAAAATACTCAAATCCCTCAAAAGTACATTTTTGGGAGTCGTTACACCCACTTTTCTCAAAATCTTTTGCATTTTGTTGATCTCACGCATATGGATCTTAAAGTGCACGAATAAAGCTTTAATTTAAAACTAAATAGAAGTCTTGAGCACATCAGATTTATTAGAAAAAATACTGAAAACCGTCAAAAACACATTTTTTGGTATATAACCCTCCTTTTCTCAAAAGCCTGGCGTGATACTCAATTTTAGAGACCAGAATCGTATTCAGCGCACAAAAATACATGGAAAACCAATCCGATATCTTAAAAACAATCTTGTAGACCTGTGTTCTCTTTAGTATTATTATGTATTATTTATTTATTTAATACACGGGTTTACAATTTACACCCTTTATAATAGAAAAATATGAAAGTATTTAATGCTAAATATTGCGGGAACTTCGCAATTAAATTTGTTCAGACATGAATTAATAATTTACAATTAAATTATAGTTTTACAATATTAAAATTCGAACTTAAATTCTAATTTTGTATTTCTCAAATCTTCTGTCTACATTGGAAATACTTTCCTTCCATACAAAAAGGGCACTTCTTTAAGCAAGGTACAGAAGTAAAAATCACGTAGATGCTATAAAATAAACGGTTTGCATTTCTGAAAACTATCACATCTGCAGATGATTTGGTCACACAAGGATACCTAAATGGGATAAGTATGTGCTCGGACTTTTAGCTCACTAAGTTGAGGTTTGTAAAAGTTACAGGAGGGGAACAGGATCATTTTTTGCAATTTTTTAGAAAAAATTCACTTTTTTTCATCCTAGTTTGCAAATATCTCCGTCAATCTAGTTCGCTATATTTTTCCTGTAATCTGCACTTAAAATTGAAGATGCGTACCGAATTTCTCCAAGTTAATATTTGTATAAGTTAAGGGGGGACAGCCTATTATGCGTGGCTGGGACGGACAGACGAGTGATTTTATAAGAGCTTCGTCAGTACTTCTATCGTGTATGGAACAATACTTGCAACATTTATCGATAATTGGTAGAATTAAAAAAAACAATTTAAAAAATGTATTAAAATCATTTGATAAAAAGGATAACTCAATGAAATTAAAGTATTGTATATCTAATATTGCAAACAATAATAAGTAGAGTAACAAAACTTTCAAAATTAGTTTCTGTTTTTTTAATTCTACCAATTATGGATAAACGTAGCAAGTATTGTTTTAATATTTGTGTACAGAACCTGACATTACAGTGCGAGTCAAATCGCATTTGTCCAATTTTTCTATTTTTAGTTACGAAATTAAAGGGAGAAAACAATCTCTCATTTATTCTCTTAAAATTTTACTCTTTTTTTAAATATTTAATGCCACTTGTTTTAACTAACAAAAAATATTTCAATTTTTTTTCAAAAACTTTCTTAAATAAATTTTTTGTCGTCAGACTGTTATAATGCACAAGTATACTAATTTCCAGATCATCAGGTGAAATAATGTAAAAATTAGAATTTTTTTTTAATTTTTAGTTTTTCCTTGACAACGCTATGGCTATTATTTCATAACAAGTTCTCTACATTTTGCCTGTTATATTCTCGTAAAAATACACCAGTATGCCCGATTTTACCTCTCCATGACAACGTTATGGTCATCACCTCTAATCACATTCTCTATATTTTTCCTGTAATCTACGTGTAAAAATACGTATCTGTACCAAATTTGAGTTCTCTAGGTCAAATAGTTTAGCCGTTAGAGGGGGGGGCAACGATTTGGCTACGGACACAAGAGTCTCCCCAATAGGATTCCTTCGGTACACCGTAGATGTACGGAACCCTAAAAAGACTAGAAATAAATCAGTGTTCGCATCACAATACAAAATCTAAATGGGATTAAAATCAATATCAGTAAACACCAAAACCAGTAGAAACCCGCTCACCTGATAAATTAAAGATGAAATATATATTATGTACAATCGACGACGAAATGAAGATAAATAACGCCTGACCGAAACGTGTTGTAACTTCTGAAATGTATTTGTCCATCAATTTCTCACCCACTGTATACCATAACATCTTTTGCAAGAATGACATATACAAATATGTAGAATTCTATGTAGAATTCTAATAAGGATGTATGAATATATAGTCATATACTTTGCTATTGTATATGAACCATTTTACGTGTATTATTTTTTAATATTTTAAAAATTTACCCAAATTTTTGATAATTAATATTTAAATTTCAAATTCCCAGAAATCGATCCGTTTTATTTGAAAATAAATTATTGCAAACGAAAGCTGAGGTTTTTTCCTATGCGCATGTAAATTTTCAGAATGCCCTTTTTTGTTTTTAAGTTATTAAATTTCAAAGAAGAAATTTACATAATTTACTTGCTAAAGCAGATTAAGGGGGAGTTACACTTTTGACTCGAAAAAAAATCGATTTTTTTTTGCTTAAACGATACTTTATAATGTGTAGAATAGAAATTATATCATGCGAAGTGATTTTGAAGTTATTTTATGTAAAAAAAAATCGAAAACCGCAGAAGGTGTCCAAGAGTGCTTAAAGTGCTTTTTAGCGCTATCGACTTTTTTTATCGTGGTTTCAATTGCGTTCTTTTAAGTTTTAATGTTTATTGTTATTTTTTGCAATGAGTAAAACAATATTAATGTAGAAGGCCAATTATATGGTGCAGGCATCGAAGATTAACGGTTAGTTAATTTTTTTATAAGTTTTCATATGTCAAAACTTTGAACGCGTTTTTCTCGAAATGACGTTTTTCAAAACGATGGACAGTCTAGCTCGAACAGTTTTGATCGGATTGACTTCAGGCAAAGTTTTTTTTGTTCGTTATTTACTAATGCTTTAGAGTACGTAGCGGATTTATTTTTGGTTTTTTTTTGGCAATAGATTTTTTGAGAAAATTTAGCCACACATTTCATTTCATCCTGACCATGTTCTTGAAATTTATTGTACATGGATATTTTTGTTTCGGAGGAGGGAAGTTTCATTACATTAAAGTCACGAAATTGAGGCATGCGACCTGGTAATGAGATGGCAGTTTTCTCTGCTACAGCTTCAATAAATTTTGTGACTTTACTTATATTATCGACTGTTAATACGTTGGACCTGGACGACTGCTTATTAGTCAACTTGTGAATACGCAAAGTGATTCCGTTTCTGTAAAAAAGAGAAACTAAATTTTTACATCTTTTAATTCCCATATCAAACAAAAAAATACATTATCTGACAAATGGGAATACCAGCAATGTAATATTTCATTTTTTGTCGAGTTAATTCGTGTCCTTTTTTGAATTGAGTGTGTTTTCTTTGCGTATATTTACTGTAAGTTTCTTGAAATTGGTCAATTTGGCGATGAGCTTGCAGATGAGCTAAAATAATCAAATCCTGTTCATGTTTTCAAAGTTCCAGAAAATTTAATCTGTAAAAAAATAAAAATTTAAGTAACAAAGCCATTGTCTCAAAATATACTCTCTAAATTTTAAATAATAAAAATGTTTACTAATTAAAATTTGAGACTGGTTGTTTGCTTTTGAACTAGTACATTTTACTAATAAATTAGTAGAAATTTGTATTTATTAGTAAACTTTACTAATTCAAAAGCAAAAAGTCAGCTACTAATTCACATTATTGAACATTTTTACTTATTCAAATTTAGAGAGTACAAAATAAAAATATTGAATTTTTAAAATGTTTTTATTCAAAATTAATTTATATCAGAACAAAATAATTAACCGTTTTTCGACAGCAAATTCTTTTTTGATGAATTTATTGCAGCCACTTTTACAACATTCGACGGAATTTTCACCATACATTTTTTTTTATTTTTTTACTGTCTTCTAAATCTTCCAGACTGGAATCGAAATCTCCCACTTCGTCATCCTAAATTAATACAATTTAATATTAGGAATCTTTTAATTTTACTTTTACATCAAATTTTTATTTTTATATTCCTGAAATGTCAAATACAATTGACAGAAAATTTTGACGAATTTCGTTTTAAAAATATAATTTCTTACATTTGTGACGCAAAAAAAGTAAGTTTTTAATGTGATATTACAACTGCTTAAATAAGCAGTCGTCCAGGTCCAACGTATTAACAGTCGATAATATAAGTAAAGTCACAAAATTTATTGAAGCTGTAGCAGAGAAAACTGCCAACTCATTACCAGGTCGCATGCCTCAATTTCGTGACTTTAATGTGGGCAGTGTCCAAGATAGTCTCGTGAGGGGAAGCAGCTTACCCCCACCATGCGGCACACCAAGTCGAAACTGAGTCCCGAACAACCCTCGCAGCGGGGACTCTCGGACCCTCAACCCTCATTAAGGAAAACTCTTAATGACTTTTTATATAAAAATATAAATTTTTTAAATATTAACATTTTTAATTTTTTATTAACATATTCAAATTCCTTATTTTCTCACGATTTCATACATATGTTGTAATACAAAAAAATGTTAAAATTTAACAAATTCATTATTTTTATCAATTTAATTGGAGTATTTTAAGCAAATACCTATAAAAAAGAATTTTTTTTAAACGTTGGAGGGGGGTTGGTTCTGGGTTGGGTACCTTTTAACCTATATTTTGACAACTGTCAGTCTGTTTGTGACTTTAAACCTGTCGAGATTGATAAAAATTCTATAAAAAAGATTTTTTTTAATGTTGTAGGGGGGGTTGGTTATGGGTTGGGTACCTTCCAGTACCAACTAGGATAAAAATTCTATAAAAAAGATTTTTTTTTGTTGTAGGGGGGGTTGGTTATGGGTTGGGTACCTTCCAGTACCAACTAGGATAAAAATTATATAAAAAAGATTTTTTTTTAATGTTGTAGGGGGGGTTGGTTATGGGTTGGGTACCTTCCAGTACCAACTAGGATAAAAATTCTATAAAAAAGATTTTTTTGTTGTTGTAGGGGGGGTTGGTTATGGGTTGGGTACCTTTTGGTACCAAGTAGAAAGTAAAGAGCCTCGGCAAAAAATGCCCCTTTTTCGTACCTCAAATTTTGAAACTTTTTTTATGCCAAATGGTTGCATATGATGACCCAATAATCCCTGCAAAATTTCAAGATGAGCATGTGCCCCCTTTCCGAAATACAGGGGGTCAAAGGGGGCCATGTCCAAAAATAGAATATGCAATATAATCGAATAATAATGTTAAAAAAAATCAGACAAAATGGTTCCCTTAAGATTTTCGTCTGCTGATTACGAATCTAAAGTCCGTTTTTAAAAATTCAAAATGGCGGACCCAATATGGGGGACGACATTTTTAAAAATCGATCCAATTTACTTAAAAATCGTTACTCGGGGATTTTTGGGGTCGCTGATTACGAATATGACGTCCGTTTTCAAAAATTCAAAATGGCGGATCCAATATGGCGGACGACATTTTTGAAAATCGATCCAATTGACTTGAAACTTGTTACTCGGGGGTTTTTGGGGTCTCTGATTACGAATATGATGTCCGTTTTTAAAAATTCAAAATAGCGGATCCAATATGGCGGACGACATTTTTGAAAATCGATCCAATTGATTTGAAACATGTTACTCGAGGGTTTTTGGGGTCGCTGATTACGAATGTGATGTCCGTTTTCAAAAATTTAAAATGTCGGATCTAATATAACGAATGAAGGCAAGGTTTAAGGCTAAATTCAGCTTGCAAAGGCCAGATGTAATAATTTTGAAACCATCTAAAGTAAGATGTAATATTCCAATCAACAAAGATAAGGGATTAGAATCCAATCAATGAAGGCAAGATGTAATCAACAACCCGATCAGCAAAGATAAGAGATAATAATCCAACCAACAAAGGTAAGATGAAGTTATCCAACCTATGAAGGCAAGATGTAATCGACAACCCGATCAACAAAGATAAGGGATTAGAAGCTGTGTAAGCTCAAAAAAATATATTTACTAATAAAAAATGGTTAGTGCTTTTTCAATGTTAGTCCACCTTTATATTTGTAATCAGCGACCCCAAAAACCCCCGAGTAACAAGTTTCAAATCAATTGGATCGATTTTCAAAAATGTCGTCCGCCATATTAGATCCGCTATTTTGAATTTTTAAAAACGGACATCATATTCGTAATCAGAGACCCCAAAAACCCCCGAGTAACAAGTTTCAAGTCAATTGGATCGATTTTCAAAAATGTCGTCCGCCATATTGGATCCGCCATTTTGAATTTTTTAAAACGGACGTCATATTCGTAATCAGCGACCCCAAAAACCCCCGAGTAACGATTTTTAAGTAAATTGGATCGATTTTTACAAATGTCGTCCCCCATATTGGGTCCGCCATTTTGAATTTTTAAAAACGGACTTTAGATTCGTAATCAGCAGACGAAAATCTTAAGGGAACCATTTTGTCTGATTTTTTTTAACATTATTATTCGATTATATTGCATATTCTATTTTTGGACATGGCCCCCTTTGACCCCCTGTATTTCGGAAAGGGGGCACATGATCATCTTGAAATTTTGCAGGGATTATTGGGTCATCATATGCAACCATTTGGCATAAAAAAAGTTTCAAAATTCGAGGTACGAAAAAGGGGCATTTTTTGCATGGGGCTTGCCGAGGCTCTTTCACTCCCATTCTATATTAAAAAATAGCATCAAATTGATAAAAAAAAGAAATTTTTGAATTTTAACATTTTTTTGTATCATAACATATGTATGAAATCGTGAGAAAATAAGAAATTTGAATATGTTAATATTTAAAAAATTTATATTTTTATATAAAAACTCATTAAGAGTTTTCCTTAATGAGGGTTGAGGGTCCGAGATCCCCCGCTGCGAGGGTCGCTCGGGACTCAGTTTCGACTTGGTGTGCCGCATGGTGGGGGTAAGCTGCTTCCCCTCACGGGACTATCTTGGACATCGCCCTTTAACCTTCGGAGAACACATGGTGTCTTTTTGACCCCAAGCTTTTTTACGAAAAGCTTCTTATCTTTCTTTAATATTTTTAATAAGGATTTTCAAGTAAATAGACTTATTCTACAGACTTTAAACTACACTTAAAAAATTTATTTAGTTTGATTAGATGGGCAGTTTAAAATTGGTTGAGCTTTGAAAAATAGTCTAAAAAAGAGGTGTGTTCTCCGAGGGTTAATGTAATTAAACTTCCCTCCTCCGAAACAAAAATATCCATGTACAATAAATTTCAAGAACATGGTCAAGATGAAATGAAATTAATATCGCTTATTACGTTCAGAAGATTGTGAAACATCTACTGTCCCTTTATAACGACAATGAAACCAGCTGACGACCTCTGTGATAAATGTAGGAATAATAATTTGGAGATATCGCGATCTGCAAATTTATCCGATGAAAAAAGAGCGAAGTAATTTATATTGCTATGAAACATTTAGGAATAGCAAAAAAGCAGAGAGACTTTTACAATTTGGAAAGAGGCAATATTAAATTGCTAAATCAGCAATCAGATCAAAATTCGTCACGTCTTGTTTTATCATTCGATTATGCCCGAAATACAGGGGGTCAAAGGGGGCCATGTCCAAAAATAGAATATGCAATATAATCGAATAATAATGTTAAAAAAAATCAGACAAAATGGTTCCCTTAAGATTTTCGTCTGCTGATTACGAATCTAAAGTCCGTTTTTAAAAATTCAAAATGGCGGACCCAATATGGGGGACGACATTTTTAAAAATCGATCCAATTTACTTAAAAATCGTTACTCGGGGATTTTTGGGGTCGCTGATTACGAATATGACGTCCGTTTTCAAAAATTCAAAATGGCGGATCCAATATGGCGGACGACATTTTTGAAAATCGATCCAATTGACTTGAAACTTGTTACTCGGGGGTTTTTGGGGTCTCTGATTACGAATATGATGTCCGTTTTTAAAAATTCAAAATAGCGGATCCAATATGGCGGACGACATTTTTGAAAATCGATCCAATTGATTTGAAACATGTTACTCGAGGGTTTTTGGGGTCGCTGATTACGAATGTGATGTCCGTTTTCAAAAATTTAAAATGTCGGATCTAATATAACAAATGAAGGCAAGGTTTAAGGCTAAATTCAGCTTGCAAAGGCCAGATGTAATAATTTTGAAACCATCTAAAGTAAGATGTAATATTCCAATCAACAAAGATAAGGGATTAGAATCCAACCAATGAAGGCAAGATGTAATCAACAACCCGATCAGCAAAGATAAGAGATAATAATCCAACCAACAAAGGTAAGATGAAGTTATCCAACCTATGAAGGCAAGATGTAATCGACAACCCGATCAACAAAGATAAGGGATTAGAAGCTGTGTAAGCTCAAAAAAATATATTTACTAATAAAAAATGGTTAGTGCTTTTTCAATGTTAGTCCACCTTTATATTTGTAATCAGCGACCCCAAAAACCCCCGAGTAACAAGTTTCAAATCAATTGGATCGATTTTCAAAAATGTCGTCCGCCATATTAGATCCGCTATTTTGAATTTTTAAAAACGGACATCATATTCGTAATCAGAGACCCCAAAAACCCCCGAGTAACAAGTTTCAAGTCAATTGGATCGATTTTCAAAAATGTCGTCCGCCATATTGGATCCGCCATTTTGAATTTTTGAAAACGGACGTCATATTCGTAATCAGCGACCCCAAAAACCCCCGAGTAACGATTTTTAAGTAAATTGGATCGATTTTTACAAATGTCGTCCCCCATATTGGGTCCGCCATTTTGAATTTTTAAAAACGGACTTTAGATTCGTAATCAGCAGACGAAAATCTTAAGGGAACCATTTTGTCTGATTTTTTTTAACATTATTATTCGATTATATTGCATATTCTATTTTTGGACATGGCCCCCTTTGACCCCCTGTATTTCGGAAAGGGGGCACATGATCATCTTGAAATTTTGCAGGGATTATTGGGTCATCATATGCAACCATTTGGCATAAAAAAAGTTTCAAAATTCGAGGTACGAAAAAGGGGCATTTTTTGCATGGGGCTTGCCGAGGCTCTTTCACTCCCATTCTATATTAAAAAATAGCATCAAATTGATAAAAAAAAGAAATTTTTGAATTTTAACATTTTTTTGTATCATAACATATGTATGAAATCGTGAGAAAATAAGAAATTTGAATATGTTAATATTTAAAAAATTTATATTTTTATATAAAAACTCATTAAGAGTTTTCCTTAATGAGGGTTGAGGGTCCGAGATCCCCCGCTGCGAGGGTCGCTCGGGACTCAGTTTCGACTTGGTGTGCCGCATGGTGGGGGTAAGCTGCTTCCCCTCACGGGACTATCTTGGACATCGCCCTTTAACCTTCGGAGAACACATGGTGTCTTTTTGACCCCAAGCTTTTTTACGAAAAGCTTCTTATCTTTCTTTAATATTTTTAATAAGGATTTTCAAGTAAATAGACTTATTCTACAGACTTTAAACTACACTTAAAAAATTTATTTAGTTTGATTAGATGAGCAGTTTAAAATTGGTTGAGCTTTGAAAAATAGTCTAAAAAAGAGGTGTGTTCTCCGAGGGTTAATGTAATTAAACTTCCCTCCTCCGAAACAAAAATATCCATGTACAATAAATTTCAAGAACATGGTCAAGATGAAATGAAATTAATATCGCTTATTACGTTCAGAAGATTGTGAAACATCTACTGTCCCTTTATAACGACAATGAAACCAGCTGACGACCTCTGTGATAAATGTAGGAATAATAATTTGGAGATATCGCGATCTGCAAATTTATCCGATGAAAAAAGAGCGAAGTAATTTATATTGCTATGAAACATTTAGGAATAGCAAAAAAGCAGAGAGACTTTTACAATTTGGAAAGAGGCAATATTAAATTGCTAAATCAGCAATCAGATCAAAATTCGTCACGTCTTGTTTTATCATTCGATTATGCCCAAAATGTGTCGTATCCATCTAGTCCTCAACAAGTCGGAAAGTTATATTTTAAAGTACCTCGAAAATGTGGTATTTTCGGCATTCATGACGAGTCAACAGGCATCCAAACTAATTTTTTAATAGACGAAGTAGATAATGCAGGTAAAGGTGCCAATTCTGTAATTAGCGTGCTTTATTATTACTTGAATATCACAATGCTGATGAGGTAATCCTCTTTTCCGATAATTGTGTTGGGCAAAACAAAAATAATGAACTTATGCATTATTTTTTGTGGTAAGTAATAACAGAGAAAAGCAAAAAATTTCAATGAATTTTCTTTTGACAGGACACACGAAATTTAGTCCCGATCGAAATTTTGGAATCATTAAATCTAAGTATTCGCGACCGAATGTTGATTGTTTCCAAGAGTTTATAAATGTCGTGAACACTTCTTCGCCGAATAATTATAATCTTTCGCTTCCAACAGTCAATCCTTTAACAAAAAGTCGAAATGTGCAATGGAAAAAAGGGACGAATATTTGAAGCAATATTTTCATCCCATTCCACAGAAATTCGAGCGAAAGAGTTCATTGATTCACCTGAAGAATTGGTTCACTCAGAAATTCTTGAACTGAACCAAAAAGCAAAATTTATTAAAAACATTCGTCCCAGCGGTCTAACAATTGAGCGACAATGGTATCTCTATGAAAAAATACGTCCATTTTGTTATGAAAAAAGTAAACAGGACGAAGTTGCTCCAAAACCAAAAAACGCGAAAAAAAGAAAGAGAGACGATTAATAACTAGAATTTTAAAAAAATTCCTACAGAAAGATAAGTAAAGCAGAGAAAAGTCTGTTTTTAATTTTGCAAGATTTACGAAGTATAATATATATAAATATTGATAATATATATGATTTTAATTGTATTTCTGTTCCCATCATAAATAAAAACTCTAGTTCTATCATAAAATTGGGAAAAGATATAACCATAAAATGGGACAAAACGAATGTTGTATATAAGTTTGATTGCAAAGACTGCCCAGCAACTTATATTGGCGAGACAAAACGATCATTACAAACTCGCATTAACGAACATAAAAAAGTGAACGATAACTCTGTAGTCTATCGACATCGCTTAAATTTTAATCATGATTTTGACTGGGAAAATGAAAAAATATTGGACAATGAACCTAATTTTAGAAAAAGACGAATATCTGAAATGATTCATATAAAAACTAACCGTTCCACTATCAACAGAAAGGAAAATATCTTCACCCTAAACAAAACATTCTTTCCTTTACTTAGACGTTTGGACTCGTGTCCATAATGAAAATAATAAAATTAATATATCTTGTACCTCTTCTATGAATGTGTTTACATTTTAGTTCTTTGACTTCTCTGACGTATTTACTAGCTTGACTTTATAAGATGAATAAAATTCTTTTTCAGTTGACAGTGAATCGCTGTTCTGAGAATGTCGTCTCTTTCTCGAAAATTTTACTACTATAAGTGTGGAATGATTAGTTTTTATATTAATTTGACGAAATCTTTTTTATTTTTTGACGCGTTGGTATGTGTTCCATGTTCTAACGGTTTGCCCCACCGAAAACGGTCCGGTTTGCCCCACAGGCCCATTTTGAGAATAAATGTTTGTCAAAAAGAAACGCTTTGCAAATTCATCAAAGTTTTTGGTGGTAAATATTCCTGACGTGTGTACCTTCAAAACCCAAGACCTAATATTTGGAAATATTACACGATTTCCTCAGAATTTTCTTAAGAAAAAATTCGGAAAAGTGTAGAAAAAAACTTTTGCTGCCAGCGTTGCACAAACAAAAGTAAAAAGAGTCAAATTGAAAAAATAAGGTATACTACACAAGGTTGTTTCAAATTTCTAAATAGCACTTTTGCCAATTTCGCCATTTCGGAAATATTGAGGAGGGTCCGGTTTACCCACCGGTCCGGTTTGACCCACTCTCCCCTACAATAAAATAAATTTTTTCATAAAGCAATTTTAATTTCTTCTAGTCAGTACTGCGCCAACATTGGGTCAGTACTGAACTTCCATTACTGAAAAAACTATATTGGTGTAGTAATAGTGCATTATTGCAACCATTTCCACGTGAATTCAGGCTCGCTAGTGTTGGAATTACAGGGCTAGTGAGGTACTAAACCATTTGTCAGCAATTGTACTAATACGGAATATTTTCATTGGGATTAATCTGATTACATCGACAGTAAAAAACTGTAAATAATGAATCTGACTTTAATAACAAAGCAAAATCAACCAAAAAAATGTTGTTTCAATAGACAATCTAAGAAGCATTGCCAATATTCACTTTAAATGAAATAGCAAACAAATTCATAAAATTATGTAAAACGACATTTTCTATAATTTAACTTAAGTGCTTACATCTTCTACATTTTCAGTTCAATGTTAGTCTGCGATCAATTTTCATGGAAGGAACGGTAATAGTTTACATGTTTATTTGTTTTTGCATATTGTTACGTTAAAACGAGAAACCTTTTTAAAATATACCTAACGTTCCTCGTTTTAAATTAGTTTCAATAAAGAATCTAATTTGGGGTGAGGATAAGTTAATGAGCCTACTGAAAGTTGTGAGAGAATAATTTATTTAAAAACCAACAAGAAAGAAAAGTATTGACAAAAATACAATGAGTATAGTTCTAAATTATAAACCTTACTTATAAGAATAACGATTACTGGTGTTGAATGAAGTGGTGAGATTATCTGGTAATCTGATCTTGAATGGTGTTGAGGGCTGGTCGGAAAAAGAGCCTCAAACAGTTGTCCTTAATGTTTGTGAATTAGTCCTCTTGTTTACACTAATGAGATAGTGTATTGTATTTTGGTAATATTTGCTTTCTTCAAGACGGACGTCGCCTTCTTAGCAAATTTCGATGCTTCAAAATTTGGAATGTTTTGTTTCAATATATGATAGATACTTGAATTTATTTTTAAATTAATATTTTATGAGGCTGGTTTTAAAATTATTACTCTCTGTTCTGATCCAAAATGTTCACCCTTTTTATATAAAAATTTCCAGATTAGACGAATGCTCTTAGCTACAAAATTCGTCTTGACCTTAATAGATTTCAGTGCGCAAGACATCGCTTTGACCTTGCATAGAGTTGGAGCCGCAAGACATCGCTTCAACGTTGCATAGAGTTGAGGACGCAACTTTGTCTTTGATCCTCAGGCGTGGAGTGTGTACATATTAATAAACTGGATCTTCGATCTTGGATTTCTCGTAATCGTTATTCTTTTGACATTCTTTTAAAATACTATTCTTTCCTGGATTTGTAACAATGAACATATAATATAATCACAATATTCGTTAGACACATAAAATAGGAATGCGTTCGAAAATATACTGAATATAATGCAAATTTAAAACTCACATAAAACAGTAATTATAATATTTGTTAGAAAATATGCTGAATATAATGCATATTTAAAACACACATAAAATAGTAATTAGAAAATATACTAAATATAATGCAAATTTAACCCTTTAACGACGAGATGTGCTGCTTTTTAACATGAATTTCAAACACCTACAATTAGTAGAAAGAAGCCATAAAGTTTTTTAAAAAGTCCATATCGTACTATTTTTAGGGTCGCTCTTTCGAATAGCGTGGTCAAAATTTTCAAAAAATGATATTAAACCCTTCTTTTTTTTAAATACTTTAAAATGTCAAGTTTTATTAATGCAATTTTTTTTGAAAGAATTTTTTTCTCCGCCATAACATTTTTTAAATAGAACAAAAAGTATCAAAGACGTGTTTCCGATAGTTGTATTTGAAAAATATCCATTTCTAATTTTTATTTTTTTCGATTTTGAATTTAAAATGGAGCTTGAAGGACAAAATATTTCCTAATTTTACGTAAGATTACAAACTTTTTCAAAATTGCCTAAATCTAATTGAAATTTGTTACTCGGGGGTTTTGGTGGTCGCTGATTACGAATCTAAAGTCAGATTCAAAAAATTCAAAATGGCGGATCCAATATGGCGGTCGAATTTTGTGAAACTTATTGAATTCAGTTTAAACTCGTTACTTCATTTGCGTGAAATTTGTTACATCTGAAATATGGAATAGTATTATTTTGATAAATTATGCTATAATGTGACTAAATAACATGTTATACTCAATTATAGATCGTTTAAAAGCAATACATTAAAATTTCTAAAATTTTAAAAATTTCGATTTTTTGAAAACATTTTTATCTTTACATCTTAGTTATAGGACACAATTTTTGCAAAATTATGCTAAAATTTGACCAAATAACATGTAACAATCAATTATAGATTGTTTAAAAGCAATTCATAAAAAAATATAAAATTGGGATATTTGCGATTTTTTTATTTTTTTAAAAATCATGTTTATACTTTCATCTTAGTTATAGGACATTTTTTTGGCAAATCTATTCTAAAATGTGATTAAATAACATGTTATACTCAATTATACAAAGTTTGAAAACATTTTTAAAAAAAAGGTAAAATTTGAAAATTCTTGATTTTTGAATTTTTTGAAAAAATTGAATATGTATCTGTTTTTTTCAATAACAGAATAGAAAAAATATTTTTGCCCGATTTTAAGTGGTCATAGGTAAATCTCACGTGGAATTTCCCATATATGTTTCCCACTCGAGATTTTATTATATATATATATATATATATATATATATATATCCAGAGGATCGTATAAATGAACACGGTTGGTCGTTGCGCTCTTGGTTGTGCCTCGTCATCGATCATCGGTATCGGGCGTGCAACCGCGTAAAACATGTTTAACGTGCAAAATGTCCAGGATGTCCACCGAATACAGTTGGATTGGCATGTGAATACGAAAGCCTAGCGTGCACCTATACCCACACCTACTTCTCCTTCACTGCCTTCAGAATAGAAACCACGTCAGACGTTTTCGGATAAACTACGTGCGCTATGTTATGGGGCGTTATTTCTGAACTGTCACAAGTAAAAAAAAAATTTTCTCAAATTCAGTGGAGATTTTTACATGTTCAATTACTATAAAAAGTATAGTAAAAAAACAATTTTCAATGGAATTAATTAATGGTGTGTCTATTTACAGGGACTCACATTTTTCGGTTTTTACTGTGCACGTGTACGTTCAAATGAGAATAACTCCTATAAAAATAAAGTAATTTAAGAAAACGAGTAGGGTTTTGAAAAGCTCTTTTTACGTACTTAACAATGGCTTTTATAGAAATTTATAAAAAATAAAATTGCCATTCAAAAATTAATAAAAAAAATATTTTTCTATTTTTTATCAATTCGGACATCTTCGATTTTTTTCGGAATACCATCAATAGAAAGCAAATTTCCTTACCTTTAAAATGATAGTTGGATCGAAATGGGGAGTTTAATAGTTTAGAAGTTATAAAACATTTTGTGTGCCGCTGCATGCCGTAGCGCGCCGCGCCGCGTTACGACACTTTACGCCGAGACAGCAACTGCCACGTTCAAACGCACGAGACAGCTAAAGGCCAACGAAGAATAGAATCTTTAACCGGAACCGCAATCGTAAGCGTAACCGTAAGAATGCGTTAAAGAAGGATAGGTATATTGTTTATCCTTCTTTAACTCATTCTTACGGTTACGCTTACAATTGCGGTTCCGGTTAAAGATTCT
Organism: Leptopilina myrica (nomen nudum); assembly: GCA_032872475.1. NCBI lineage: Eukaryota > Metazoa > Arthropoda > Insecta > Hymenoptera > Figitidae > Leptopilina > Leptopilina myrica (nomen nudum). The sequence goes on along the minus strand of CM065458.1, from coordinate 37,763,393 downwards.
ATTCTGCGTTGGCCTTAACAACAACGAATTGCAGTTTTTCCATACATTTTGAATGGAAGCTTATGTATTTGCTGTAATGCAAATTCGATACTAACAATACAGTAATTCGAGTTTTTTTTCTTTATATCTCAGTTTGTTCCATTGTATTATTTTTATCTTTTACAGTTTGTTTTCTTGGAAGTGAATAAGAATTTTACAATTTCATCTAGAGTGTGACAATATTTTTTTTGGTTTTATTTATTTAATTTTAAATTTAATTTTTACTGAAAAATTTGCAGTGAAAATTAATCATATCGATTCGAGTTAATTTCTTATTTTATTAGTTTCTTTTCTGAGTTTCAGTTAGAATTCGTTAAGTCTTTAGGTTAAGTTCTTTTATGTATTTATTTTTATTAATGATTTTCTTTAGCTTTATTGTGTGCTACCATTTTATATTATTTTCTACTCGTTAATTCGTCATTATGGAATCAACAAATACTGTTTGGAGAGATCGGTGTTTTAATCCGTTTAAAGAAAAAAATCATGGAAAGGGTAAAGATTTAAGATGTCCTTCTAAAAATATAGTGGAAAAATTACCAGAAAATGTCCCGCTGGATGTAAAATTATGCTGGACATGTAGAAAAAAAATTCAAAACCTTCCAGAAAAACGAAAACTATCAAAAGATGACTCTGACACTAAAACAAATTTTTCTGCAGATCTCGAAATTCCTTCCGACCACAGTGATGAAATTGATTCAGATGACAATTATTCTGTTCCATCAAGCCCTAAGAAACCGAACATCCAATGCGACAAAGAATATTGTCAAGCTGCAATTGAAGTTCTGGAACAGATTAAAAGTAAGTTTAAATGTTCCACCAGCAATTCGGAAAAAATTGTACTCCTAACTCTCGCACCTGCATCCTGGGGTCGCACTAAAATGATGAAAGAATTTGGTTGTTCTGAGCGCCAAGCTAACCGAGCGAAAAAGTTAGTAGCTGAACATGGAATATTAGCTTCGCCGAATCCAAAATTGGGAGGGAAAAAATTAGCCTCTGAGAATGAAAAAATAATTAAAGATTTTTACGAAAACGATGAAAATAGTCGACTCTTACCAGGAATGAAGGATTTTGTTTCTGTAAAAATGCAAAATGGTACTCGTGAACATTTTCAAAAAAGACTAATCCTTTGCAATCTGTCTGAGTTGTTTGAAGCATTTAAAACGAAAAATCCAAATATTAAAATTGTATTTTCGAAATTCGCTCAACTTCGGCGTCAACATTGCGTACTGGCTGGATCTATTGGCACACATAATGTTTGCGTATGTGTGCATCATGAGAACGTAAATCTTATGTTACAAGCAATAAATCTTAAAGAACTGACAGAAAATTCGACTTTAAAAAAAAAATTATAAAGATTGTTTAAAGTGTTTAATGTGTACAGTACCTAGTCCTGCTTGTCACCTAAATGAATGCACAAACTGCCCGGGGATTAATGTTATTCAAGATTACCTTCAAAGCCTATTAGATCAAAATTCTATTGTTTCAGTAGAATTTCAAGTTTGGGAAGAGACTGATCGATGTACCTTGAAGACAGAGGTTTTAATAAGTGATGAATTTATTCATCAACTTTGTGGTCGATTGCTAAAGCTGAATGTTCACGACTTTATTGCCAAGGAGCAATCTTTATTTCTTCAAGATTTAAAAAAAAAACTTGAAAGAAGGCCAGTTTCTTGTAATGTTTGATTTTGCTCAAAACTTTGCGTTTGTCCTTCAAAATTCTGCCCAATCTCATTTTTGGAATAATGACCAATGTTCTATTTTCACAATAGTCATATATTATAGAGAAGCTGATGAAGTAAAGCACAAGTCATTAGCTATAATATCAGATAATCTGAACCACGATACTGCTGCAGTTTTTGAATACCAAAAAATTATAATGAAATATTTGACAGACAATTACCATCCTACAGAAATTATATATTTTTCAGATGGCGCAGGTCAACATTTTAAAAATAAATATAATTTTTTAAATCTTGTTCATCACAAAAATGATTTTGGAATTCCTGCAAAATGGTGCATCCATGCCTCAGCCCATGGAAAGGGGCCATGTGATAGCGTAGGTGGTAATTTAAAGAGACAAGCTGCACGAGCTAGCCTTCAAAGATCATCGAAAGATCAAATTCAAAATGCGAAAGAATTATATAACTGGGCTAAAGACCATTTTACACAAACCGTAGTTTTTTTTAGTTCCAAAGAAGATTGCATTAATACTGCTAAAATGTTAAAGTCACGTTTTTCAGAGGCCAAAACTGTTCCAGAAAGTTTGAAATATCATTTTGTCATGCCTGATGGTAACAAATCATTAATTTTAAAGAGATATTCCTCAGCAACGGAATTTGACGTTTTTCCGAAGCAGAAAACCACAAAACGAAACACGAAGAAATAATCTCGATGAAGTATTTTTAAATAAAATCTGTATTCGTTAACCCTTTGCGGCCTTTTAAGGCAGCTTTACCAATCAGCCCTTTTAAGGGCTCTACGATCTACAAAACTCGATCGAGCAACCCCGTGTGTGAATTTACAGCAATTCGTTGTTTCTAGCTGTTTCATGCGTTTGGGAGTAGCGCGGCGCGGCGCGCTGCGACATGTAGCGACTCACAAAATGTTTTATAACTTCTAAACCATTAGACTCCCCATTTCGATCAAACTATCATTTTAAAGGTAAGGAAATTTGCTTTCTTTCGAAGGTATTCCGAATTACTTTATTTTTATAGGAGTTATTCTCATTTGAACGTACACGTGCACAGTAAAAACCGAAAAATGTGAGACCCTGTAAATAGACACACCATTAATTAATTCCATTGAAAATTTTTTTTTTTACTTTTTATAGTACTTCAACAAGTAAAAATCTCCACTGAATTTAAGAAAAACATTTTTTTACTTGTGACGGTTCAGAAATAACGCCCCATATACTCCTTTTTCATCTCGTTATGAATATTTTTCTCTCTTTCCCAATCCAGTTCTTTCTTTAAAGAGTTTGTTTATGGTTGACTTGGATCAACGAGCATAGAGCAAAATTTCAATGGCTTGGAAACTTTTTATTCAACCGTGTTTTCTATAGCCTTCTTTTAGTTTTCCATGAAATCGACATCGGATATCCGGTTTTCTTTTTTCTAATGTCCATATATTCTCTCTTTGACTCATTGCATCGATTTTTATGATAAATCTTTTTACTTTTGAGAACAATTGTGTAAGAAAAAAAGGTGTCAAAAAATAAAATGGGTAATTTCTTTTATTATGATATCTTGCATATTTCAATCTGCCATTTTTTCTGTTTTCTAAGCTGGATAACTTATTTCCAAGGTAACAAATAAAAGTCTATAGTCTATCTATAGATATTTTTTTTTTCTGTTTTATATGTGTTATAAGCATGAAAGTTGCATAGGGAATCACAGAATCGTCATGGTCTAAACATCACATTTTTGCAATAAAATTAATAATTATTTATATTTCACCTTAAAACAAGTTTCGTAGTAACAAAAGTGTAAGTGAAAACAAAAGACGTGAAAAAAAATTTTTTGAAATCGATGATAATTTGATAAAAAAATTAGTTTTTCGTGTGCGTCATGGTCTAATCACTTTTCATAGTAAAGCTTTTCTGTACTAAATGAGATTTACGCTAAAATATTGTTTAAATTACAGAAAACATTTTTTTGACAGAACCTCCCAGGTGGATAAAATAAAAATAAAATGGGTAATTTCTTTTATTATGATATCTTGCATATTTCAATCTGCCATTTTTTCTGTTTTCTAAGCTGGATAACTTATTTCCAAGGTAACAAATAAAAGTCTATAGTCTATCTATAGATAATTTTTTTTTCTGTTTTATATGTGTTATAAGCATGAAAGTTGCATAGGGAATCACAGAATCGTCATGGTCTAAACATCACATTTTTGCAATAAAATTAATAATTATTTATATTTCACCTTAAAACAAGTTTCGTAGTAACAAAAGTGTAAGTGAAAACAAAAGACGTGAAAAAAATTTTTTTGAAATCGATGATAATTTGATAAAAAAATTAGTTTTTCGTGTGCGTCATGGTCTAATCACTTTTCATAGTAAAGCTTTTCTGTACTAAATGAGATTTACGCTAAAATATTGTTTAAATTACAGAAAACATTTTTTTTGACAGAACCTCCCAGGTGGAAAAATTCGCGTGAGTTTCACATAAGTAACTCACCCTACAGACTTACGCGAGTTTGTGTCAATATTGCCAAAATATCCGACAAATGTAGAAGCAACATTACTCAACATTGATTACGTCTGATCTATAAGATCATTGTCCGGCAATATTGACGTAACATTGACAGACAATCTTAAAACATAACACTGGTTTACAGTGAAATTGCCAATCAAACAGAACTTTTTTTCGACTAGTAGGTTTTTTCTGAGTAAGAAAATCATAGTTTTTATTTTTTTCCCTCTTGTAGTTTTTTTGTAGCTTCAAATTTTGTATTTTTGAGAAGCGACGGCACTTAAATTTACCTGTGGAAAAATCAACTCGTCCAAAAATGATGAATAGGATGTTGTTGGAAAGGTAATTAAATTATCTTTTAATCCATATATTACAGAATAAAATTGAATGAAAATTAAGAGAGCTACAGTTGATTCAAGATCAAATTTCATTGAAATTTTGATGATTTTTAGACACTTGACTAATCTTTGATAATTTTTTCCACAACAAACAGTAGAAAATATTTAGGTTTTAAATTTTTTATTGATAGCTTATTCCATTGAGAAACTTGTGAGCCCTTGTGGACCTTAATTGGATTAAAAATGAAAATTCTACACCACATTTAGTGAACGAAACTACTTTGCCATTTTTAGTATACTTTTCAATATTTGGAGCAAACATGCAAATATTAAAATTAAGTTAAGTGCTAAAGTTACTAAAATCACACATAAAGAAATTCTAGAGTTGCTCAATTTGAATACAATGTCAAATATTAAAATTTCAAAATGGCGGATCCAATATGGTGGATAAGTTTTTTTAAAAATCGATCAAATTTATGACAGCTTCGTTACTCGGGGTTTTTCGGTGTCGCTGATAACGAGTCTGATGTCAGATTTTAAAAATTAAAAATGGTGGCTTCAATAGAGTAGACGAGTTTTGGCTCTCTGATTAGGCCTCTGATTACAAATTTGATGTCATATTTTGAAAATTCAAAAAGGTGGATTTAGACTGTGCGAACAAATTTTAAAAGTTTAAAGCTAAACTCATGAAAATTAATGCATTAGGGTTTCTGGGGTTTCCAATTCCGAAAACAAAGTCGGTTTTAAAATTTTAAAATTGATGTCATGTTGATAAAAAATAAAAACTTTACTCTAATTGAGCGTTTCGGTGCAATAATCGGTCTTACGCGTGAACGCAAGCGCTAATACCAGTCGGGTAGCAGTGAGCGCCTCTGGGCCTACCACTGCTACCCGACTGGTATTAGAGCTTGCGTTCACGCGTAAGACCGATTATTGCACCGAAACGCTCAATTGCAATAAACTATCTTCATTTTAATTTTCAATAAATTTCTATAACTTTTTAACTGCAATACATTTTAAATCTCATTCGAAAATACAGACACTGAAAACATCAAGGAGAAGGATGAATCATGTAAAAGGACTCGAAAACATTAAAAAAAATAATTTTAATTTATTATTTAAAAACTTTGTTTTTTAAATGTACTTTGATAAAGTTAATTACATATATTTAAAATGTAATGCAGTTAAAAGTTATAGAAATTTATTAAAATTTAAAAATTAGATAGTTTCTTACAATTAAAGTAAAGTTTTTATTTTCCATCAACATAAAATCAATTTAAACATTTTAAAACTGATATCGTTAAAATCTATGTTTAATTTGACCTATTTTATCTACCTGCAGGGCAAAAGAGTTTATGTAATGGCCGTTAAATTAGGTCAAAATCTATGTGTGATTTGACCTATATTAATTTATCTACAAGTCAAAATACAGTTGAATAAGGGCTGTTAGGTAACGTCAAAATATATGTCAGATATGACTTAATTTTAATATACTTGTCAAAATGGGCCCAATAAAAACTTCTGCGAAACGTCAAAATCTATTTTAAATTGGACGTATTCATGACCTGCAAGGTAAAACGTGTTCTAATAAAGACCTTTAAAATATTTTAAAATCTATGTCAAATTTGATTCATTTTTTTTCCTAATGGGATATCGGTGAATATGTTACGGTCAATGTCCGGAATCGGGCAATGTCGACAATGACCATACATTTTCAATAATATTCAGCAAAGCGTGTTAATGCCCGGGCATTGTTGACATTGCCCGATTCCGGACATTGACCGAAACATATATATTAGATTGGTCGTTAATTTGCGAAATTTAACATTTTCTTATTCAATTCCTTATTTGGTTCCAAATGTGATAAATATGAGCTTTGCACAAGGACAGCTCATATAATTTATACTAACCCGTGCCTGTAGAGGGTTAAAGTTTAAATGTAGTTTAAAATATTTTTAGTACATTTCTTTACATTTCACATTTCAACTTTTGTTTTTATTAATTTTTTCTTAAAACTCGGCGCACTTATAGTTTAGGTTGTGCTCTCGTGGGGACTGTGGGGGCAAACCCTTCAAAATGGGTTGGACACTATGAAAACCGAATCTTTTGTGTTTTGCTGGACAGTGTCCCAAGACACGGGGATTTAGAGGAATATCGAGAGAGACGGGATAGACAAAGGCTTAACCGCGGGTCCATTTCGAAGATTTCCTGTTGTAGGAGTTTGACTAAGAAGAACCTTCCATGGTTTCGTTGGCAGACTGAGCCATGACGATTAAGGCGTGAGACTCTGTCACCCAATCCGTCATAAACTCGTGTCCATGGGTGAATGATATCAAGATTACTAAATCCTTCGGGTTCTTCCGGGGGGACGACCATCTCTGGGCATAACTTAGCTCTCGTAATGCTCAATAGCGGCAAGTCGTTGTTAAGGCTAAGCAATTTTAAATCAGGGTACTGAGCTAACTTTCGTTACTGTTAACAGAAAAGAAGTGTTGCATATTACGATCTGTTCCAAGTCTATGTGAAGTTCTCATTGGTGCTTCATATAGTGAGAACCTTAATGCCTTCATGGAGTGCTTACCCACCTCTTGTGGAACATATAAAAAGTTAAAACTATCAGCGGAATATGTGCAAAATTCGATTATCTTCTCTTTTGAAAGAAGCTGTGTAGTCAAAAAAGTGGATTCAAACAGGTGTAGTAAATTGTAGAACTCCTGTTTGGAGTGACATAGGCAAACAGTAAGAAAGCTTTTCAATAAAGCCAAGAAATGTAAGAATCAGCAAGCCTAGAATAAATATCATGCCGCTCGTAATTCTTACAAGAAAGAGGTAGAGAAAGAGTACCAGAAGCATCAAGACTCCATAAGGTACTAGCTAGAGACCAAATGGCCAAACTAACTACCATTAAATTGTGATGTTTTTTATGTGGTATATGTATTATTAATTAAATATGGTTTTAGGCCAGTTTTTCCACTTTGTGTGTTTATTTATTTTATAAACAACGACGTTTCGGTAGCTGCCGCTACCCTTATCAAGTTGATACAATTATAATATAAATTGAATACTTATGAAATAACAATTCATTGTATGTTCAAATTTAAATTATATTTAATTATATTGTAAACTTTGAAAGGTTATTTTGTTAACATCTTCTGAAAGTTTTATTAACCTGATTTAAAATTGTTACTATTGTCAAATATTGTTAAAAAGAAGAGTAATTGTCATAATTAACTACCATTAAGTTACCTAGTGGGCATTATGCACAGGGTAGAAGGGAGTGTCTAAAGTATTTGATGAAAGTAAACTTTCCAGACTTTAGAGAAAAGATGGAGAATAATTATGTTCTTTTGTAAAAGGGATTGGAATGTATTAGGCTACCCCTGTGTAAAATTATAAAAGCGTGTATACCTCTTAGTCAGGGTATACTATTGCAAAGGACTTTAGACCAATCAGTCTAACATCTTTCATATAGAAGGCGTTAGAGGTGTACCCGAGTTGCTAACAGGCCTTCTCTCAAAAGGGTTCCCACAAAGAGATTTACTCATCCGCAAAGTTATGCAGATGATTTCCTTATAATTATAAGAGGACACTCAATTCAGGCACTCTTAGAACTTATGGAACGTGCACTTAAGATTGTCAAGGATTGGTGCAAATCTAACTGGACTTTCTGTAAATTTAGAGAAAATGAATATAGTAATTTTTACATGAAAATATAAGGTACCGAATTTAAAAAAACCGATATTTTATAAAGAGAAATTTTCTTTTCTGAACCGGTTAAAGAGAAACTGGACCAACTGCAAGCAATGATTTTCAGGGGTATTACGGGCGCTATAAGGATCACGCCAACAGCTGCGTTTGGATTCATACTAGCCAAAGTACGTCTACATAATGCTGCGGTGAGAAAGACGGCTCTTACTATGAGCAGGTTAACCTCGCAGGAAAGGTAAAAGTTTAGTGATATATACACCAAGCTTCCACGCTCAATTCTATAAATTTTAGAATAAAGTATGGTGCAAGATAGAATGAAGAAAAGAAGAAAGGTTTTACACTTGGGGACGAAGTCTGGTATACAGACAGCTCCAAGATGAATTGCTTTCCATCAGGAAACTACTTTTCCATGTCTCCCGTGGCGATTGCGGGGGCAAACCCTTCATAATGGGTCGGCCGCTCAAGAATTTCAAGAGGTTATCGGGAGAGACGGGATGAACAGAGGCTTAACCGCGGGTTGATTCTAAAGATTTCCTGTTGGAGGGAGTCTGACCAAGAAGAAACCCTTCCATGGTTCGTTTGGCTGTGCCATGGCGATTGAGGCGCGAGTCTCGCCACACAATCCGTGATGAACTCGTGTCCATGGATGAATGATACCTGGGTTATTAAATCCTTCGGGTTACTCCGAGAGGTGGGGTGGGCGTCTATTGCTAGGCATAACTTAGCTCTCATAACGCTCGGGAACGGTTGTGTTACAGAAGGGGCCCGTCTTCTGGATGCCCCGTCCCCATGGTGGGGCTCCGAACGGAGGTATCTGAAACGAGACTCCCAGATACCAGACGACCTCTTGGATGTAATTAGCCTTATCCTTAGATCGAGGCTCTCCAAGAATGGACCTTTATTTCCTCTGTACTCATGGGACCAAATATGGACACTACGAAGAATAATTAAATTCTAAGCACGGAAGAGTTGCAAAGCATCCTTTAGAGGATCGCAACACTGGAGTGCGTGATACGCTTGTTGCTGGTGAGAGGACAGTAGGGTACTCAACCTTGCAACAAGTGGACAGGTGATCTCGAGCCAGGGCCTCTGAGAAGACCGGATCGAGCCTCGATGGCCCTTCTCAGGGTGCTTCTGGGAGCGGAGGGGTCTCGTCTGGGGCTTTGACGTCTAAAAGGCGGCAGGACTCGGAGGTGTCTTCCCCTGCCAGCAGCATGCCTGAGAAGCAGTTGAAGGGTCTGAGGAGACCGTGAATCAGCCTTTAAAATGGCTCCTTCCGGGATCCAGTGTATGCAGATCAATTTGCATAATTGTAAAGCTGCTTCGGAAATTTTAGCCAAGAGCTGAACAAGAATGCAGACAGCTTTAGCCTTTGTTCAAGAACCTTGGGTTTTCAAGGGGAGAATCAGTGGTCTAAATGGATGCGGAGAACTAGTTTGCTCACCACATGAATCGGTTCCAAGGGCGTGTCTGATCTATAAAGGTCAAAACGCTTTCCCTTTGTTGAAATTGAGAACTAGATACTAAGCTGTCGTAAAGGCTAAGTACTCAGAGACTAACGGAAATAAGAGGGAGGTTGTAGTAGCTTTCGCTTATTTCCCGGCTTCGGACAGAGAACATGAGCCACAAAGAGAGGTGAAAAAGTTAGTGGAGTATTGTCAACAGCAGAGTCTCCCTTTGATAATCGGTTGCGATGCCAAAGCCCACCCCGTAGTTTGGGGTAGCACTGACATTAACGACAGATGCAAAAATCTACTAGATTTGCTGATAGATACAAATTTATAAATTTCAAATCAGGGTAATGAGATAACCTTCGTTACTGTTAACAAGAGAGAAAGGATATTAAATTTTGAATTTGACATCTGTCATGATAAATTTCCAACACAAACATGAATTTCGTAATCAGTGTCCCTAAAAACCTCAAATAACAAGTTTCAAGTGAGTCTATTTAATTTTGATTTTGACATCTGTCATGATTAATTTCCAACACAAACATCAATTTCGTAATCAGTGTCCCTAAAAACCTCGAGTAACAAGTTTCAAGTAAGTCTAATTAATTTTGATTTTGACAGCTGTCATGATTATTCTTCAAATACAAACATTAATTTCGTTATCAGCGACCCTAAAAACCTCCAATAATAAGTTTCAAGCAAGTCTAATAAATTTCTGATTTTAGCAGCTGTCATGATTAATCTTTAAATACAAACATCAATTTCGTAATCAGTGTCCCTAAAAACCTCGAGTAACAAGTTTCAAGTAAGTCTAATTAATTTTGATTTTGACAGCTGTCATGATTATTCTTTAAATACAAACATTAATTTCGTTATCAGCGACCCTAAAAACCTCCAATAATAAGTTTCAAGCAAGTCTAATAAATTTCTGATTTTAGCAGCTGTCATGATTAATCTTTAAATACAAACATCAATTTCGTAATCAGCGACCATAAAATCCTTAAGTAACAAGTTTCAAGCGAGTCTAATTAATTTCTGATTTTGATCGACAACTTCTCGTCAAAGTCGAGAAAATCGTTAAAATAACAATTAAAACAATTGAATTTTATAGTTTCATCTCACTTCTTTTACGAAAGGAGACGAAAAAACAAATGACCTCTATTTGCTCGACATGCATCACTAGTCATGAATAATTTCCAACACAAACATCAATTTCGTAATCAGTGTCCCTAAAAACCTTGAGTAACAAGTTTCAAGTGAGTCTAATTAATTTCTGATTTTGACAGCTGTTATGATTAATCTTTAAATACACACATCAATTTCGAAATTAGTGACCCTAAATACCCCCAAAAACAAGTTTCAAGAAAGTCTATTAAATTTTGATTTTGACATCTGTCATGATTAATTTCTAAAACAAACATCAATTTCGTAATCAGTGTCCCTAAAAACCTCGAGTAACAAGTTTCAAGTGAGTCTAATTAATTTTGATTTTGACATCTGTCATGATGTCAAAGCCTAATAAATTTCTGATTTTGACAGCTGTGTTACGTCTCAAAGTATGAAACTAAACATAATCATAATTTACATATTTAATTCGGCCGGCATCGGTGATTCAACCTGATATATTCACAAAGCATAAAGCTCTGATTTTAAGGAACAGGTTTTAAGAATGAGTAACTGGTTAATTGAAGTTAAATTACTAGAGTATTTATTTGAATTCTTTATAATTAGAATCAGAGAGAAAGAGTAAATCCAGATGTCTTCAAGGACACTGAAACAAAATTATCACTTGTAGTAGAAATCGAGAGTTTAAATCGGGACAATATTTTTAGAATATTAGCTACTTACCTTTTAAAATTATTCTTAGAGTCGTAGACCCAACATGTGAAAACCACCTTCACAATGATGTTGAAGAATTGACATTGTCTAGCGGAAACAGAGAATGCAATATTTTCCCTTTGATTGTTTTCGGGCCAGCAAAACGTACGGTCCGGAGTCCAGGTGTCGAATGTAAATTAGGTGCGCACCCCTCAGCTTAGGAGTGACCGAATTATTTATATTAACTCGATGTCGATATAATGCAGTCTTCAGAAATTTAGAAATGTGCCTCGAGGTAGAAATATTCTTCTGGAATGAATTTGACTTAGTTAACTTGGTCGCGGTTGTTTGACTTATACGAAGAAGACACACAGGGATAGAACACGACTTGTTAACTTGGTGGCGATTTTTAGACTGACGCGAAGAACGCAGATTTGATATTTCGAGGGTGACTTGTAGACTAGTGAAGTTGAAGGCGTTTCCTGGACTAGTTAAGTTGGTGGCGTTTCCTGGACTACCGAATTTGGCGAGGGTGGCACCTTTTATACCTTGGCTTCCAATGGAAAGAAATGATAATGCCACTCACTTTTATTACCTTTGGGTCAGTTTTAATTTATCGATTAAATTAGGTGTGCGTGGTAGACCCTTGTTTTAGACAGGTGAACCACCTGCTAGAAGGGCGACAATCGTGGATGACAATATATGGTAAAGGTCGTTCAGGTGTCTGACAATTAAATCGATTTGTTTGGGGTACAAGAAAAAAAAGAGGATTCACATTCCAACACTACAAAAAACAAAACAAGTACGTCGCGATGACGTGACAGCTGTTATGATTAATCCTTAAATACACACATCAATTTCGAAATTATCGATTCTAAAAACCCCCAAAAACAAGTTTCAAGAAAGTCTAATAAATTTCTGATTTTCACAGTTGTTATGATTAATCTTCAAATACAAACATCAATTTCGTAATCGGACAACCTAAAAACCTCGAGTAACAAGTTTCAAGTGAGTCTAATTAATTTCTTATTTTGACAGCTATCATTATTAATCTTCAAATACAAATATCAATTTTGAAATAGAGGACACTAAAAACCTCCAGTAACAAGTTTCATGCGACATTAATAAATGTCTAATTTTGACAGCTGTCATGACTAATCTTCAAATACAAACATGAATATCCTAATAAGCGATCCTAAAAAGCTAGAGTAAAGATTTTAAGAGAGTCTAATAAATTCCTGATTTTGTCAACTGTCAGGATTTATTTACAACACAAACATCAATATCGTAATCTGCGTCCCTAAAAACCTCGAGTAACAAGTTTTAAGAAAGTCTTTCAAATTTTTATATTGACATTTGTCATGCTTAATCTTCAAATACAAACATCAATTTTGAAAATAGTGACCCTAAAAACTCCAAATAACCATTTCAAGAGAGTCTAATAAATTCCTGATTTTGTAGACTGTCACGATTTATTTACAACACAAACATCAATATCGTATTCTGCGTCCCTAAAAACCTCGAGTAACAAGTTTCAAGAAAGTCTTTTCAATTTTTATTTTGACATTTGTCATGCTTAATCTTCAAATACAAACATCAATTTTGAAAAAAGTGACCCTAAAAACTCCAAATAACCATTTCAAGAGATTCTAATAAATTTTTGATTTTGTCAACTGTCAAGATGAATTTTCAAATACAAACATCAAATTTGTAATCAGTGTCCCTAAAAACCTCGAGTAACAATTTTCAAGAAAGTCTTTTAAATTTTTATTTTGACATTTGTCATGCTTAATCTTGAAATACAAACATTATTTTCGTAATCAGCGACCACAAAAACCTTGAGTAACAAGTTTCAAGTGAGTCCAATAAATTTCTGATTTTGGCAGCAGTCATGATTAATCTTTAAATACAAACATGAATTTCGTAATCAGCGACTATAAAAACCTTGAGTAACAGGTTTCAAGCGAGTCTAATAAATTTCTGATTTTCACAGTTGTTATGATTAATCTTCAAATACAAACATCAATTTCGTAATCAGCGACCATAAAAACCTTGAGTAACAAGGTTCAAGCGAGTCTAATTAATATCTGATTTTGGCACTTGTCATGATTAATCTTCAAATACAAACATCAATATCGTAATCGGCGACCCTAAAAACCTCCAGTAACAATTTTCAAGTGAGTCTAATAAATTTCTAATTTTGTCAACTGTCATGATTTATTTACAACACAAACATCAATATCGTAATCTGCGTCCCTTAAAACCTCGAGTAACAAGTTTCAAGAAAGTGTTTTAAATTTTTATTTTGAAATTTGTCATGCTTAATCCCGTGTGGAAAATTGATTGGACAGAGATTGGGCCCAGACTGGGTTCCCTAATGTCTACAGTGGGCACCCCAGCTGACGCTCAAAGTGGGCTTGTAACACTGAAACCAATGTTTGCCTAAGTTTGGGCAATCCCATTCTGGGCCAGATTGGGTTGTCTTAATGTTTGCCCAAAGATGTATGTAGTAAAGTAATTCTAATTTAATGATAATAAAAAGTTTATTAATTTAAAAACACACAATTTTTACAATCTTTAAAATGTGTAGATACACATCTACCTATTCATCTGTATTATCATTATCTGGATACTCTCGCTCTCGCTCTCTGCGTCCTCCTTCCCAATCACGTGCTCCAGCAATTGTTGATCCAATTGCATCTATAACTGTCTTTTCAACAATTTTTTATCCATTAGTGCAGTGAGTTTCCATTACAGCATCTATATAAAAAATATAAGTTTTAGAAAAACTTTAAATTACAGACAAAAGTATTAAAAATTATAAGAAAAATGTAACTTAATTATATATTTATATCATTAAATTAAAATTAATACTACCATTATTATAAATTATATACAAATTTCGCTTACCAACAATACATTTGTGTATTTTATAGTTGCTCAGAACTAATTTTTTCCCCTGCTTCTTGATATTGGTAAATTGCATACACAGCTCCTTCGACATATATTTCTTTACTATACTGGTTACACTCTTTATTACATGTAATTCCTTATCAATAAGGAAATATAGAGAAGTAGTCTGCAAGCAATATGTAGATAAAAATATTAATTATTAATATGTTTTTTTTTTAATTTTTAGTTTTGAGTAAGTTTTGAAAAAGAAATATATTTGAGCAAAATATTTATAACTTGTAATTAATCGAAGTAGCTTTTGTAACTAAAAGTGTCAAAAATAATATATTTTTTATACACTTACAAAATCTTCACGAAACTTATTCTTTTTCGGGCGATGTCCAAGTTAGTCCCGTGAGGGGAAGCAGCTTATCCCTACCATGCGGCACACCAAGTCGAAACTGAGTCCCGAGCGACCCTCGCCGCGGGGGCGCTTGGACCCTCAACCCTCATTAAGGAAAACTCTTAATGACTTTTTATATAAAAATATAAATTTTTTAAATATTAACATTTTTTATTTTTTATTAACATATTCAAATTCCTTATTTTCTCACAATTTCATACATATGTTATAATACAAAAAATATTAAAATTTAACAAATTCAATATTTTTATCAATTTTATGCTATTTTTGAATATAGAATGGGAGTGAAATTTACTTTCTAGTTGGTACTAGAAGGCACCCAACCCATAACCAACCCCCCTACAACATTTAAAAAAAATCTTTTTTATATTATTTTTATCAATTTAATGCTATTTTTTAATATAGAATGGGAGTTAAATTTGCTTCCTAGTTGGTACTAGAAGGTACCTAACCCATAACCAACCTCCCCTACAACATTTAAAAAAAATCTTTTTTATAGAATTTTTCCCTTCACATTTTTTCCAGGCTTAGGACTGGCAGTAATTTGTTAAATTTCAACATTTTTTGTATTATAACATATGTATGAAATCGTGAGAAAATAAGGAATTTGAATATGTTAATAAAAAATTAAAAATGTTAATATTTAAAAAATTTATATTTTTATATAAAAAGTCATTAAGGGTTTTCCTTAATGAGGGTCGAGGGTCCGAGAGCCCCCGCTGCGAGGGCCGCTCGGGACTCAGTTTCGACTTGGTGTGCCGCATGGTGGGGATAAGCTGCTTCCCCTCACGGGACTATCTTGGACACTGCCCTCTTTTTCAATTGTGTGTTGAAGTCTTCAAATTCTTTAATTTCTGTAAATGGCAATTGCAAATTATTATTTGCCATAAATCCTCTACCTTCAGCTGAACCAGTTTTCAGTAACACAGATTGGAGTAATCCATCCATTAAATCCATTTTAGTAGAAAGTTGATCCATTTAAACACTTCGGCCTTTTAATACAGTTAACAGCAGACGTGTATCTGTAAAAAATGTAAAATTCAAATATAAATACAATAAATTATTATAGAAAGTATTATATAATTAAAACTATAATATATTAAACCTGAAGAAACATGTTTTGGTTTATGTTTGTCCTTAACTTTAGCCTTCGCGACAGACATTTCTTGATCTTCTGTAACTTAATATTTCAAAATATTTATTATATTAATATTTATTTATTTAAACTTATTTATTTTATGTTACATATCATATCATGTCTAAACTAATTACAGATTTTGGAAAAAATTTAAAAACAAATGTAACGGTAATGCGGCATATATCATATAAAAATCAGTAAATAAATTTAAAACTTTAAATACCAACCTTTATTAGAATCATCTTCCGGTGTGTCAGATTTCTTAAATTGACGTGGTATTCTGCTCGTTCCTGAGAGATTTGATACAATTGAAGTAAATTTTTCAATTGATTCATCATTGCTTTCAACAGTTTTATCTGAAAATTAGTACAAAAATATAAGTTAACACTAATAAGGAACGTAAAAGCCAATATTAAAATAGTTCATGAACCTATCAGTCCAAATTCAACTTTAAAATAAATAGTTGACATTGTTGACACTAACCATCAATGAAACTAAGTTTCGGATATCCATCAGATTCCTCAAATAGGTTTGGGTATAACTTTGATGCGTGTACTTTTAAAGTATGAGCAGCTGAAAAAGGGTTTTGAATCAATCCACCAATGATTTCATCTAAAAATTGATTTATATAACTTAACAGTGAGTAAAAGAAAATATTAAAGCAGTTCATTTAGTAAAATAAACTATTAAAATTATTAATACCAACCATTATTGAAACTAAGCTTTCGATGTCCATCAAATTTATCAAATGTGTTTCGGTTCACCTTTGATTCGTGTACTTCTGAAGTATCAACAACTGAAGAAGGGTTTTGAATCAATTCACCAAAATTTGTAATGATTTCATCTAAAAATTAGTTAATGCAATTTAATAATGAGTAAAGAAAATATTTAAGTTGTTCTATTAGTAAAATAAATTATTATTAAAATTGTTAATACCAACCATTATTGACATCATATTTTCGTCTATTATATTTTTGAATTTTTCCATCCTTTCCATTATTTTGCAAACCCAATGTATCAGAAACTGAAAGGTCTTCAGGGTGATTCCTATTAATTTCGACTGGAAGTTATAATTAACAATTTAGTAATAATAAAAAAAATATTACACATTGCAATTGGTTATCGTAAATAAATTAATATATTAAAATTGAATATACTAACTATTTAAATTATTGTTTAGATTAAGAAGTCTTTTAAACTCGTCAGACTTAATGGTTTTCATTTCAGTAATTCTAGGTTTAGTTGTAGAATTTGTCGCTGTTTGATATTGATTTTCCAAAGTTTGAAAATCATTTAATTCAACCATTTCTTTTTGAGAAGCATGTGTCTCAGTTTTGCTTGTAGTTCTTTTTTTCACGTGACGGAGCAGATACTTTTTTTTATTGTTTTCGAATATCCGGGTTTTACTTTTTTAGTTTTGGGTGTTCTCAATTTACCTGCTTTCGCGAGAGCTTTTAATTCTTCTTCTGCCTATGAAGAATCAGATGCAGAAGAAGACCAATCTCTCATCACATTTGGTGCCAAAAGATTCTGCTCACTTTCTTTTCCCGCCTCTTTAATTTTTTTAAATGTATGCGGGGTTTCCGCCTGGACCCAATTCTGAGTCCGTTGTGTAAATATTCTTGTCACAAATTTTTATTTTGTCAAGTTTTTCTTTAGCTTCATCGTAACTAGCTATATGAAAGATATATAATATGAAATGTTATTACAGAGCATATTTTAAAAAAGATGTTTGATGTTATTTTTGTGACGTTAGGCTTAGAATTAAAAAAAATTATTATTATTATTTAAAGTGTGTTTTAGGTTATACTTTTTGAAAAAAATATAACAACAAAAACATTTTTTTTAATCGTAATCGTAATTATTTTACTAAATGTAGTACACATACCTCCTTCTCCAACTAAATCAACATGATAGTATAGCCAACTATCTACTGTAACTAATTTGTTTTTGACAAGGTGATGTAAAAAAGAACACGTTTCCTCGGTATAAGGCGGTGGGATGTATTTTGTTCGAAATTGATTTCGTTTTTTATCATGTTTTAACCAAAAAAGAGGTACAATGTCCGTTAACCTCCTACTTTTTGGACCACGAGTAATAAATTCGACTATTTGATAATTCAGTATTTTGTCTGGATAATTTCTGGTCTCATTTTCCATTATGAAAACTGCGTGAAATCATTAATTGAATTATTTACTTTAAGTAAATCGGTAAATTTAAAATGATAAATATAAAAAATAAAGTTGCTATTTAGCTCGCTAATGGAATAAATGTGGAATTTAAGATATAACTCGAAATTTATTGTTAAAAAAATTATCCTAAGGTATTTTATAAGTTAATTGGAAAACATAACTTAACCTCTAAAACTGTCAAAATGTTGTGGAGAAATACAATAAGTTAATATCTTTTAAAATAGTTTGAAATTAATATTCATTACATACATATTTTTTTGCGTTAAAAATCAGTTCTAGTTTTGCAGGTTTTGAGGTTATGTTATAATCACCAACCTCCTTAACCATAACTAAGTAACAGTTAAGATGTAAATTACAATTTTTTGTTACACATACCTTTGTTTAAAAACTAATGATATCTTTCATCAAAAAGTAAAAATATTTGACGAAACCGAGGAAAACTATAAACTGATTTTGGCACGTGCCAAGATATTACGTGAAAGTAAAGCAGAACACGAAATGGAAACGAAAGCCAGCTGGGCGGAAACGGAACTATTGTTGTTTGTCACATGATCACTTTTGCTGAAGGCGCGCTTTTTTAAATCTTGTAAGTTTATTTCAAATTACGTCTTTTTAAAATTTGAAGTAGAACCTAATAAATAAATAACTGTTATACGCAAATACAAAGAACTTCATATTAGTATTAATATAATTTTATTTTACATAATAATTCCGTAAATATAACAAAGAAGTAGCAGAAGGATGACTTTTAACTATAGATTCATTATTTTAGATAGAAAATATTTGTAATGTATTTGTAATATTTGTAATGTCAATAATTTTGTTTTTATACAATGTAATTTAAATTGGAAAATTTAATTATACTTAAATAAATATAATAACAAATTTTTAAATAAAAAGCTATTTAAAAATGAAATAGTAAATTTGATTTTTTGAAATTAAATTGATTTAAATTTCAATAAAATAAACTCCATTTAATTTTAGTTCGAAAATAATACTTTTATTTATCATTTATAATATTGCAAAATGCTTATGCATTGTCAATTGCGTAATAAAAATTTATCATTTTTTCATTCACGAGTGTAATGATAATTTAATATTTTTAGAAAATGTTAGTTTTCGAAGCATATTTTTATTTATTTTCATCTTACTGTAAAAAGAATTTGTCAATCGTGCAAGAAAGGAATAACATAAATTTTTAATAGCAAATCTTCTCGCAAATTTAAACTCAAACATACTAATTTGCAGCTCGCAAGACTTAATTTAAATGTTTTGCTCTCTTCTGAATGTTTGTTTTCTAACTTGCACATTTTTAAATAACTCGAATCTAATGGAAAATTAAAAATACTCTTTTTTTCTCCCAGACATTACCCTTGATAAAAATGGTATCTTCTGCTGTTATAATTTTTTTTACTTTTATAATTGTTTTGTCATTTAGGAGAATAACATTATTTGGGGAAGAATTGGTAATTATAAATTGCTTATATCTTAATTCAAAGATACTGTCTTCGGATTCTTTTAAAATTTCGATTTTTTCTGGCACAGTAGGTCTTGCGTTTTTTACAAAATTTTGTTCGTGCATACGGCGACACAGTTGAGCTAGAGGTCTATTAGGAGTACGTAAACACCTTTAATTTGTCCTAATGAACTTTCAAAAGGGAAGGCTGATATTCTGCTCAAACTGCATTTCATGAACAAAACATCATCAGCAACATGGATTAAGTGATGCGGATTAAGCACTTGTGAGGTATCTCCATAAAATGTCAGAAATTTAAAAAATATAATTAAATATTGTTTCGCATTAATACAGTATTTTTCACATAGTTTATCTGAGCATAGAATTCGCGAAGCTACGTGCAGCAGCAAAAAATGCTTGTAGAGTTTTGTTGATACCATTTCTTTCATCACAGTAGGACCAGCATACAATAAAAACAAACGATATTCAGTTGCTTTCCATTTCGCCACATATTTCATTGACCTAGGTTGCCGCTGAAACTCGCAGGGAAATTGGTTCTTCAATAACCCCATTCGCCTTGATGCTTCACTTCTTTTAGAAATACTTAACCGTCTTAATCATTTTTCAAACCAGTAATTTAGAAGCTTCTTCAATATGTCTTCTTCATTAAGTGCATACTGTCGAAAACAAAAATGAAGATCATATCTATTAATTGTATTATTTTTAGTAAGAGTAACACACCATTGTGATGTTCCGTTTGGTCTTGATTTCTAAAATAAGTGTCAGTCCTATCAGGGGCATTAACAGATGGAAACACGGTTCTTCTTTCCAAACTTTCACCCCCAACTTCGCAGCGTTCGCAAGCAAATTTGCCTACGTGTCCAACAGTGCATTTTAAAAATGCTTGTGCTGGGGTGTCGCATATAATGCATTTTATAGAAATTTGAAAATGCTTTCCATCGATTTCAATTCCGTTTTGAAGCATTTCATTAATTTCTCCAACAAATCCTTCCAAGTATTTATTTATATCTTCTGGCTTAGAAACTCCAAAGTAAATATCTAGAGCAAATGGTTCATATATATCTGTACTCGAATGAATTTTACAAAGTATTGGCCAGAAATTTTGATTTCCTGATTCCACTAAAGGAACGCCATCACAATTAATTTGTAATTCAATTTGGTTATTTGGGTGTAATTGGGTATTAATGCAATTTAACAATCCTTTTTTTAAACCCAAATAAACAAATTGTCCCATCGATACATCCTTATCCATCATCGGTATTATATTAGATTCAGCTCCTTTTGTTCTGATTAAAATTTAAAATAAATTTAACTTTTTGTGGGGGAGAGACACGATTTTTTAATGAAAGCTGAGGTTTTTTACTAAAAGGACATATATATAAAAAGGGGTCCTAGAATGTTTAAACACTGAAAAAAAGATTTTCTACCAAATGGAGCCAAAAACCGGGTTTAGAGCCCTCCGGTCAGTGGAAAACCCTTTTTTTCAATGTTTAAACATTCTAGTCCCACTTTTTCATATATATGTCCTTTTAGTAAAAAACCTCAGCTTTCGTTTTAAAAAAATCGTGTCTCTCCTACCAAAAAAGTCAAATTTATTTTAAATTTTGATTTTTTTAGGTCAAATTTTTTTTTAAATGCTTATTGCCAATCGAAATTGTTTAAGAGTAAAAAATTATCAAAGTAAACATTGCACCGTAAGACTCCTTGATCACTTGACGTGGAATCGCTCATATGTATAAGTACTACAAAATGTATATATATATACATACATATATATATATATATATATATATATATATATATTTATATATATACAAAAAAGTACCTAAATATATTATTAAAAATAATTATCAAAAATTACTATTTTTATCATGAAGTAGTATATCTTTTAATGCCTGAAGAATAAAACCAAAAAGTGAGGTTATGTTTACTTATTATACTTTCTTATTTTAGGGAACATCCAAAAATGTATACAAACCTTCAAGGAGTTGATTCTCAACAATTTCATGATCGCTATTTTCCTGAATATTTTCATTGTGCATTGCTATAGAAAAAATGCATAAATGAATTTTAGATACATAATTTTATTTCCATTTTAATGTTTTACAAAAAGTGTACAAACCTTCATGTTCATGATCTTCTGGAGCTTCATGAGTGATATTCTTATCACTGCTTACTATATCATTTTCATTTTGTACTATTATAAAAGACAAAAACATAAATCAATTTTAATAAATATATAATTTGAAATACACTCATACAGTAATACAAGCAACAAGCATCATATATACCTTCATCATCACTTGAGCTTTGAAAATCCTGTATATATTTTTTAATAGCACGATGTTTTTTTACTCGTAGGCGTAGCTTCTCAATTGCTTTTCGCTTTTTATCATTTACGTCGTGATTATTCATTTTTTTAAAAAACAATTTCTAAATATAATCTTGAACACAATATAATCTTGAACACAATATATATATATATATATATATATATATATATGGGCAATTCCACGTGAGATTTTAGTCGACCTCTTAAAATCGGCCAAAAAATTTTTTTTTCTATTCTGTATAGAAAAAAACAGATACGTATTTTTTTATTTTTGTTTAATTGTCAAAATTTTTGAGTTATGAATTTTCGAAATTTTGCATTTTTAATCATAGACTTATATTCAGTTGCTTATAAGTCCGAAAATATTGAGTTTAGAAAAAAGTTGTCACAGAACGAAAGTTTTAGTTTTCTTTCGACTTTTAGGAAATGAAAACAAACAATTTTTTTTTCATTTTTCATTAAAAAAATAAAAAAATTTTATAAACAAATTAATTTTTTTTAACCTATTAAACTTGTTAGGCTCACTCTGAAACTTTTTGCAAAACCTTCTTATCATTTACAGGTATGTTTTAAAAAAAGAAAATTAAAAATTTATCGTACCCAAAGTTAAAAAAAATTAATTTGTTTATAAAATTTTTTTATTTTTTTAATGAAAAATGAAAAAAAAAATTTTTGTTTTCATTTCCTAAAAGTCGAAAGAAAACTAAAACTTTCGTTCTTTGACAACTTTTTTCTAAACTCAATATTTTCGGACTTATAAGCAACTGAATATAGGTTTATGATTAAAAATGCAAAATTTCGAAAATTCATAGCTCAAAAATTTTGACAATTAAACAAAAATAAAAAAATACGTATCTGTTTTTTTTCGATACAGAATAGAAAAAAAATATTTTTGGCTGATTTTAAGAGGTCGACTAAAATCTCACGTGGAATTGCCCATATATATATATATATATATATATATATATATATATATGTAAGTAGCAATAGGATCAACATACTTAGCAGACAGAAAAGTATCTGAGACTGCACATGCGCTTATGAGAATAGGGTCTGAGTGGGAAACACCAAACTGAGAACCCAACAAAATGTATTATTAATTTTTAAAATTAATGTAAATTGTAGTATATTATTTAATAAATTAATTTTTAAGTGTTAGTTTGGTTAACAAAAATCTATATTAATTACATAAATCATTGCATAATTTAGTTTCATCTAATTCAATATATAATTACAAAATTAGAGAAAAATTTGTTTATTTTCAAAAATAACAACTTTTCAAAATTTAAAAATGGAAGATTTTTCAGATTTAAACAGTTAAAAAATATGCATTAAATATATTCATCTATTTTAATATTATATATGTAGAATAACTGATGCAAATTTAATTTTTCTTCACTTTGGGAACACTTTGGAAAATCCCAAAGTTAGGTTAAGTTGGGTTTACCCAAACTGGAAACAGGTACATATTTTTTAATAATAATAGTAGTAGTAATAATAATTAAAATAATAAAATTACAAATTAAAAAGTATTATAATTTAATTTAATTTGAATATTTTTATTGTATAATTTGCGCATAAAAATGTTTTGTATGTATAACTCATAAAATTTGTCAGGATTTGTTGTAAAACAAACATTTGTTAATCAAAATTAATTAATTTCTATTATTATATTGTAATTTAGTTTATTTTAATTATTAAATGTAATTTGACCCTTATTGTGATTTTTAAATAGACATTGGGTTTAAATTGGGAAATCCCAACCTGAGTATGGGTTTTAAATTACTATTAATGACCTCATTTTTATCACTTGAAAATTAAGAATCTCACATATATTTTTCTAAATCGTTTAGGAAATGATTTAAATAATAATACAGATAACTTAAACATTTTATTTTTTCAATTTTCATACTTTGGGAAGCCCCAGTCTGGTCCAGACTGGGGCCCAATTTCACTTTGGGCAACTTTGGGAAGATTTCCACACGGGATCTTCAAATACAACCATATTTTCGTAATCAGCGACCATAAAAACCTTGAGTAACAAGTTTCAAGTGAGTCTAATAAATTTCTGATTTTGACAGCTGTCATTATTTATCTTCAAATACACACATCAATTTCGAAATTAGCGACCCTAAAAACCCCCATAAACAAGTTTCAAGAAAGTCTATTAATTTTTGATTTTGAAATCTGACAAGAATTATTTCCAACACAAACATCAATTTCGTAATCAACGTCCCTTAAAGCCTTCAGTAACAAGTTTCAACCGAGTCTAATAAATTTCTGATTTTGGCAGCTGTCGCGATTAATTTCCAACACAAACATCAATATCGTAATCAGCGTCCTTAAAAACCTCGAGTAACAAGTTTCATGCGAGTCTAAAAATTTCTGATTTTGACAGCTGTCATGATTAATCTTTAAATACAAACATTAATTTCGTAATTGGCGACCCTAAAAACCTCCAGTAACAAGTTTCATGCGACTCTAATAAATGTCTGATTTTGACAGCTGTCATGAATAATCTTCAAATACAAACATCAATTTTGAAAATAGCGACCTAAAAAAAACCCATGTAACAAGTTTTAAGAAAGTTTATTAAATTTTGATTTTGGCAGCTGGCATAATTAATTTTCAACACAAACATCAATATCGTAATGTGCGTCCCTAAAAACCTCGAATAACAAGTTACAAGAAAGTCTTTTAAATTTTTATTTTGACAGCTGTCATGATTATTCTTCAAATACACACATTAATTTCGAAATTAGCGACCCTAAAAACCCCCATAAACAAGTTTCAAGAAAGTCTATTAATTTTTGATTTTGGCAGCAGTCATGATTAATCTTCAAATACAAACATCAATATCGTAATCAGCGACCTTAAAAACCTCCAGTAACAAGTTTCAAGCGAGTTTTTTAAATGTTATGAAAGAAAACACAGAAAAATAAACCAATTAATTAATTACACTGGGTAACAAAAAATTGTCAATTTGTGCTTATTTCCAAATTTTTTTGTTTATTAAAAGATTGGGTATCAGTGAACAAGAAAATAGTACTTTAGGTTTTTATTAAAGCCGCCATTTTGAATTTTTGAAAGCTGACTTCGTATTCGTAATCTGCGACCCCAAAAACCCCCGAGTAACAAATTTGAAGCCATTACGATGATGAAAAATTGATACTCACCAATGCTTAAATTCCCAGTCATTTTTACTAGGGCGTATGAATTATTAGGGGAGGGGGTACTCGTTATATACACGTCCCCTGCAATTTTTACATTACTTTTCAGTTTGGGTTCTTAAAGATAAAGGTTTGAGTTTTTTTTAAGCTTTATTAGAGCTTTTTATATCTTCTCATTTTCTTTTTACAGGACTTCAAAAAGTGCAAAAACACCGTTTTTTAATAATCCACCCCCCTATTTTAAGAGTTTGAATAAATTAACATTTTTAAAAATTATTTTCTTTTTTACTGACACACCCAAAGTTTCAATAAACACAAAAATGTTGAAATAAACACAACATGACCATTTTTTTGTTACTTAGTGTTATATTGAGACGACCAAATACACTTTTTAAAAATGTAAATTTTAAGATTAATTAATCATTAAAATATGTGTATTAATTATTAATCAAATATAAGTAGTCTTTTATTTAGTAATTAATAATTTTCATTAGTTATTTAAAATTATTAATTTAGCCCTTTAACGACGAGATGTGCTGCTTTTCAACATGAATTTAAATCTCTTACAATTATCAGAACAAATCCATAAAAGTTTTTACACAGGGAAAAAAGTCTGACTACGTTTACACCTTAAATTTAGCCCATGACTTTCACATAAGTCTGTCCTTGTTTAACGAGGTTGACTCCGTTTACACCTTAAATTCAGCCTCAAAATGAAGCTGAGAGTAAAACTTTTTTTAAGTGTGTAAAAGTACATATCCTACTATTTTTGAGGTCACTCTTTCGAATGGCGTTGTTAAAATTTTCAAAAATAATATTTAATCCTTCTTTTATTCAAAAATGCTAAAAAATGTCAAGTTATTTCAATGTAATTTTTTTCTCTGCCATAACGCTTTTCAAATACTCTCTAAATTTGAATTAGTAAAAATGTTTACTAATTTGAATTAGTGACTGACTTTTTTCTTTTGAATAAGTAAACTTTACTAATAAATTAGTAGAAATGACTATTTATTAGTAAAATTTACTAATTAAAAAGCAAAAAGTTAGTCACTAATTTAAATTAGTAAACATTTTTACTAATTCAAATTTAGAGAGTACAACAAAAAAGTATCAGAAACGTGTTCCCGATAGTTGTACTTAAAAAATATATGCTTGAAATTTGTTACTCGGGAGTTTTTAGAGTCGCTAATTACGAATATGAAGTCAAATTCCAAAAATTCAATATGGCGCACTAATTTCTAAAATTTGATAAAATCTGATTAAAATTTGATCCTCAAGGATTTTTGGGGTGGCTAATTACACAGGTTTACAAATTAAAAACTTTTTTTTGCCAATCGAATGAAAATTGAGAGAGCTACAGTCGATTCAAGTTCAAATTTCATGTAAATTTCGATGATTTTTAGACACTTGACTAACTTTTGTTAATTTTTTCCACAACAAACAGTAGAAAATATTTAGATTTAAAATTTTTTATTGATAGCTTATTCCATTGAGAAACTTTTGAGCCCTTGTGGATCTTGATTGGATTAAAAATGAAAATTCTACACTACATTTAGTGCACGAAACTACTTTGTCATTTTTAGTATACTTTTAAATATTTGCAGCAAACATGCAAATAGTAAAATTAAGTTAAGTGCTAAAGTTACTATAATCACACATCAAGAAATTCTAGAGTTGCTCAATTCGAATACAATGTCAAATATCAAAATTTCAAAATAGCGGATCCAATATGGCGGACGAGTTTTTTTAAAAATCGATTAAATTTATGACAATTTCGTTACTCGGGGTTTTTCGGTGTCGCTGATGACGACTCTGATGTCAGATTTTAAAAATTAAAAATGGTGGCTTCAATAGAGCAGACGAGTTTTGGCTCTCTGATTAGGTCTCTGATTACAAATTCGATGTCATATTTTGAAAATTCAAAGAGGTGGATTCAGTCTGTGCGAACATATTTTGAAAGTTTAAAGATAAACTCATGAAAATTAATACTTTTGGATTTCTGAGGTCTCTAATTCCAAAACCAACATCGGTTTAAAAATTTTTAAATTGATGTTATGTTGATGGAATATAAAAACTTTAGGGGAGACTGGGGCGAAAAGTTAAATTTTGCATAAATGATTTTTTTGCAATATAATCCGCTTAGATGCAAATATTTGTATATCAATATTGTAGGGCAACTTGTCCTCTACAACTTTCAATAAATAAGTTGCTGATATTTTCGCATAAAATACAGGTTTTGTCCTTTTTTGAAAATTTTGTTTATTTGAACTTTTCGCCCCATGCTGGGACGAAAAGTTAAATTCAATTTTTTAGCCTACTAAAACTATTTTCTAGTAGGTGATAAGTATTAGATAAGTTACAGTATACGTAAACAAGTAATTTAGTAAATAAAAGATCTTTGTTTATTTAAAAAAAGCTTTAGAATAGTTGTAAAGTTAAAAAATTAAAATTTCAAAAAAAAAATTTTTTTGTTTATTTCATGTGAACGGTCTTGTTTTTTGACAGAGTACTTGCCCAATGTTAAATAAATAATTTTTAAACAAACAAACCTAAAAAAACGAAAAATAAAAAAAAATTAAATACATGTAAAAATACATTTAACTTTTCGCCCCAGGGTGCGTTTTTGTCTTTCACAACAAATATAGAAAATCTAACTAAAGATATTTAGCAAATACCTTTAGGTATCTCTTTAGGGGACCCAAATAATGAAGTAAAAAAATCGCGGTGAGGAAAATGCAAAAAATATACTTAAAAGTTGATATTTTCTTTTTTCGAAACAATTTTCAAAAGTAGGTTGAAAAAAACTATCAATGTAGACACCACAAAAATTAATAGAATTGCACACAACTCCGGACATTTATTTAGGGTGATAATACCCTTCTATAATTAAAATTACAATGCTCCAATTATTCCCGTTCGAAAGATAATGAATTTTAACGGTTTTGGCAGTTTTACTTTTCGCCCCAGTCTCTCCTACTCTAATTGCAATAAACTATCTTAATTTTAATTTTCAATAAATTTTTATAACCTTTTACTGCAATACATTTTAAATATATGTAATTAACTTTATCAAAGTACATTTAAAAAACAAAAGTTTTTAAATAATAAATTAAAATGATTTTTTTAAATGTTTTCGAGCCCTTTTACATTCTTCATCTCCCTCCTTGATGTTTTCAGTGTCTGTGTTTTCGAATGAGATTTAAAATCTATTGCAGTTAAAAAATTATAAAAATTTATTGAAAATTAAAATTAAGATGATTTATTACAATTAGAGTAAAGTTTTTATATTCCATCAACATAACATCAATTTAAAAATTTTTAAACCGATGTTGGTTTTGGAATTAGAGACCTCAGAAATCCAAAAGTATTAATTTTCATGAGTTTATCTTTAAACTTTCAAAATATGTTCGCACAGACTGAATCCACCTCTTTGAATTTTCAAAATATGACATCGAATTTGTAATCAGAGACCTAATCAGAGAGCCAAAACTCGTCTACTCTATTGAAGCCACCATTTTTAATTTTTAAAATCTGACATCAGAGTCGTCATCAGCGACACCGAAAAACCCCGAGTAACGAAATTGTCATAAATCTAATCGATTTTTAAAAAAACTCGTCCGCCATATTGGATCCGCCATTTTGAAATTTTGATATTTGACATTGTATTCGAATTGAGCAACTCTAGAATTTCTTGATGTGTGATTATAGTAACTTTAGCACTTAACTTAATTTTACTATTTGCATGTTTGCTGCAAATATTTAAAAGTATACTAAAAAAGACAAAGTAGTTTCGTGCACTAAATGTTGTGCAGAATTTTCATTTTTAATCCAATCAAGATCCACAAGGGCTCAAAAGTTTCTCAATGGAATAAGCTATCAATAAAAAATTTAAAATCTAAATATTTTCTACTGTTTGTTGTGGAAAAAATTAACAAAAGTTAGTCAAGTGTCTAAAAATCATCGAAATTACCATGAAATTTGAACTTGAATCGACTGTAGCCTTCTCAATTTTTATTCAATTTTATTCTGTAATATATGGATTGAAAGATAATTTAATTACCTTTCCAACGACATTCTATTCATCATTTTTGAACGAGTTGATTTTCCTACAGGTAAATTTAAGTGCCGTCGCTGCTTAAAAATACAAAATTTGAAGCTACAAAAAACTAAACGAGGGAAAAAATTAAAACTATGATTTTCTTACTCAGAAAACACCTACTAATCGAAAAAAAAATGTTTTGTTCGATTGGCAATTTCACTGTAAACCAGTGTTACGAATCTGAAGTCACTTTCAAAACATTTAAAATAGCGGATGTAATATAGCATACTCGTTTCATAAAATTTACTTAGATTTTCTTTGCACAAAAAGTACAGAATTTGGTTTCCGGTCAAATTTGTTTTAGATTTTGGATATAAGTTTGATGAGTTAAAGTAATTTGGAACAAATGTAACCAATAAATATTAACAAGTTTGATCGGGAACTACTTTATGTACTTTTTGTGCGTCCTCTTTGTTACTCGGGGGTATTTTGGTTCGGGGGAATGTACGGTAATCTCAACTAATCTATATTTCTCAATACATTTCGAATTCAATGAGGTAAAGATTGGAACTGCGAAGAGTACTTAATTTTTTTCTAAACCTTAAAGGTTTATATTTTATAAACTGTTTCAGAACTGATCTACCGTAACCTATTTTGAATTTTTTAAATCTAACTTCAGATTTGTAATTAGCCACCCCAAAAACCCTTTAGAATTTTTTGAATATTTTGACCACGCTATTCAAAAGAGCGACCCCAAAAATAGTAGGATATGGACTTTTGAAAACTTTTATGGATTTGTTCTGATATTTGTAAGAGATTTTTTCAAACTAGATTTTGAAGAGGACAAGACCATCTACAAGACCCAAGAAAGAAAATTAAATTATACTTAAAAGAAAAAAAATGACAAGCAAAACAATTTTCTTTCACTATTCATTCAAGTTTTACCACTCAAAGTTCAAATGTGCATAAGTACCTTCTTTAAATTTAACTTTTTTAAAAAATAAAAAAATACGTGTCTCTTTATTTTTCATGTACAATAACATATTTTAGCGACAGCTAAATCTATGACTTAAAGTTAGTCGACCTGCCTGATTTGAAATAGATTCAGCATAGCGTTATATTCCTCACTCGCTAACGCTCGCTCGGTATAAATATAAAATAAATAAATAAATATATGTCTGCAAAATTTTGTCCGCGTATAACTTGAAAACGTCTTGACCGATTTAAATAAAATTTGGCAATCTTTTAGGTATTGATCTAACTTAAAATATTAGCTATATTTGATGGAGATTTTTTATGATAAAATTGATACTGCAGAAATTCAAGAATACCTGTGATACGATACTTGCATTATGCTACTGGGAAAAAACTTTGATAGTAATTGTTTTGTTATTATAATTCTAGATTTAACTTTTAGGGATGTTTTGAGCATTGTAAAGGCAAAAGTTAAACAGGGTGTGTATTATTATGTTTTTTAACAAACAGTACGGTTTCTCCCAGCTTTCTTAACATTTTTCTAAGTGTATCTTTTCTTATCAAATATAAATTTTCTTGATAAGTATTAACAAAAAAGAAAACTACAAATGGCTACAAAAATTTACTTATTATATAAAAATACTCTTCGACGGGGTTTTTTTTACTAATACTTTTAACAGGGGTTCTACCAACTGGTAAAAAACGGGAATTATGCAAGAATTTATTTTAATCGGGAAAAACTGTGAATTAAGCTTGCAATATAGGTAGTATTTTAGATTTTAGCAATTTTGATACAATTAGATCGAATTCGACTTTACTATAACTCCAAAAGTTAGTAGAAATTTTCGATTAACTTATAATAATATAATTAAAATTTCTACAAATAAATAAATCACTGATTTACAATAATATTATTTTTCTAATGAAATAGTTAATGGTAGCTAATTATTATTTTTCCGGTCAAATTAAATTCACCACTATTTCCCATTTTTGGAGACTGGTAGGCACACTATTAAATGTATTTGAAGAAACTAAAACCCGTCGAAGACGGGTACGACAGCTAGTTGGTAAATAAAACTTAAATATTGATCAGTCGATTGATTTTGAAAATTTAAATTTTACTTCAAATTCGTATTCAGCGTCAAAAACCCCCGATTAGCCAGATTCAAGCAAATTTGATAAATTTTTAACAATACTTTATGTATGACCGCCATATTGGATATTTACATTTACATTTTCTGTATCGCCAACATGACTCTCATAAAGCACAAAACTGAAAGCAATAAATATCTCCAGCACATGCCAGTAATTTAAACTACCTGCAGACTCGCCGTCCGGACGCACCAGCGAGTTCCCTTCCACAGCGTCCGAAGCACGTGCACTTTGCGGAACACTCCATAGGATCTTTAGATCAAAATTAGAGACTAAAGATTCCCCAGTAGTCCAGTTAAGCGCCCCTGAATTCAGACATGATAAAATAAGCTTCCTCGTAGATCCTGGGTCGGACATTAATCACGTAAAGATGTGTGCGTTAAATCCCGTACTCACACTTGTCCCGGACAAATGTCTTGAGATTACAGTAATAACTAATCACGCTGTCAAAACAATGGGAACCATTCAGTTAACTATCGATAACGTTCAAGTAGAATTTCACGTTGTCAAAACTGTTTTCCCATTTCGACCCATGGTATCCTTGGGAGACCATATCTGCGACAAGTCCAAGCCCAAATTTCTTTTAGACATAACACCCTGGTGACCATATCTTCCATAGTGACCCCTATTAATTTCGTTGATTAGGAATCACTGGAGGCTAAAAGAACCTTAAGGTCTGAAATAAAACCGTTTGCTCGAGTCCTACGCATAAAACCACGTACAAAAACACCAGTCACGATAGACATTACAAATACAGGGTTAAAAGAAGTGTATCTTCCTCGAATCAAAACACTAGAAGGACTTTACCTGGGTGAGGCTATTGTTACAAATAAGGATGGTGTGTGCCATGCTATGACAATCAACACTACCGAAAATGACATTGACATAACTGTTAAAGCTCAGAAGTTAATTCCGTTCGATTTTTGTAAATTCCCCGGTGAAGAATTTACAGATTCTGAGGTAGAAGACACTCAGTTCGATTCGAAACAAAACTACACTGTAAGAGGCATCAAGGTCAAGAATGCGTTGTACTTGGCTCATATATGCTATGCTAATATATTTCATTTAAATGGTGAACAACTATCGTGCACTCGCCATATCCAGCATAGAATTCCGATCATCGACGATAAAATTATTCACAAGAAACAATATAGGTCCCCTGTCGAAGCCTTAAAACAGATTGACGTTCAATTAATAAAACAGTTTAATAGCGAAATCATAGGACATTCTAATTCCCTATTCAACTCGCCATTGCTGATCGTCCCAAAGTATCTTGACGCGTTGGGTGAGAAAAGGTAGCGTGTTGTGGTAGATTAGAGTCTTAAACGAAAACATAATAGATGACGCTATTCCACTGCCCAACATAACCTCAATATTCGATAGGTTGGGCACCGCACGCTACTTCACTGTCTTTGACCTTACCAGTGGTTTCTACCAGGTGGAAACCCACCCCGATGAAAGGCACAAAACGACCTTCTCGTCTCGCAATGGTCACTACGATTATAAGCGAATGCCCCGCCTACATTCCAACGGCTACTAAATAGCGTTCTAAGTACTATTTCACCGAACTCTTAAAAAAGGACACCGAGTGGAAATAGGATAAACCCCAAAAGAAAAGTTTTCATTATCAAAGACGATAGTTGTGCCGTGAACATATTTTACAGTATCCGAACTTTAGTGAAACCTTTAAATTAACGTGCGACGCTTTAGAACACGCTGTAGGCGCAATTCTAACGCAAGCAAAGGACGGCATTAATTTGCCTGTGTGATATTACTCAAAAGTGTTGAACAAAGCGGAATAATCTTACCCCAAAGCTAAGAAGGAGTGCTTAGCCATACTGTACGCGACCGAGCATTTCAAACTCATTTCAAAAGCATTTCAATATTATAGTTTTCTTTTAAATTATTTTGATTTATATCATTAATTAAACACACACGTTCATTGTCATAAACATCACTTTCAAACGTAACTTTACTTTTATTCTCGATTCATAAATTGACTAGATTTAAATCCTTTATTTCATTTAAATCATTTTTATAACAATCGCGATGTTCAGAATCATCCATTATTCTTAAACTTTGCAAATATTGAATATCGTCATTACCTTTTTCACGAATACTATTCTCCGCAGACAATCGACCGAAAGAGACAAGCGATTTCTGTATTAATATTCCTTGAACACTTATTACACTTTTCTCATAAACAACAATACTTCTATTTTTTAAGAACCAATCATTTCCAAGTATCACGCCATTTGATAACTTTGGAACAATCAAGAACACGGATTCATATATATCTTCACCCACATGCATCTTCCACAGAATTTGGTTTTTTAAGTGTGTCGCTTTTTCTGATAGACGGAAACAGGACAACACTTAAAACGGGCAAATCGATAATTTGGTGGTATTGTTTAAGGGGGTCACCCCGTGTGATGGGTTCAAAAAATCGATTTTTTTTGCATGAATTGCATCTATAACATATGTAGAATATGTGGATAAAGCGATTTTTTGATATATAACATCCTTAACCACTTCGGTGGCGTGGCGTTCCAATTGGCGTTCCACGTCCCTGGCCAAAAGTGGCGAAAATAGCGAAATGGCGTTCCAAATTTTTCTAGATTTTTTAAGAGTATAATTAATTTTAATCTACTGCAATACTATATTTCTATGTTTTCAATATCAGGGAACAAAAAAATAACAATGAAAATTTGTTTTTTAAAGATTTTCATTGTTTTTTTGGACGTTGCAAAATGTCATTTTTAATACTTTTCTACGAATGGCGTTCCACTTTCGCTCAAATATTGATAAATAAACTCAAGATCTTTCTGTGGGAAATAATATTTATTTATATCTTAGAATCTCTGAATCGTCGAATTGTGTTATAGAATCATTTGTAAATTGTTATAAACAAATTGTATAAACAAATTGTTAATAAAGACGATGTGTTCAATGAATTTTAATAAAAATTGATACTCGGGGGTTTATGGGGTCGCTAATAACGAATCCGATGTCAGTTTTTAAAAATTCAATATGGCGGATTCAATATGGCGGACTAGTTTATAAAAAATTGATTGAATTCGCTTGAAACGTTTTACTCCGGGCTTTTTGGGGTCGCTGATTACGAATCCAATGTCAGTTTTGCAAAATTCAAAATGGCGGATTAAATATGGCGGACGAGTTTATAAAAAATTAATTGAATTCGCTTGAAACATTTCACTTGGGGGTTTTTGGGATCCATGATTACGAATCCGATGTCAGTTTTGAAAAATTCAAAATGGCGGATCCAATATGGCGGACGAGTTTATAAAAAATTAATTGAATTCGCTTGAAACATTTCACTTGGGGGTTTTTGGGATCCTTGATTACGAATCCGATGTCAGTTTTGAAAAATTCAAAATGGCGGATCCAATATGGCGGACGAGTTTATAAAAAATTAATTTAATTCGCTTGAAACATTTTACTCGGGGGTTTTTGGGATCCCTGATTACGAATCCGATGTCAGTTTTAAAAAATTCAAAATAGCGGATCCAATATGGCGGACGAGTTTATAAAAAATTTATTGAATTAGCTTGAATCGTTTTACTCAGGGGTTTTTAGAGATGCTGATTCAATATGGCGGACGAGTTTATAAAAAATTAAGTAAATTCGCTAGAAACGTTTTACTCGGGTTTACTGAAGGGTTTGTGGTCAATGGTTATGCGCCTAGCTAAAGCACCTTTTGCAAAACGGTTTATCGCATTTATTACATAGCCATGGAGTGTCCGTTCTAATTTTTTTAAAACAAATTTCGCTTTTCAAGCGCTTGCTTTTAGTATGTTTAGTATGTCTGAGAAACAGGTTACCACTGCGTTGCGCGGGAGTTGATTCAATTTCATGTCTTTCGTGTTTGGCATATACCTATGATTCGTTCGAATAAATGTCTAATGACGTTTTATTCCTCATATAATTTTGCGAACAAAAAAAATAACTGTATTAGTTATCTATAAGCAGGGTAGGAGAGCGTGGAGTAATAGGAGCTTTTAAATTGCATGTACTTAGAATCCCTAAATTTCGCTGCAATTCCAATAAAATCTTCGACAACCTTTGTTTCTGTCATTCGAAAAGAAATGATCACATTTTTGGCGTGCTCTGAGTAGAGAACATTTTCTCTATCGAATGCATGTTGGTCGTTGAAATATAAGCAAAAAAAACCTTGGCTCATTTTTGCTGCAGCTCATAATAAGTTACTTTCCTGAATCATTTTAACTATTGCTTTTCATGTTAAACTCATATTAAATTCCTAATCAGCATCTCTAAAAACCCCTGAGTAAAACGATTCAAGCTAATTCAATAAATTTTTTATAAACTCGTCCGCCATATTGGATCCGCTATTTTGAATTTTTCATAACTGACATCGGATTCGTAATCAGCGATCCCAAAAACCCTCTAGTAAAATGTTTTAAGCGAATTCAATCAATTTTTTATAAACTCGTCCGCCATATTGTATCCGCCATTTTGAATTTTTTAAAACTGACATCGGATTCGTAATCAGGGATCCCAAAAACCCCCGAGTAAAATGTTTCAAGCGAATTCAATTAATTTTGCTTCCTCATAAGGAAGCTTTGCATTCGTGACGATTTTCAATTTTTCAAAACATGGTTATATGGACTCATTTTCATCTAGGATATATGTATATTAAATTCTGAGCAAATCTCCAGATGTATGTGTGTATGTGTGTGTATGTGTGTGTGTATGTCACAAAAAATTGCGTACAAATTATCTGTAACAAATTTAAATGGATTGCCCTAAAATTTTGCAGGTTTATTGCAGTCATTAATACCTAAAATCTGACACAAGGATTTTCAAATTTATCCACAAAAATTTTTTTTATACAATTTTTTCAAAATTAAAAAAAAAATTTTGTATTTTTTTAAATAACTTTTTTATTTCTTAATATTTTCATAAATTATTCTCAAAATTACATTCCTTACAAGAAAACGAATCGATTGATATATACAAAGTGCACATTTCATCAAAATTTATAAAATTAATCAATATTTTTCTTTTTCACAAAAAATTCAAATTTTGCGTTTTTTTAAATATTACCTTAACATATTAAAATTCAATTAAGCAATTGGTTTATTATATTTTGAGGAAGCGAAATGGTCATAAAATGAACAACAACGTCTAAAAAAACAATGAAAATCTTAAAAAAACAAATTTTCATTGTTATTTTTTTGTTCCCTGATATTGAAAACATAGAAATATATTGTTGCAGTAGATTAAAATTAATTATACTCTTAAAAAATCTAGAAAAATTTGGAACGCCATTTCGCTATTTTCGCCACTTTTGGCCAGGGACGTGGAACGCCAGTTGGAACGCCACGCCACCGAAGTGGTTAAAAAGTTATAACACTGATAAGGTAAAGTGTTGGAGCGGGCGGTCGCGCGACGAGCTTTCAGCAGCGCGTGAGCGATGCTCCCCGACAAGCCAGGATGAATGCACGAGAGAATCAGGCAACTTTAAATGACTTCTATGAGGAGCCGGAAGGTGTCCTTTATGGTCCAGGCATAGCAGATTAATCGTAAGTCAATAATGAAACATTTCATGGTCTTATTCGAACTTGAACATTTAAACGCGTTTTTCTCGAAACCATGTTTTTCGAACTGGTGACCATGATTTCTCAAAAACTACTTAACCGATTTCGTTCAAATTTATAGAGTATATTCAGAACATGTATGGTATCGCCCGAACCAGGATAATTGAAAAAGGTCAAGTAAGGTTTTTATATACAACAAAATAAACACAAAAAATCGCATTTAAAAAAAAATTTAAACCTCTGTAAAAAATTCAATTTTTAATATTTTCAAAATATCCTGGTTCCGGCGATAGCCACAGAATCACAGATTAAGAAGCAATTTCATTTTTTGATTTCAGTTCAGTCAATCAGTCGGAATCGTGGTCACCGATGGACCACTTATTTTTCACCAAAGCCACTTTAGAGTATTATAAGTCGTACAAAATTAAGTATTTTTTAATTTAAAAAATTTTTTTTTGTAGTTCAAATGTTACTCAATAAATAGGAAAAAAGTTTGAAGTTCTAAGTTTTTATGCATCCAAAATAAAAATTCCCAAAAAATGCTAAAAAACAGGCCGTCACACGGGGTGACCCCCTTAAGATATCCATAAAACCAGGGTTGCCAGACAAGTACCCGACCGCTCCGCCACTACTACGAGACAATACCGCCAAAAACAGCTATTTTTTGAATATCTTGGCGCATATTTATAAAATATTATATATAACGATATAAAATAAGGAAAAAATTATAATGTTAAATATATATAATTTTTTAATAGTAATATTGATAATAATAATAATAATAATATAAATTTAAGAATATAACGCATTTTTATTAAATAATATTATACAATCATTTTCAGATTTTTACATATTAGGACAATAATACTCTTTCGGTATAATTTAGTTAATTTTAATTATTTGGTAATTTTGATTTTGGTATTGTTATTATAAAAATACTTTAAAAAATACTTCTGTAAGAAGTTCATGGAATTCCACGTCAAGATCACTTCTAGAATCAAGAGTTTGTAGTAAATCACTTTCTTGATTTTCGTCAGCGCGATTACCTTGTACTTGTTTTTTAGGGTCGTACATTTCTTCGGAGTTAAATAAATTCAACATTTTTCTAGTTGGTTCAAATGTTGTGCAGCACAATTTGCTAGACTGAAAATAACGTAAACGTTGAGTACTTTTAAACAAATACGAACGATCAAATTAACACTGAGAAAACGATTTATTTGATTAAAAATTTTTTGTTTAAATCAGTTATTTAGATACTTTTATTACAAGATATTTTAATTCATTTAGAAATTTCTCACCATAAGATTGATTCTGATGCGGAGAAGCGCTGTAAGCATCTCCTTACTTAGTTTGTTTCTTAATCGATTTTTGATTATGTTCATTATGCTGAACCCCCCTTCCACGGCTGCGTTGCTGAGTAGTAAAGAGAGCAACTTAATCACATATTCTGCTAGCTCTTTGAAAATTTGTTGTCCTGCTTCATTTTTTAACCTCCAAACACAACCCCAAAATTTTATGATGTCTATATCTTCTAAAGATGCGCCTGACTCCTTGACACAAATGGTATTCAGCGTAACAGATCCTAGGGCAATCCACTGACTTTCGAGAATCGATATATCAATATCAGAAGCTAAAAAACAAATAAATGGAACAAAGGTATTGGAAGCAATTATTATATTAGAATTGAGGATGTGTTTTGTGGATTATTTCACGGCTGGATTATTTACTGAGGAGATCTAAAGATAGATTTTGAAATTCGGGCCAAGCCGTTCTTGCTAAAGCTACCGACAGCGCGAAACACCTCATTTTTTCAATGGACCCCTGACACGAAGGCAGTCTTTCTAGAAGCTCCTGAGTGAGTCGAAGAAGAAATTGTGCGCACAATTCTTTTACAGAATGTAGTGCTGATGGCGAAAGTCTGACTTCTTCGGCAGTTCTGTGGAATTTTTCTCCATAAACAACTTGGTCGACTGGTCGAAGATTTTCTTGCCTCGATAAAGCCTGCTTCATGGCATCTATTTCTGATAAACGAATCATGCCAGGTTCAGATTGACGCATTTTCTCAGGTCCAATGATTCTAGCTCCCAAAGAAAGAACCAGTGCGTAAACTTTGCTGATGTCTGCACAATTACTCTGAAATACAATGTTGATTCGAGTAACATCTCTTAATATTAGAGTTAAAAATGAGAGATACAAGAAATGCGATAAATCGTTGTGAAGTCGAGATAATTCTTTAGCAGTATGACATTTTTCGAAAGATGTGGATGCAGCAACCACCTCAAAATGAGACTTAGAGGCATATGCCTCTAAGTCCAAATGACGCGAAACTGCTCCATAATATTATTATACTATTATTACGTAATTATAAAATTAAGTTTAAGAATTTTTATTTTTTTTACATATTTATTACTACTTATAATTTATTCATTTTTAACTTGCCTGGTAATCATCTTTGCGAAGAGCGCTCAACGAAAACCAATTTGTCGATTCTCTAATTAAATATTCCAATGACGACAGAAGCACTTTACTAGCGGCTGAGCAAGCATTGTCCAGAACATGACAAACACATCTTAATAATTGAAGAAAAGGACAGTCATTTTTTCTTAAATAAGCATATAAACAATTGTGTGCTATGCACATGTTAGGTGCACCATCAGTTTATAAACCAAACATTCGCTTCAATTTTAGTTCAATCTCTTTCATAAAAAGTTTAAAAACTTCATATAATTTTTCTGCTGTAGTTTGGGTAACTTCTACAATTCTTAAAAAATCGGTAATCATTTCTCCTTTTACATAGCTATCGTATCTGATGCATAATGCCATAAACTTGTGAACGGAAACATCAGTAGATTCGTCGCAAATTATTGAAAAATAACTTTCTCCAACATGTCTTAATAATTCTTTTAAAAAACAAGGAGCAATTTTTCTGGCAATCAATCTCGAACACTTAGTTCTGTGAAGTCTAAGCTCACTCAAAACTGAAGATCCATTTGCAATCTGGTTTAATAATTCACCTAGATGATCAACAGCTCGAGTGCTGGTGTGATACGCTTTGAAAACGGAGATCTTAAGATCACATTTCTTCAACTCTTCACTTGTACCTTATAAACCTAAATTGCAGTTGTGATTTATTAACCCTCCGTCACACACATGAGAAAAAGTTACGACTTTTTAAACGTTTAGAGGGAATCCCTCACCACATTGTAAAATTAACAACATTGCAATAAAAACAAATGAATCAACAAATATTTAGTTTTAACACAAACTTACAAATATGTAGTATATTTTTCTAAATTATAAAATTAATAAATTTAATTTTCCGTCTCAAAAATAAAAATTAATTACACGAATGCACATCTTCGAAAGAATTCCACTTGACATGTAAATATAATGTAACATTAACAAATAAGCAAAAATAATCATTAAACAATTCATTTTAATTATATTTATAATATAATTTGTCATTAACCAACAGTGGAACAAAAAATGTTTTGAAAACTTGATTTTTTTATTTAACATAACCTCACTTTTTCGCGTATTTTCTGGCTTTGAAGCTTCATAATGAAATATTAATGACGTTTAAACTAATTGTTTTTTAGAAATGTGTTGAGGAGTAAATTGTCGAAAGGTATAGAAACTGATTTCATTTTGCAATGAGGAAAACAAAAGTTATTTAAAAAATACTGGAACAGTAGAGGGAATCCCCTCCCTAGGTGTGTGACGGAGGGTTTATAAAATATTCAAGAAAAGTTTAATAAAATAAAGAAAAAAAATATTTCCTAATGATAAAGTGGTTCTTTGTAGCCAGTCTGCATAAAAATGTAAAATAATCACAAAATTATAATGAATTATATAATTGTATTTTATTTTAAAGTACATTACTTGTACTAACCTCTAAATTCAGGTACCTTTTCCCAACTTTCATTATGCTTTTTCGTATAAGTGCGTTTGGACTTACTCATTTTAAATTCGTAAGCATTTATTGAAAATTGCACCGATAAAATTCACTAAACTTAACAATATATTAGAAAAAGATTGATTAATATCTACATTGTCACATGCCAAACAAAATGCTTTACACGCTTCGCAATTCCGAAACCTTTAATACTGCCTAATTTGCGGATACCGCCTAAACTGGCAACGCTGCATAAAACTCTTCGGACATTGCCGTAATTTGTCTTTAGTATCCACGAGTGATGAAACCATTATAATTTGGATTTTCGTTAAGAGAACGCTCTTAACGATGACTGAGTATGTTGTTGATTTCGTTTATCATTACCACTATAGTGTGAATTAGGCGTCAATGCTCGAGGTTTTGTATTTTTGAAAATTCGTCTTATCTTAAAAGTTTAAATCTAACTGAGAAAGAACATGCGATATTCAATTATAATCATTAAAGTCAACAACAGATAAAATTTCACGCACTCGCATCGGCATCTGTTAAATAATTGTAAAATGCTATTCATACGGTTCTAATTTTGGAGTAATATATTGAGCCTCTTGAATTTGATTAAAGAAATATGACTGCAAATTATCTGTCGCATTATCAAACTGTCGTGAAAGCCAATTCGACTTAAATACAACGCGGATGGGAATAGAAAAAAACTTAGATAAAAACTTTTTTTTAAATCCTCAAAATTAATAAACGAACTTTTCTGTGACTCAAACCATGATCGTGCACGCCCCTCAAAGCACTCGTCCATTGTGGTCAATCAATGTCTAAATAAGTCGACCACTTGCGATGTTCGTATTATCAATTAAATCACTTTGTAAATGAATTAATTGTGTACGCTGTGCACTATTTAGTTTTCGTAATCAAGAGATTTCTTCGCGCATTTCCTCGACAGAACAAACATCGCCCACACCTGAATTGTTCTCATTAAAATCATCGCGATAAGTAGACATTTAAGATTGACGTTTTTTACGTATAATTTCAAGACCCCAAAATAATACAACTTGTTGAGAACGAGTTTTTCGCATGTAAACAACAATTCAGAAATATTGCGAAACAGTAAATAATCAAAATTTACAGAAACACATAAATAAATTCGACAAAATCACAAACACTAGTAGCTTATCATAACTAATATAAATTAACAATTCATTCATCAATATTCGGGCACTCATTCTGTCCCTGTTCGGGCGTCATTGTATGTAATATTAATTACTACACTGAAAAAAAGTGCTGTTGAATCAAATAACTCCATGCTATTGAATTTCCCGTTATTGATTCAATAACACATTTATTATTCGAACAGCATATTGCTTAAAACGAAAAAATGAAACTGTTTAAATTAAAAGTACGGTACTGTTAAATTAATGATATTCTTTAAATTGTTTCTATAGTTCATCTATATATAGCAACAGAATAATTTATTGCTTCTTTGACATTATTCATTTGAAGCATCTAATAGATAAATTTGAAGAAAATGCGTGTAAATTTGAATCAAATGAAAAGTTGTTTGCTCCAAAGAATCGCGCTTTTGAAAATGAAAGCATATGCTTTCGTTTCAATGAGTGGTGCTATAGCGGACTGCCTATAGCATATGCTATAAAAATAAGGACACTATGTGTTTGAGACATTGACAGGTGCTAAATTTCTTGAAATACTTATCCACACACGGTATTTAACTACAAAGTAACTGCTCAATGTCAGAAGCGAATGTATTACATTGCAGCGCGGCAGTTCTCGTCTATCACGAAAGTTAAGCAGCTTTGGTCGCGGTTACTACATGGATGGGTGACCGATTGGGAACAGCGTATTTTTCAGACTCAAAAAAATATAAAGTGTGTTTGAATGTGTATGTATGTGTGTTTGTCGTTGGAAAAAATGAAAAAATAATAAAGATGTGTATGTAAGTGTGTAAAATTGAAAAAAGATGTATATAAAAAGTGTTGTGTTAAAGGTGTGAGAATTAATTATAGTATATAAAAAATATGTGAACAAAAATTTCATTTTTTCAATTTATCGTTGGTGTATATCTTTCACCACATTAAAGAATTGACTTAACAGTATGGTGTTATTCAATCGATAGCAACAACTGAAAAAATTAAAAGTACAAATTTTTGATTCATAAAAATGATGCTTTTAAATTTAAAAACTATAGTCATTGACTCAAAAGCATATACTGTTAAATTAAAAAATTTTGATCGTTGATTCAAAAGGAATACCTTTAAATAACATAGTATGCTGTCAATTTGAGAAATATGCTTTTGTTTCAATGAAAGTGATACTATCGAATCATTAGAATCGGTGCTTTCAAAACAACAGCATATATGTTTGGCAGTCCGTTATGACACTATTCAATGAATTAAACTCATATGTCATTGATTCAACAGCATTTTTTTCTCCGTGTATATATATATATATATATATATATATATATATATTTAATTTTACTCATTCCTCGTTCTTTATTGATTCATAGATATTTCTTATGTTTACCTGATTGTTGCAGATAGTTATATTCAGAATATATATTTATATATACACTACCGTCCGAAATTATGCGTACGCTAACATCTCGAGCTATTAAAAAACACACCCGCACAGAAACAGTGATAACTCGGTTAAAAATGAAGCTAGATGATTTTTTTAAATTGCATTGGAAAGCTTATTAAATTTCCAATGAAATGCCAGTATTTTAAGTTGTATTGCATAAATAGGAAGCGAGATATTATGTTATAAAGACAAAAAAATAATTCTA
Source organism: Leptopilina myrica (nomen nudum) (assembly GCA_032872475.1). NCBI lineage: Eukaryota > Metazoa > Arthropoda > Insecta > Hymenoptera > Figitidae > Leptopilina > Leptopilina myrica (nomen nudum). Next base: position 37,719,766 of record CM065458.1, on the reverse strand, counting down.
TTTTTTTCGGAAATTCTTACTCTGACTTTGACTCCTGGCACAGTTTAGCAAAGTTTATGAAAAAAATTGTTACTTTTATAGACTATTCCTTGTAACCTAAGCTTTAAATAGAGACCAAGAACAGCAAAAAATATTTACGGGTTCCCGAGATATTACAAAAAGAATCGGACCGTGCAAAGCAGAATTTTTAATTATTGATTTCTCTAATTGGCCGTTAAGTCAATTACTTGTCTGTCAAAAAAGTGTCGAAAATTAATTTTACCAAGTACATTCTTACTGGGATCCTTTTTTTAATTTAATTTATTATATATCGATATTTAAAAAGTGGATCCCAATATGAATGTACTTGGTAAAATTAATTTTCGACACTTTTTTGACAGACAAGTAATTGACTTAACGGCCAATTAGAGAAATCAATAATTAAAAATTCTGCTTTGCACGGTCCGACTCTTTTTGTAATATCTCGGGAACCCGTAAATATTTTTTGCTGTTCTTGGCCTCTATTTAAAGCTTAGGTTACAAGGAATAGTCTATAAAAGTAACAATTTTTTTCATAAACTTTGCTAAACTGTGCCAGGAGTCAAAGTCAGAGTAAGAAAATCCGAAAAAAATAGAATTATTTTTTTGTCTTTATAACATGATATCTCGCTTCCTATTTATGCAATACAACTTAAAATAGTGGCATTTTATTGGAAATTTAATAAGTTTTCCAATGCAATTTAAAAAAATCATCTAGCTTCATTTTTAACCGAGTTATCACTGTTTTTGTGCAGGTGTGTTATTTAAAAGCTCGAGCTGTTAGCGATCGCACAATTTCGGACGGTAGTGTAAATATGTTAAAATTTATTATATTTTTAAGGTTAATTATAAATCTTAATTTTTGTATAATTGATATTACGTTTCATCAGGTGTATTGGTAGTAGCATATTTACGTTTGCACTCACGTTCACACGTGATTCATAGTCCATTCAAGATTTACATTCATTCAAAAAATTATTCTCTTCTCTTTTGCAACGAGTAATATTATACTTTTTGAATTAACATGAATGAATGCATTTATTTTATCTCTAATAAGAAATAATTTGAATATATTTGGATCAATTAATTATCTTTATCGATTTATGAAGATTAATTAATTAATATAAATAAATTATGAAAATTTATAAAAAGGAAAATGTGTCGGGATGTAACAAAGCGTAACATATATTATCGTCTTGAATAAAAGTAAATTATTATTATCCTCATATTATTTTGTAAATGATCAGATTTTAGTTTGCATTCACATTTTTGTTTATTAACGATAGTAATTAGAACCCTTAATAAATATTTTTTCTGGGTGTACATAACTAGTTGCGAACTGAAACTCAAATTATTAATGATAAAATATCCGCTTTTACTTTATAATTTTTTATGTGGACTTCAATAAGTACCAGCGGGGATTTAAAGTCAAATCAGATTAAAGTTGTCTGAGCGAAAAAATTACAGGACGTTCTCCACGATGAAAGCCAAGTCTCGAGAGTTTATAAAAGTCAGAGTAGAGGACTTTAAAGCTTAAACCACTCTCAATAGTTGAAAAGTTGATTGCTAAAAGGTTGAATGATGTTAAAAAAAAGAATACTTTATTCAGAAAAATTGTAACATTATTTCAATAAAAGGTGTGCACTTTTGATAATTTTTTTACAGTTTCAATTGAAAAATTCAGTATCAGGAGAAGGAGATTATTTTTCATTTTTATTTAATGGAAAAGTTTAAGTTAAGAAATTTTTAAAATTTTCTTAAGTGCAAGTTTTGTTTGTTTAATTAATTTTTTTCACTATAAAATTGAGAATTATTGCGAAAAATACAATTACTCTGGTCTTAATTTATTTAGACGTTCTTTTAGAACCAACACTGCTAAAATAGGTGACGTGAACACACACTCAGGTGTGCAGTGGTAGCGGTACGAATTACTCTTATTCAAGTAAAAGTTTTGCTTCTATTTTTGCAGAAGAATTTTCTTTATTCTCGAGTATTAAATATTCAAATTTTTTCGAGCAATATTTACAACATATTGAATGTAAAAAGTAATAAAAAATTTAATGAAAATTACAATGACGATGTAAAAATTAAAATTCTTAAAGCAATTTTTAAAAATGAATACTGCAATAATTAATATTAGTAATTTTCAGTACATGAAATATAAAAGTATCATGTCAGAATCTGCCAGGAATAACTGAGAACCAGGAAAATGAGAATATGGTTATTTTTCGTCTAAAAAATTGAAAAACAACTCTTACTCCTTGTGTCCATACCCAACATATTCTACGTTGTCTCGCACCCGGGGTACCCGGGTACCTACTAAAGCAAAAAATTTATAAAAAATAATCTGACCAGCAGAACCAGAGGCATTTTATCACAGCATTCCAGATCTTCGATATTTACGTTTAATAAAAGCAATTTCTTCAATAAAATTTTATTTTATTATAAATAAATAAAAAACTAGTTTTAACTAGAGATATGCAGTGTCAGCATTCTGGGTGTATAAGACAAACTGTTGAAAAATTCATTAGATTCACTTGAAATTTGTTACTTAGGGGTTTTCGGAGTCTCTGATTACGAATATGATGTAAGATATTGAAAATTAAAAATGTTGAATCCAATATGGCGGACGACATTTTAAAAATGTCATTAGATTCACTTAAAATTTGTTGTTTGGGGGTTTTTGGAGTCGCTGATTACGAATATGATGTCCGTTTTTAAAACTAATTTTTTATTTATTTATAACGAACACAAAAAATTTTTTTTAAGAAATTGCTTTTGTTACATAAAAAACATAGTTTTATAGATTTTTTACGTAGTTTTATTATATAAAAACGCTTTTACATAAATAACGTAGATCTGACGCACTAAGGCGAAATTTTAATATTTACGTTAGTAAAATGAAAAAATGTGTAGTTGTGGGTACCCGGGTTTAAACACTAGGGTTAATAACCATATTTAGCATATACATGAAAATTTGTTCCATAACGATTGCTTTTTTGAGTAAAAACTAAAAATAAAAGTGTAATAAATAATAATAAAAGTTGCTTTGCTCCGAGTACTAATTGCTCGGGACATTTCAAATATTACTCAGTTTTTAATGAAACTTTGATTTCTTGAAGTAAACTATACTTTTTTCAAAAAGTAAAATTTGTTTGAAAACAAAGAAAAACTTATTTAGGTTCTACTGGTGGAGTAATGCTTTTATTATCCATCAAGAAAAGAAAATTTTTAAATGTTTTGACGGAAAATACAGAAAAATAAGTCAATTAATTAATTATATTGAGATGACCAAATACACTTTTTAAAAATGTATATTTTAAGATTAATTAATTATTATAATATAGGGTAGAGTGGGGTAAAAAGCCACATTTTTACTTTTGATGCTGTAAAATGTGTATTTAAATTTTTTTTCTCAAATTTCCAATTGTTATTGAAAGTTTAGTTATTAAGCTTGAAAATTCTTGACGGAAATATTTTTTATCTCATGAAAGGATTAAGTTATAAGAGTCTTACGAAAGCATTGTAAGTGACTTTTTTGCACCACCTGGTGGGGTGAAAAAGCCACCCTACAATTTTAGCAAACATGTTATCAATTTAGGTTTTTTATAGTTTTCCTTTATTTATATGACAAATAGTCTTAAGTAGTAGAGCTACACGGGTTCTAGCTCAGTTACCGACCGTCGGTAAGGTAGATTTCCTAATCTCTCTTCCAACAGGTCTTTCTCTCTAAATTTTTTCAATATCTTCACCAGGTCTTTCTTTCTATTCTCCAGGTACTTCTCTCTAAATTTTTTCATTCTTCTCTCCAGGCCTTTCTCTTAAAATTTTTTAATTCTCTTCCCCAGGTCTTTCTCTCTTTAAATTTATTCATTCTTTTCTCCAGGTCTTTCTCTCTAAATTTTTTTCTTTTCATCAGGTCTTTCTTTCATTCTTTTTCCAGGTCTTTCTCTCTAAATTTTTTTTCATTCTCTTCACTAAGTCTTTCTCACTTCTAGGTTTTTTTTCTTATTATTCCTTATAATTTAATTTTCTTATTTCTCTTTAGTTTTAATTATCATTTCTCTTTTTTTTAGTTACTTCTTTTAATTCAATTTTTAAGATATTTTATTCTACTAATTTCGTTTTTAATTTTCTTATTTTTATGATTTTTCTTTTCTATATATTTCTTTTAATTAGATTTTTATGTCTTTTCTCAGTTTACTTTCTTCTTCTTGATTTATTCTATTAAAAAAAAAATTATGAAAACCATCCAGAGGATGAAGAAGGAAGTGTTACATTTTTTGATGATGCTAATGATGATGATAACACGACTATGAACATCATTTATGATGAGTATGCCAATAACAATTATATGGATCACTATGACGGAAACAATGATGATGATGATGACGGATACGACAGCGTGGATGAGACGGTCGTCATTAGCGATGATGATGATGATGATGACGACCACGATGTTTTATTAATAGACATCAATCCTGAGAAAGTTAGTTAATAATTTTTATTTTAACTTTAAAAAGGAATTGCTAAAATTAAATTAACTTTAAAAATATTTTTATTTCTAGATGTCGGAGCTGCTTCAATATGTGCCACAAAATTATTAAATTTATGTTTTAAATAATGCAAATATTTTTTTAAATGACGCATTTTATTTATTTTTCATAATTTAAACTATTATAGTATATAATTATAGTAAAATAAGGTGAGTTTTAAAGTCAGCAAGTCATTCTTATTTCAGGTTTTTGAATTAGCAGTAAGTATAAAAAGTTACCTATTTAAATATTTTTTTCTAAATTTACATTTCAGATATATTTTCTAAGTTTCTTTTTTAGATATATTTTTTAAGTTTCTTTTTTTAGATATATTTTCTAAGTTTCTTTTCAGATATATAGTATCTAAGTTTGATTTTCAGCTATAATATAATAGTAAATATAATAATGTTGTTAAATTTAAATTATTACAATAAATTGTATGAAAAAAACGTATATATTTAAAAAAATTGATAAAATAAACACACAAAGTTTTATCTATAAATCTATCTTTATTTTAAATATGTATTTAAAATTTAATTTTTTTCGCAATTTTTACGTTTCTGAAGAGGGCAGCTTTGCTGTTGAAAACGTTAAAGGAATTGTTTTTTATTTTTTCATTTAATTGACTCGGAGTGATCGAAAACTTCAACACATAATTAATTTGGAATCCGAGTAATAGAATCGTTATTATATCATGATAAAAAATAGTTAAAAAATTGTTAAAATAAGTTAAAGTCAAGTTAAAAATAGTTAAATAAGTTAAAAACAGTTAACCCTCCATCCGTCGCATGGTGAGAAGTTTCCTTACCCAGCTTATTTTTTTATTTATAACTTTTAAAATACAAAAAATTAGAATTTCATATTTTCAGTACCTTTCGCAAAACTGTTAATCTTTATTTTAAAACAATTTTTGTGTTTTTTATTTATTTTATTTTGTTTTTAAATGAATTTTTAAGCAGCAAATGTCAAGAATTTTTGACGCAAAGTGAGAAAACTTCTCACCGTGCGAGTGATAGCGTATAGTCGATTTAATTTGTCATTAATTTTTTATTTTAATAATTAACAGAAAATGAAAGTTAATTTTACTTGCAATAGGTTGCTTGGAAATTATAATGAACATTCCAAAAAAAATTGGCTTTTTATAACAATTTTTGATGAATTTACGATGGGTGAGAAGTTTCCTCACCTGCGACGGATCGCGTCACAAAAAAAAGATGCGATGGATGGAGGGTTAAGAATAGTTAAACTAAAGTCAAAATAAGTTAAATTAAAGTAAAGTTAAAAATAGTTAAAGTAATGTTAAAGTAACGTTAAAATAAGTTAAAGTATAGTTAAACTATAGTTAAAGTAATGTTAAAATAAATTAAAGTAAAGTTAAAAATAGTTAAAATAGGTTAAAGTAAAGTAAACTTAAAAATAGTTAAAGTAAAGTTAAAGTAAATATATATATATGAGCGATTCCACGTCAAGGGATCAAGGGGTCTTTTTGTGTAATGTTTATTTCAATAATTTTAACTAAAGATGATAACACATGAATTATACCTAATTTGCAGTTCAATTAACTAAAATTGTGTCTTTTGTGGTCGAAATTGGCATATGGTTAGACAAATTCTCAGTTTCCTGGCACGCATTTAAAAAAAATATATTTTATATTTTCATAATTTTGTTTTTCTAGGTGTCGTAGAACCTTATTCCTTTTTGACTAGTAAGCTGAAATTCCATATTAAACGTTATTTTTCAATTTTTTAGACGAAAAATGACAAAAATTCTCAGTTTCCTGGCAGACTTAAATTTACTTTTTTAGATAGTATTCAGTTATAGAGATTCATGAATTATAAACTCTAAATTAATAAATTGTTTATGAAATTTTTTTATAACCTATTGCGTTTGCTTAATAGCACAATTCCATAATTTAAATTATCTATAAAAGTGAATTTACGTACTTAACAAAAAAAACAATTTGTACATTCATTAAAATAAACGTTTTACATGAAAAAAGTACTTTTTCATTTGTTAATAACAATATAAATATTTATGCAAAGTAAAAATTAAATATTAGTTTTCACACAACTTTTACAAATTTAATTAGAATTATTAAAAAAAAAAATTTTTTTGAAAGGATTGAAAATTGTTGGCTATACGCTATTTTAAACATAAGCACGTGTGTATTCTAGCAGAATCTGCCAGGAAACTGAGAATTTTTGTCATTTTTCGCCTAAAAAATTGAAAAATAACGTTTAATAAGGAATTTCAGCTTACTAGTCAAAAGGGAATAAGGTTCTACGACACCTAGAAAAACAAAATTATAAAAATATAAAATATATTTTTTTTAATTGCGTGCTAGGAAACTGAGAATTTGTCTAACCATATACCAATTTATTTATTTTTTATTTTAACGTGTAAACGGGCTACAAAGAAATGCCCTTTTGTACATAGTACTCAATTTTAAGAATTATATGTTGGAAAAAAAAAAATTTGAATGCTTAATCTAAGCTAAAGCTACTGCTATAAAGCAGAGCACGCAGTTCTGTTGAGAATTTAATAATTGAGTGCGAAAAAAAATCTATTTTGTCTGAAACAGAGTTAGCCTCTTTAAAAATTCTAGTATATAGACAATTGTCAGCAAAATCACTGTCAGACCTCTCGACTAGAAATAAGGGAGAATTACGTAATTCCCTAGGAGGGACATAGAAATTTAACCTTGATAGTATTTCAGGACAGCATATAAATCCGTTGATGAGTTTAAACAAAAACATTAAGTCTAAATATAAATATCTAATTTCCATCTTTGGTATCACAAAGCGATCTCTTAGTTCAGAGTAGTCATGTGAAAAAAAATCATAAGGATTTCCAGTCTGTCTTGCAGCGAATCGTATAAATACATTCTGCACTCTTTCAATTCTTACAATATCTACATCACAGTACGGTTTCCATATAATTGACAAATACTCATTAATAGACCTTACATTTGCGAAGTAAAGGACTTTTAGTACACGCAAATGTTTAAAATGTATTGCGTTACGAGTGATATAACCAAGAGCACTCCTTGCACCGCCCACAACATTATTAATATGATTGCCGAAATTTAGCTTATTATCGAATGTGACACCAAGATCACGAATCTCAGATACTCTTGAAACTATAACATGATTAATATCATAATTAAATGTAATTAACGATAATAGCTTTCGTCTTCTAAAAGAGATGACACTACATTTACTAACATTTATGGGAAGTTTATTTTCGATAGACCAAGTATATAAGCGCTTAATATCTGACTGTAAATCCAAGCAGTCTTGATTGTTGGTAATTACTTTATATAGTTTAAGATCGTCAGCAAATAAAGAGAAACAAGAATTTTTAATTGCCACATTGACATCATTTATATACAACACAAACAAAAGAGGTCCGAGGTTCGAGCCCTGTGGTACACCTGAAGTAGAACAGAAAAAATCAGAATATGCATTGTCGACTCTAACAACTGAAAATCTATTAGAGAGATAATTAGAAATCCATAAAAGCAATTTCTTGCTGAAACCAAGCTGCTTCAGTTTACAAATAAGAATCTCATGACATACTTTATCGAAGGCTTTGCTGAAATCAGTGTAAACTGTGTCAACCTGATTACCCTTTAGTAAGTTTTTAGATACAAATTCAGTAAAAATAATCAGATTAGTTGCCGTAGATTTCCCTCTAGTAAAACCATGCTGCTCAGGAATTAGTATATTTACTATTTGACTATAGATCATATTATTAACAATTTTTTCAAAAATTTTCGCTATAGTGTTAAGCAATGATATTGGTCTGTAATTAGTAATATTATTTTTGTCATTATTTTTATACACCGGAATAATAATTCCATTCTTCCAGTCTGATGGAAAAACTCCGCTTGAAATAGATTTATTAAAGAGTATGTATAACGGTTCAACAAATGTTGAGCAGCATGACCTCAACAGAAAAGGAGAAATCCCATCTGATCCAGCACCCTTATTAATATTTAGTTTTTTTAATTCATTAAAAATAGTCTGCTTGTCTATTGATAAAATGTCAATATGTAAATTTTTAGAAGTATTATAAATGAGAGGTTGAGAGTCGACCGCAACTCTAGCATCATAAACAGAACAAAAATACTTAGCAAATAAATTAGCAATATCCTTATCGTTACTAGCGACATCACCCAAGAGGTTCATTTCATTAGGAATTCTGTTATGTTTTTTAAAAGAATTTATATTGTTCCAAAAAGACTTAGGATTATTTATTAAAGAATTTTCAGTTTTTTTAATATAATTATCATAACACGTTTTAGATAATCTCTTACAATCAGCTCTAAGTTGAGAAAAATAATGATAAAAAATTTTGTTCTTTGATTGTTTGTATAGAAAATGATAGTGTTTTTTTAAAAAAGTTAAGCGTTTTAAATCATTATTGAACCATCTTGGGTATGTGCTTTTTACAATGCGAACTATTGGAACGAACAGGTCAAACGCAGCATACACATAGTCGTAGAATGTTTTGACAGCATCATCAACATTGGGGCTGTCTAGTACTTCACACCAAATGACTGAATTGAGAAAGCTACAAAACGCAGGTAAATTTGCTCTCGAGAAGTCATATTTAAAATTTGGTTCACTCAAATTGTGCAGATTATCAAGTACCGAGACGTCAATGTTAAATAAGAGGGGGGGATGATAATTATCTACAGGTAACACTGGGTCACACCATTCACAAATATTATAATTTAGAGAATTGTAAAATATTAAATCTAACATAGATCCCATTGAATTTGAAAATTTGTTAATCTGTTCCAATCCCAACAAATCAATCACATCCAGAAACACAGAACAGATTTGTTTGTGTGATCGTGTTGATCCATGACGAAGGAGATGAGCAAAACCATCATTTGTCATGACATTCCACTCTATAAACGGTACATTGAAGTCACCAAGGACACTTATTACAGCAGTAGGATATGGGCCACAAACCTCCTCTAAAACTGAGCAGACCGTGGAATAATATTCAAAGTTACTATTAGGTGGAACATAAAAACAGCCAATTATATACTGTGTGTGATTTATACAAAATTTGACAAAAACATTTTCTATTTCCTTGCAAGAGGCTGAAAGCAATCTCGCTCTGTATTTCACAGCAACCGCAATCAGCACTCCACCACCACGTAGATTGGCACTAGTAAATGAACACCTGTCGCAACGAAAAATGTCATATCCTTCAAATCCCAATTCCGAAGACATAATTTCACTATTCAACCATGTTTCCGAAAAAACAAACAAATCATTATTAGAGAAAGGTATATTTTGACGTAGCAGATGTAATTTTGTACGTAAGCCTCGAATATTCTGATAATATATAGACAGGCGACAAGTAGACAAGTGGGGGCCGTCGATACAAGTATAATTTACTTGGCTAGAAGTTTCATATCGCCGACCGTCAGATGCCTCCCACTGCACTAATTTAAGTTCATTGGAGAGTTTATGGTCACTCGCGGAATGTTCCGAACGATCTGGGGATTTCCTCGCCGATACACAATGCGAAGGTCTCTCTCTCCTTTCGAGGCACGCATTTCTATTTCCTTTCTGAGGTGAGACAGTTCTTCCATTTGCATCATTGTCCTGTCCGGATGGAGATTGATTCCCTTTAATGACGCGTTCTGTTGAGCATTTTTCTTTCCCTGAAGGAACTTTCTGTGAAGTGATCCAGGCTGTTCCGGGTTTTGAAAAACAATTTTCAACGGTCGTGGTCTTGGACAATCCTGGACAAATTTACCAAGTCTTAGAAATGTAAAATCACTATATGAGGCGACATCAACAAATATAGAAAAAAATTTAGTGATTTTTTGTTTATCATCTTCGATTACAGTCGTAGATGATGACTCAGGAATGCCATGCAGGATCAAATTATTTTTACGTTTAAATCTATCTTCCAATTCCTCAACTTGTTTGTTAATAGAATTAAATTTAAGAACAGCCTGATCAGTATTAATAGACATAGCAGATATCATACCTTCCATCTCATTTACTCGTTTAGAAAGATCGTCAACTCTGGCATCGGTGTTGCCAACCTTTGATTTAACATCACGAAGATCAGACGACATTTCCTTTAAATTTGAGGTTATGTCAGAGAATTGGTTTTTTAATTCAACTATTGAATCCTTCATGGGTCCCAGATGCTGATTAAGATGCTGATTTAGGTGTTGACTAAGATTATTTATTGCATTACTAACAATGCGCTCAACATCAGTGACAGTTGCTGCAGTTCCAGATGCGCCAGCTGAAGGTGAGTCCGTTGCATTTGGTGAACGTACACGTGTTCCACAGCATCTTGAAAGTGCACCACTTTCCAAAGTAGCAGTGGCCGATGCACATGAAGAGTGGTAAGGGGACTTACATCCCTTACAGTAAACAACAGCATCAACCACCTTTTTATTGCAACGCACACACATCTTGGTAGTTAGGTTAGATTGAGTCTTGTTCAAATCAGACATTATGTTTAAGATAAAAACACATATTATACACTCAGAACAACACAACTTATATTCAGTTCAAATATAACACAAACAATGAGACAAATCACCATAAAAAAACCATCAATAAAACAATAAGTCCAGTGATAAAAAATAAAACAGTGCAGAGTCCATCGAACTGCGTGTTACTTGTGTCTCGAGGGTTCATTCACTGTGTTATCATCTTTAGTTAACATTAACTAATCACTGTGAAAAATAGTGAATTAACCGGAATAAAAATTCTTAATAATTTTAACGTTTTTTATTGTGCCAGGAAACTGAGGATTAATTCGAGGACCAACATTCAAGATAAAATTCTTTAAATAAAATTTTAACTAATGTAACAATAGTTTAAATGTTTGTAAAGTACAACTATTTGAAATTATTATCCAAGTGTTCATTTGTATTTAAATGCTTAAAAATAATATTTATACATTTTTTTTAACTTTCAGTTTAGCATTGGGACATGCTGTAAAACTGAGAATTTAGCAGAATTTAGCACTTGAATGCTTATTTTTGTCAAAAAAAACTTTTTGAAATCGGGTTACGTTTTGTGACATATTAGAAACCATTAAGTTTTACAATTCCCATTAAAAATGGTTTTATTTTTTTCAAATTTAATGTAAGAAACAACCTTGAAAATAAAAAATTCTTTCGTTTGTAGAACTACCTATATATATATATATATATTTACTTTAACTTTACTTTAACTATTTTTAAATTTACTTTACTTTAACCTATTTTAACTATTTTTAACCTTACTTCAGTTTAACCTATTTCAACTATTTTTAACTTTACTTAACTTTAACTTATTTTAACTATTTTTAACTTTACTTAACTTTAACCTATTTTAACTATTTTTAACTTTACTTTAACTATAGTTTAACGTTACTTTAACTATACTTTAACTTATTTTAACGTTACTTTAACATTACTTTAACTATTTTTAACTTTACTTTAATTTAACTTATTTTGACTTTAGTTTAACTATTCTTAACCCTCCATCCGTCGCATCTTTTTTTTGTAACGCGATCCGTCGCAGGTGAAGAAACTTCTCACCCATCGTAAATTCATCAAAAATTGTTATAAAATGCCAATTTTTTTGGAATGTTCATTATAATTTCCAAACAACCTATTACAAGTAAAACAAGTTGTTCATTTCATGACCATTTAGCTTCCTCAATATATATTATTATATATAATTTTAAAAGTTAAATAATTATAATAGTTTATTAAATGTAAAGTACCCTGAATAAATATTAATTATTCAATTTTTTATTATAGAATAATTATTTTAAAGTGTTATGATAAAATGTCAAAAAATACAAAATTTTAATTTTTTGTGAAAAATTAAAATATTTATTAATTCTATAAATTTTGATAAAATATATACTTTATATACATGAATCGATTCGTTTTTATGTCAGGAATGCAATTTTGACAAGAATTATTAAAAATTTTAATATAGAAAAAAGTTATTTCAAAAAACCAAAAAATTAATTTTTTCAATAATTAAAAAAATGTTGAAAAAATTTTCTTTTTATATATTTTTGAAAATCGTTCTGTCTGATTCTTGGTATTCATGTCCGTAATACACCTACAAAATCTTATCAAAATCCATCAAGATGTGCAAGAGAAAATTTGTCCACAAGAATCGGTGACATACACATACACACACATACATACACACATACATCCGGACATTTATTCCTCTCGACGAATTATATATACTACACTTGAAAATTTGTAAAAATAATTGATTTTAAAAAATTCGGAAATCGACATCACTATAAGGCTTCCTTTATGAGGAAGCAATTAACTTTCATTTTCTGTTAATTAATTAAATAAAAAATTAATGACAAATTAAATCGACTATACGCGGTCAGTCGCACGGTGAGAAATTGTGAATACATATTTAAAAGAAAGAAATGAATGGAGGAAACGTTCTCATCACATCGTACTTTAACTTTTTTAAACTTATTAAACTTTTTAACGTTACTTTAATTTATTTTATCTATTTTTAACTTTACTTTAACTTACTTTAACTTATTTTAACGTTACTTTAACATTACTTTAAATTTTTTTACGTTACTTTAATTTAAATATTTATTATACATATATATTTACTATATAATTCCTGAAAATAAAACTTACATTAAGAGGAAAAGGAAAATGAATTTAAAACTAATTTATAGATAAAACTTTGTGTGTTTATTTTATCAATTTTTTTAAATATATACGTTTTTTTCATACAATTTATTGTAATAATTTAAATTTAACAACATTATTATATTTACTATTATATTATAGCTGAAAATCAAACTTAGATACTATATATCTGAAAAGAAACTTAGAAAATATATCTAAAAAAAGAAACTTAAAAAATATATCTAAAAAAGAAACTTAGAAAATATATCTGAAATGTAAATTTAGAAAAAAATATTTAAATAGGTAACTTTTTATACTTACTGCTAATTCAAAAACCTGAAATAAGAATGACTTGCTGACTTTAAAACTCACCTTATTTTACTATAATTATATACTATAATAGTTTAAATTATGAAAAATAAATAAAATGCGTCATTTAAAAAAATATTTGCATTATTTAAAACATAAATTTAATAATTTTGTGGCACATATTGAAGCAGCTCCGACATCTAGAAATAAAAATATTTTTAAAGTTAATTTAATTTTAGCAATTCCTTTTTAAAGTTAAAATAAAAATTATTAACTAACTTTCTCAGGATTGATGTCTATTAATAAAACATCGTGGTCGTCATCATCATCATCATCGCTAATGACGACCGTCTCATCCACGCTGTCGTATCCGTCATCATCATCATCATTGTTTCCGTCATAGTGATCCATATAATTGTTATTGGCATACTCATCATAAATGATGTTCATAGTCGTGTTATCATCATCATTAGCATCATCAAAAAATGTAACACTTCCTTCTTCATCCTCTGGATGGTTTTCATAATTGGATGGAGGATTGTTTGGATTCATGTTTTACTTTTCTATAAGAAAATAAATTTTACAAAAATATTTAATAAAAATAACTTTAGAAATAAAAAATAAGAAAAATTAAAATAAACAGAACAAGATGGAAAAAAGAACTAAAATTTTTTTTAAATAGAATGAATCAAGTAGAAGAAAGTAAACAGAGAAAAGACATAAAAATCCAATTAAAAGAAATATATAGAAAAGAAAAATCATAAAAATAAGAAAATTAACAACGAAATTAATAAAATAAAATATCTTAAAAAATTGAATTAAAAGAAGTAACTAAAAAAAAGAGAAGTGATAATTAAAACTAAAGAGAAATAAGAAAATTGAATTATAAGGAATAATAAGAAAGAAAAAACCTAGAAGAGAGAAAGACTTAGTGAAAAGAATAAAAAAAAAATTAAGAGAGAAAGACCTGGAGAAAAGAATGAAAAAATTTAGAGAGAAGTACCTGGAGAATAGAAAAAAAGACCTGGTGAAGATAATGAAAAAATTTAGAGAGAAAGATCTGTAGGAAGAGAGACAGACATGGTGAAGAGAATGAAAAAATTTAGAGAGAAAGGCCCTGGGAAGATAAAGAAAAAATTTAGAAAGAAAGACCTCGTGAAGAGAAAGAAAAAGGTTGAAGAAAGAGACCTGGGTAAGAGAAAGACCCTGGGGAAGAGAAAGAAAAAATTTAAAGAGAAAGACCTGGAGGAAAAGAAGAGCCGGTGAAGACTAAAAAAATGTAAAGAGAAAGACTTGGAGGAAAGAAATAAACTAGAGGAGAGAAAGAAAAAAATTGAAGAAAGAGACCTGGAGGAAAAAAGAAGACCTGGGTAAGAGAAAGACCCTGGGGAAGAGAAAAACCTGGAGGAAAAAAATACCCGTTGAAGACTAAAAAAATGTAAAGAGAAAGACCTGGAGGAAAGAAATAAACTAGAGGAGAGAAAGAAAGAAACTCGTAGAGAAGAGGAAAAAGAAAAACCTGGCTGTTATATCCCGATATATTTTAAAACTTACATAATTTCGTAAATTACGCAATTCAGTTAGTTAATTATTTAAAACAAAAACTATAATCATAATATTTGAACAATGTCTAAAGGCATAGTTCAAATTAATACATTATTTCTCACAAATTCTAAAATTATTAACAGGAAATAAAATTCATAACTAAATATTATAATCTTTCATTCATATTAGGCAGTAGCACATGTTACTACTCATATGAATGAAATTGTAAATAGAATCAACGTACTATGCCTTGCGACAAGTGTCAAAGCTATGAGTAAAAGAGATGACGCATGACTAAAAAGAATGACAGAAAAATAGATGTAATTTATGAAAATAATTAATATTATCAAGAATAATTATTTAAAATAACTAATAACCTTCAAATATTGTTGATTTGCGTTTATTATCAAACAATTAATTTAAAATACCTTTATATAATTAATATTATAAACAATAAATTTATAAAAGGAATATTATTCTTGTTTTTAACGCAAAACCCATATTTTTTAACAAGTGATCACGATCCTACTATTAAAATAAAGATCAGGCCTTACCAACCTGATTAATCAGCTAACTGGTTTTAAAACCTATTTTAACTAAATAATTAAATTTATTTAAAAGCCTTTCTCTTGCTAGGGGCATAACAACTATGGCATAACAACTATGTTAGCTGAAATAAAGAATGAGTGTGTTGGCCCGCGCGCCGTCACTTATACCCCAGTCCCCACTATACTTACCTCCCACTATGCTCAGCCCTACTACTCCAGAGCCGCGCGCATCACCACACTGCCGTGCACCCCACTGCTCCAGAGTCGCGCGCATCTCCCTACCACAGACCAATAAGATGAGACCCGCTACACCTCAGTCGCACTTGCGACTCCACTCCAACTGCATGACAAGTGGTGTGATCGAAAATATAGGTTAGGAAAAATACCAAGGGAAATTTACTTTGACAAAGGGACGCCATCTAGCGGTGGCAGCCGGAACTCGGTCGGTAAGGTAGATCACCCCTTCTAACCCAATTACAGGTTAATCAATTTAAATTTCCCGCCAAGAGGTTCTTCAGTGGCGCCATCTAGCGGTGGCAGCCGGAACTTGGTCGGTAAGGTAGATCATCCCTTCTAGCCCAATTGCAGGTTAATCAATGTAAATTTCCCGCCAAGAGGTTCTTCAGTGGCGTCATCTAGCGGTGGCAGCCGGAACTCGGTCGGTAAGGTACAACATCCCTTCTAGCCCAATTGTAGGTTAAACAATTTTAATTTCCCGCCAAGGGGGTTTCAATTGAGCGGTGGGGACATCTAACGGTGGCAGCCGGAACTTGGTCGGTAAGCTAGAACACCCCTTCTAACCCACCTGAAAGTGAGCTATTAGGAAATCTACCTTGCCGACGGTCGGTAACTGAGCTAGAACCCGTGTAGCTCTACTACTGTCTTATTTGAAAAATATTTTAATAATTATGAAAGAGTTTTTAGCAAGCAAAATTGAAAATTATATTAAATTTACCTGTTTTCGATTTGCACTGCCAATTTTTCATACCTTTTTTAGAACTTCTCTTTTAGTTTCATCACAGATAACATACTTCGTTGCAACTGTTTATTCATTGTTTATGTTTTTAATGCACTTTGAACAACTTTTTCGTCGTGTTTAAACATTTTTATTAAATAAACAGGACAAATTTTGTAAAATAAGAAGGTTAGTTTAAATAGAAAACAAGTGAATTTTACTAAATATTCAATGGATTTTTTGCCCTGGCTTTTTTATACCCAAGACCAGTTATTAAAAAAGCAAAGATAAATTTTTAATTCAGTTCAATTTCAAAAAATTGTATACGTTTTCTGTATACTTTTCTCCTCATGTACAAACATTTACTTTCATTATTCGTTCACTTAATCAGATTGTAATATGTTTGAAAAGTTCACCAAAATGTTTTCAAAAAAGTAACAAAAAATTAAAATTACATTAAAAACAATATTAATCTAAGATACAACATTCAAACTAAATTTAAAAGTTGCGTATTACCTAATAGTATTTATATTCTAAACAGCTAATAAATCGGCTTAATAGTTTTCAAATAAAACTCAAATGGCTTTTTCACACCATGACATTTGTACCCCACTCTACCCTACGTGTAATAATTATGAATAAGAAATAAATAGTCTTTTATTTAATAATTAATATTTTTTAATATTTATTTAAAAAATAAAAAAAAATTTACAATTGGAAAGAACACGAAAAAACATTTCAGAAACATACTCAACAAAATTTTTGTCATTAAAAGTATGTATAAAAAAATTCAGAAAGTAGACGGAGTTTAGCAAAAATAGTAAAAATGACTTGCTTCCACTCTCTTTAAATTTTTGAAAAAGTCAAAAAAATATTTTTAAGGTCACTTTATTACAAAACAATAAATTCCCCGAGTTTTAATTTTTTTCAAGAAGTTAAAATTTCAACTTACGACATTACACGTAAAATGACTCTTATGTATGAGTATACACACTGCAAAATATTGTATTTCACTCGTTTCTTATAGTGAGATGGTTTAAGTGTTCATTACCTATGCGAAAGGAATTCGGAAACTTTCCGGAAGCGGATTCCGGCAATTTGCCGGAAGCCATTTCCGGAATTTATTTCTCTTCCGAAAATTAATTTCTTCCGGAAAGTTTCCGGAAAATGAAATTCATTTTGACAGAAGATATTTTTCCAGAAGATTATTTTCTTCCGCAAATAAACGAGACATAATCTTACCCATCATTTTTCGAATCTTCATTATTCAAAAAGTATATTTAATATTTAATAATTTTTTTTCTCCTAAACATAAATCCAATTATTTTGTGTGTAAATTTCAAATCTTCATTATTCAAAAAGTATATTAAATATTTGATAATTTTTATTCCCATAAACATAAATCTATTTGATATGTGTGTAAATTTGATTTAATTATTCCAGATTAAAAGATTATAATAAAACCAAGTTTAATTAATTTCCGGAAATGAAATTCATTTTGACAGGAGATATTTTTCCAGAAGATTATGTTCTCCCGCAAATAAGCGAGACATAATCTAACCCTTCATTTTTCGAATCTTTATTATTCAAAATTATTTAATATTTGATATTTTTTTCCCATAAACACAAATCCATTTATTTTGTATGTAAATTTGATTTATTTATTACACATTTAAAGATTATAATTAACTCAAATTTAATTAATTTCCGGAATGTTTCCGAAAATCTAATTCATTTTGACAGGAGATATTTTTCCGGAAGATTATGTTCTTCCGCAAATAAGCGTGACAATGTAACCTTTCGTTTTTCAATTCTTTATTATTCAAAAAGTATATTAAATATTTGATAATTTTTTTACCATAAACATAAATCTATTTAATATGTGTGTAAATTTGATTTAATTATTCCGGATTAAAAGATTATTATTAACTCAAATTCAATTAATTTTTCGGAAATCTAATTCATTTTGACAGGAGATATTTTTCCGGGAGATTATTTTTTTCCGCAAATAAGCGTGACAATCTAACCTTTCGTTTTTCAAATCTTCATTATTCAAAAAGTATATTAAATATTTGATAATTTTTATTCCCATAAACATAAATCTATTTGATATGTGTGTAAATTTGATTTAATTATTCCAGATTAGAAGATTATAATAAAACAAAGTTTAATTAATTTCCGGAAATGAAATTCATTTTGACAGGTGATATTTTCCGGAAGATTATGTTCTCCCGCAAATAAGCGAGACATAATCTAACCCTTTATTTTTCGAATCTTTATTATTTAAAATTATTGAATATTTGTTATTTTGTTCGCATATACACAAATCCATTTATTTTGTGTGTAAATTTGATTTAATTATTCCACATTAAAAGCTTATAATTAACTCAAATTTAATTAATTTCCGGGAAGTTTCCGGAAATCTAATACATGTTGTCACGAGATATATTTCGGGAAGATTATTTTTTTCGCAAATAAGCGAGACAATCTAACTAAATTTTTTGTTTTATTGTTTTGCTTCCTCATAAAGGAAGCCTTATAGTGATGTCGATTTCCGAATTTTTTAAAATCAATTATTTTTACAAATTTTCAAGTGTAGTATATATAATTCATCGAGAGGAACAAATGTCCGGATGTATGTGTGTATGTATGTGTGTGTATGTATGTATGTATGTGTGTGTATATGTGTGTGTGTGTATGTCACCGATTCTTGTGGACAAATTTTCTCTTGCACATCTTGATGGATTTTGATAAGATTTTGTAGGTGTATTACGGTCATGAATACCAAGAATCAGACAGAAGGATTTTCAAATATATATAAAAAAAAAATTTTCAAAATTTTTTTAATTTTTGAAAAAATTAATTTTTTGGTTTTTTGAAATAACTTTTTTCTACATTAAATTTTTTAATAATTCTTGTCAAAATTGCATTCCTGACATAAAAACGAATCGATTCATGTATATAAAGTATATATTTTATCAAAATTTATAG
Organism: Leptopilina myrica (nomen nudum); assembly: GCA_032872475.1. Taxonomy (NCBI): domain Eukaryota; kingdom Metazoa; phylum Arthropoda; class Insecta; order Hymenoptera; family Figitidae; genus Leptopilina; species Leptopilina myrica (nomen nudum). The sequence goes on along the minus strand of CM065458.1, from coordinate 37,700,200 downwards.
AATTAATAAATATTTTAATTTTTCACAAAAAATTAAAATTTTGTATTTTTTGACATTTTATCATAACACTTTAAAATAATTATTCTATAATAAAAAATTGAATAATTAATATTTATTCAGGGTACTTTACATGGTTTATTAATTATATTTAATAAACTATTATAATTATTTAACTTTTAAAATTATATATAATAATATATATTGAGGAAGCTAAATGGTCATGAAATGAACAACTTGTTTTATTTGTTTTAAAGAATTTTAATATAATTTTTTAAAGCAATTGAATGTTGTCGAAAAAAAATTTATGTAATAAAAATTATGATTTTTTGCACCTATATTTTCTCTAATGTTTTGGCCATAATTCAAAATTGTAAATTTTTATACTTTAAAAAATAAAAAAAATAAACATTTTTTGGTCTACTATTTTCCCTATGTTTTCGCCAAAGTTTAAAATTGATAATTTTGTACTCTAAGAAAAAAATTATTAATTTTTGAACACATATTTTCCCTATGTTTTGTTTAAAATTCAAAATTCCAAATCTTTTCACTCTAAAAGAAGAAAAATTATGATTTTTTTCACCCATATTTTACCAGTGTTTTGGACATAATTCAAAATTGCAAATTTTTTACTCTAAAAAAAGAAAAAATTAAAATTTTTTTGCTGCTATATTTTCCCCATGTTTCCTGTTAAGTTCAAAATCGCAAATTTTTTTTATCTAAAAGATGAAAATTTTAAATTTTTTGCTCCTATATTTTCCCCATGATTTGCTAAAGTTTAAAAACAGGAAAATGAAATTTTTTTTCATCTGTACTTAACCATTTTTTCTAAAGTAATGAAACATGGTAATCGTGCAAAAGCAATGGTTCGCTTGGTTTTGCCCATACTTAAAACATAAACATGGCTGTAAACTTATCAATGATGGTAAAAATCTGTTCCCATGTTTGTCAGATTTTGCTATCTTTTGCCCATAGTTCGTTTTCCACGCGGGGTACACCCAGAGAAATGGTATATTTGTCTCAGAACCAACAAGACTTTTTATTTGTTTCAAATAAATTTTATTCAGTTTAAATAAAATTTTATTTAAATCAAATATGTGTATTATTTATGTCAAATATAAATTTTATTTAATACAAATAAAAAGTCTAGTTGGCTGTGAGACAAATATACGTTTATTTAAGTCAAATAAAATATATTTGGTTTAAATAATAATTTTCTCTGGGTGTAAAACTTTAACAATTTCGAAAAGTACAAAATTTGCACTTTTTCTGAAAAATACAAATAAAAATTAATTTTATACATTTTACTGAAATATATACTTTATATATTATTAATATTAATAATATTATTATTAATAGAATTGTTTTCATGTCAGGGATGTAATTTTCACAAGAAGTATACTCTGAGAAAAAGTTTATTTTTCTTAACCCAACTGTTTAGTTAACCTATTTTATTTGTTACGATAAAACAATTTCGTTGATTTAAATAAAAATTTAGTTTATTCTAATGAATACGTAAAATTTGTTTGGTTATATGAAAGAAATTTTTTATTTGAAGGTGTTTGTTTGATTTAAAAAAATTATTGTTTTGAATAGAGAATATTATTTAATTGAATACAATTTGTTTGTCACAACACACAAATTTGTTTGATTCAACTAAATCATTTTATTTGAGTGAAACAAAAATATTTGCTTGTCTAAAAAAGTACACGTGTGAATTTAAAAATGGCGGTGTCACTTGTCTACAATTAATGAAAGGATGTTAAAAACTTTTTTTGATTCTTCTGATCATATATTTTTTTATTCAGTTTAACTGAGCTTTCACTCTACGACGCAGAGCCTCTTCAGAGCATTACAAACTGTGAAAAATCAGTAAAAAAAAGTATTCAGAATAGAAAAAAAGTATTGGTGGTGACGTACGGTGAATGCGTTTTCGCGACAAAACCGTATTGGTGGGTAACAGTAAATACATTTTGCTCACCGTGAATACTTTTTGTTTTAAACTCTCGATTTAAAGATTCCTAAGCAAAGTTGAGAATATATATGAAGAGCGTGAGTAACGTGATGTATAAAAATGGCTATTGCGAGAATAAAATAAGAAATTTTGAGTAAAAACGAAAAATTAAATGTAAAAAAAATGTCAAATGTTGATCGATTACCATATGCTTTACTTTGCCTACAATGCTTGACAGATTAAAGGGAGCATGACGTTACCGGCAGAAAGTTATTAGGAAAGGCGGAAAATTTTGAAATTGAAAAGAAACCCAAGTGAACGCAAATAATATTTAGTTATTAATTAATTATAATTAATTATAATTATTAATTATAATTAATGAATAAAAATTCATTAAAAATTCAAAATTTTCCGTCTTTCCTAATAACTTTCGGCCGGTAACGTCATGCTCCCTTTAATCTGTCATGCATTGTAGGCATAGTAAAGCATATGGTAATCGATCAACATTTGACATTTTTTCTTTCACATTTAATTTTTCGTTTTTACTCAAAATTTCTTTTTTCCTTCTCGCAATAGCCATTTTTATACATCACGTTACTCACGCTCTTCATATACATATATTCTCAACTTTGCTTAGGAATCTTTAAATCGAGAGTTTAAAACAAAATGTATTCACCGTAACCCACCAATACGGTTTTGTCGCGAAAACGCATTTACCGAACGTCACCACCAATACTTTTTTCAATTCTGAATACTTTTTTTTTACTGGGAAATTTTTAATGTTAAATAAAAATCTTTCACAAACGCGCCATATAAAGATAACCTCAAAACTCACCAATCATGTCTTAAGATTCATTCAAATATATAAATATAAAAATATAAAAACTTTACATAACAAATTGTTAACAAACATAAATATATAAACATTTTTTATAAAAATATAATTAAAAATAGGGGTTTTTTGTGAAAAAACCATTCCCCATATTTTGTGATCACATGTTTACAATGACATTGCACATTTTAAATTTGGGGTTACATTGTCGATATAATAGATTACCTAATGATCAATCTCCCAAGACAAAAGTTTTAAAAAAGAAACAACAGAAAGCGCCACACTCACATAGAATGAATCATTTGAAATCTATAATAATATAATTAAAAAAATTTTTTCGTGTTTAAAAGTCAAATCTTGTAAATATTTGTAATTAAAAGTCAAATCTTGTAAATATATGTAAATTTTGTAAATAGAATGATGGAATTAAATTTTATTTGTGTTTAAAATTAAATTCCTGTAAATATCATTAAGTGAATTTGTGTCTGTTCTTAAATTAACTGAATTATTATTTTTAACAATTTGAAACATTTCTTTAAAAATTCTACGAGTATAACCTCTTTCTGTTTCTAAAATTTTAACATTATTGAAACTAAAACGATGATTCAACTCATGAGAGTGTTTTACCAAAGACGATTTCCTTTTGACATTTTCGCAGTCATTCTTGTGTTCTCTAATTAAATTATTACACCTGTCTACAGTTCGCGTTCGCGTCAAATTCATTAGCTAAATCGGTAAATCGAAGAAACAAAATTGTACACTACCGTCCGAAATTGTGCGAACGCTAACATCTCGAGCTATTAAAAAACACACCCGCACAGAAACAGTGATAACTCGGTTAAAAATGAAGCTAGATGCTTTTTTTTAAATTGCATTGGAAAGCTTATTAAATTTCCAATGAAATGCTACTATGTTAAGTTGTATTGCATAAATAGGAAGCGAGATATCATGTTATAAAGACAAAAAAATAATTATATTTTTTTCGGAATTTCTTACTCTGACTTTGACTCCCGGCACAGTTTAGCAAAGTTTATGAAAAAAATTGTTACTTTTACAGACAATTCCTTGTAACCAAAGCTTTAAATAGAGACCAAGAATAGCAAAAAATATTTACATGTTCCCGAGATATTACAAAAATAGTAGGACCGTGCAAAGCAGAATTGTCAATCATCGATTTCTCTAATTCGCCGTTGAGTCAATTACTTGTCTATGAAAAAAATTTCGAAAATTAATTTTACCAAGTACATTCTTACTGGGATCCACTTTTTAAATATCGATATATAATACATTAAATTAAAAAATGGATCTCAGTAAGAATGTACTTGGTAAAATTAATTTTCGACACTTTTTTCACAGACAAGTAATTGACTCAACGGCGAATTAGAGAAATCGATGATTGAAAATTCTGCTTTGCACGGTCCTACTATTTTTGTAATATCTCGGGAACATGTAAATATTTTTTGCTATTCTTGGTCTCTATTTAAAGCTTTGGTTACAAGGAATTGTCTGTAAAAGTAACAATTTTTTTCATAAACTTTGCTAAACTGTGCCAGGAGTCAAAGTCAGAGTAAGAAATTCCGAAAAAAATATAATTATTTTTTTGTCTTTATAACATGATATCTCGCTTCCTATTTATGCAATACAACTTAACATAGTAGCATTTCATTGGAAATTTAATAAGCTTTCCAATGCAATTTAAAAAAAGCATCTAGCTTCATTTTTAACCGAGTTATCACTGTTTCTGTGCGGGTGTGTTTTTTAATAGCTCGAGATGTTAGCGTTCGCACAATTTCGGACGGTAGTGTAAGTGTCGGTTAAATAATTGGATTGTGTTCATTGTAATATTTGCTGCATATTTCATTTGAATGCCATAGTGAGAAGAAAATTTACAATAAGTTCTTGTGAAGTTTTCAGCTGGTTGTTTTGATTAAACTTTTTTCAGAGTGCATGTATAAAAATCATATATAATATGTTCAATATAATATTTTAAATATTTTATTTAATTAGGAAATTCAAACATTAATACAGGAAAATAAATAACAAAATTAAGCAAACAAAAAAAATTATTTAAATCAACCAAATACGTTTGACAAAAACTATTTATTTGAATCAAACAATTCTTTCCTTTTAAAATAAACAAATTTTTTGGTTATATGAAATAAAAATGTTTAGTTAAGTGTAATAACCATTTGGTTAATACACATAAACGTATTGGAAGAAATTTTTTGGTTGACTGTATAGCAATGCATTTATTTGGTAGATTTAACGAAAATTTGGTTGTTTCGAGCAAATTTTTTTCTGAGTGTACTTAAAATTTAGATGTTGAAAAAGTTTTTCAAAAAATTTTTTAGGTATATTTGGAAAATCCTTGTGTAAGATTCTAGGTAATAACGACAGCAATTTAGTTACAAAATTTCAGTACAATTTACTAAAACATGTATTAAAGAATTTCTACACAATATTTTGTAAAATACTTATTATTATATTATAAAAAAATTTGTCACCTTACAATTATAAGATTTACTATTTTTAAACCTTTTTTTGTCTGAATAAAATTTATTTTTTATCGAATAAAACTTTATAGGGTAATTAGGATCAGTCAGGACAAATGCAAAGAAGAGGACAAATTTAATTGGATTTTTAATTTTTGTAAATTCAGTTAATAATGACAATCTGTCCGCATTTACCATATGAACTTAAAAATTAAGAATAAATCCAAACTGCTTTTGTAAAATTTAAAACAATAAAGAGTTTGAGTGTCTGTGTGAAAAAGAGAAAGAGATCCGCGCACGTCCGGACGGCAAGTACACTGCAAAATCAAATATTTCACTTTAATACGTTTTGTCCCCATATTTGCAACACATAAGATATCTTAGTCCAAATATTTGAAACAGATATGTGTCTCATTTTAAAACGTTGCAAATTTCTCACACATTTAGCACTGTATTTTAAGACACGTTATGTGTTTCGAATAACCGTCTCAAGCAAAGAGACGTTTTCCATGTCTTATAACCTTCATGGAAAAGTACTCAGCCTATTAAAATCTAATAATTTAAAACAGCTTTGCAAAGAATAATTTTCCTTCTTTTACAAGAATAGTCGACTTGAACGAGAAGGAAAATCTGTATTTTCTGCTCGGAATAGTCGTAAAGTATTTTCACTAGAACAATCTTTATGGAAAAGTACTCAGCCTATAAAAATCTAATAAATTAAAAAATAGCTCAGCAATTCATAGGTTTTTCTTTTTTTACAAGAATAGTCGACTTGAACGAGAAGGAAAATCTGTATTTTCTGCTTGGAATAGTCGTAAAGTATTTTCTGTGGAAAAATCTTCATGAAAAATATTCAGCCTATCAAAAAACCCACGAACTGAGTAGAAAAAAAAATCTCAATTATTTTTGAAAGAAATTGTTAACAAAAAACTTTTTTAATTTTTACTTTTTTCCTGGACTAAAAATAAGTGGTGCAATATAAATAATAGAAATGAAAATCTAATTTATTTAAAAATGTAATGATTAATTTATATTATTATATTATAAAAAGTTTTATTGAAGTAGAATTATTTTTTTTATGTCATTTTATAATCATATAATGAATTTTAATATATTAGTAGCTTTTGTGAATGATATTTATTTGTTAGTGTATAGTATTTGAATTTTTTGTATTCCGTTAGATCAGATTCAGTGTCTGACGTTGGTTGTCTTTGGTTTTATTAACAACACTAAATTTTTAAGAATTAGCTGTTTGCTGTTAACTTGGCGCCAGTTTCAGCTTCATTAAAAATATCATAATACTACTTCTTAAAGAATAAAGTTTCTACTTCATTACATGTAATTCACATTTAACAGAAAACGTAACAGTAATAATCGTTATCATTCTAGAACCATTCTGAGGAGTTTTAATCATTTCTAACCTTAGTTGACAATATTTATTTATTACACTTAACAAAAATTGTAATTTTATATTTATATGTAATTATTTTAAATGTTTCCAATAAGAATGTCAATTATATTATTTATTAATATGTTAACATAATTGTTTATGTAATATTTTTGATAATATACACTACCGTCCAAAATTGTGCGAACGCTAACATCTCGAGCTATTAAAAAACACACCCGCACAGAAACAGTGATAACTCGGTTAAAAATGAAGCTAGATTGTTTTTTTAAATTGCATTGGAAAGCTTATTAAATTTCCAAAGAAATGCTACTGTGTTAGGTTGTAGTGTGGCAAACCGGACCGGTGGGTAAACCGGACCACCCTCAATATTTCCAAAATGGCGAAATTGTCAAAAGTGATATTTAGAAATTTAAAACAACCTTGTGTAGTATACCTTATTTATTTAATTTGACATTTTTTACTTTTGTTTGTGCAACGCTGGGAGCAAAAGTTTTTTTAAAAGTTTTTTTCTACACTTTTCCGAATTTTTTCTTAAGAAAATTCTGAGGAAACCGTGTAATTTGTAATATTTCCAAATATTAGGTCTTCGATTTTGAAGGTACACACCTCACGAATATTTACCACCAAAAATTTTGATGAATTTGCAAAAGCGTTTCTTTTTGACAAACGTTTATTCTCAAAATGGACCTGTGGGGCAAACCGGACCGTTTTCGGTGGGGCAAACCGGCCATGGATATTTCCATTGAATTAAAGTTACATGAAAATTCTTTCTAAATAAAATGTTTCTTTCATTAAAATATTTACTTACAATAAAAATAATTGTCTTCCAATGAGAATTGGAATTGGACCGTTGTAAAATTTTTTAAAATTAACACAGCAACTAAACAATAAAAGATGAAGTATAGGTACACTACCGGCAGAAATTGTCGGTAAGAACGACGGGCGAGCTACGAAAAGTTGCTGCCGAAATTAAATTAACATATTTTATTATTGAAAAATGATAGAAACTTGGTTCTTGGATCGTTCGAAAGCCAATTAAATTCTGCGTCGTTTGATATATAAATGAAAATTATTTGATATTTTTAAGAGATTTTATCACCTAAAAGATTTTGGAAAAAAATTGATTAATTTTTCTATTTTTGTGCACCATGTTTGTGTGGCTGCATAATCTAGAAAAATTTAGAGAAAAATTTTAAACTCTATCAACATAATCTTTAAAGTCTCAGCTTTTATTTGAGCCTTGAAAATTGAAAATCCGTTCAGTAGTTTTTGAAATATCCAAAAAAATGTCCAAGCATGTTGTTTTATAATTAAGGCGGTGACACACACTTATTGCACTCTCGCTGATCACCTGGTTCGTTGCGGCAGGGCCGAATAAGCGGAATATAGAGTGGGGGTCATATTTGGCGCCCTTTTTAAGTTTTTTGTCATTTTAGATTTAATATTCATTAAAAATTTAATAATTTTTAAAGTTGATTATAATATATATATAAATAAGTTATCATTTTACAAACTTTCATGATCAAATAGTCGTTTATTTCTATGTACAAATTTTCACTTTTCAAACTTTTTTTCCCAAAATAAACGCCTATTTGATCATTAGAGTTTGTAAAATTATAACTTATATATATATATATATATATATATATATATAATAATGAACTTTAAAAATTATTAAATTTTTAATGAATATTAAATCTAAAATGACAAAAAACTTAAAAAGGGCGCCAAATATGACCCCCACTCTATATTCCGCTTATTCGGCCCTGCCGCAACGAACCAGGTGATCAGCGAGAGTGCAATAAGTGTGTGTCACCGCCTTAATTATAAAACAACATGCTTGGACATTTTTTTGGATATTTCAAAAACTACTGAACGGATTTTCAATTTTCAAGGCTCAAATAAAAGCTGAGACTTTAAAGATTATGTTGCTAGAGTTTAAAATTTTTCTCTAAATTTTTCTAGATTATGCAGCCACACAAACATGGTGCACAAAAATAGAAAAATTAATCAATTTTTTTCCAAAATCTTTTAGGTGATAAAATCTCTTAAAAATATCAAATAATTTTCATTTATATATCAAACGACGCAGAATTTAATTGGCTTTCGAACGATCCAAGAACCAAGTTTCTATCATTTTTCAATAATAAAATATGTTAATTTAATTTCGGCAGCAACTTTTCGTAGCTCGCCCGTCGTTCGTACCGACAATTTCTGCCGGTAGTGTATCTCTGGAATGTGTAACTATAATAGATTGCCCTTAACAGAAACTTCAGAAATGGATATTGTAATTACTTCGTCTCCATCAAGTTTAAATGAATTCATATTTGATAATGACGATGTTCAAATGGAAGAACCTATTCAACATGCTTTAGAAGATGAAGTAGAAAATAATGAAGTAAACGAACAAAATTTATCAATAAACATTGTAAGTGTATCTTCGCCAAATTTAAGTCTTCTCGAATCGAACATTTACCTGTCCTCATCTTCTGAATCGCTCTTACGTACAAACTCTTCATCAGCTGAAAGTGATAATAACACTGATAATGACGAAAGCAGAAATGGTTGGCTGGATCTACTAATATATGAGGAGTTTCATATGAGATTGAGGGGTCAACTCTCGGATTTTTTTCAAATTTCATTTTTCAATAGAGTTTGTTTGCCTATGTAATTATACCAAATATTAATAAAAAATATTGAATATTTTATTAGATATTTGCATTAACAAATTAATGCAATATTTTTTTTAAACCTAAATAACTTTTTTATTTTTGCTTATAGAAAAAAGTTGTCTGAATGTTTTTTGTTTAGAATAAATTAAATTTTTTGAAAAAAATTAATTAAATAAAAAAATCCGAGAGTTGGTTCCTCAATCTCATATGAAACTCCTCATATACAGGAGCAAAAATTAATGGTGGAGATGCTTTGTACCAAATATTAAAGATATACGTTTCAAAAAGATTAACCAAGATAAAGTATTAGCTACTTCTCAGTCAGATTTTGTAGTAAAGCACAGGATTTGTGCAAAATGTTTTAAGTATGTACAAAAATGTTCTGATGTGCCTGTAGAGCAATGTATACGATGTAATAGTAAAAATCTTGACAGCTTTCATGTTTTAATAGATGACACTGGGTAACAAACAAGTTGTTCATTTCATGACCATTTAGCTTCCTCAATATATATTATTATATATAATTTTAAAAGTTAAATAATGATAATAGTTTATTAAATATAATTAATAAACCGGGTAAACTACCCTGAATAAATATTAATTATTTAATTTTTTATTATAGAATAATTATTTTAAAGTGTTATGATAAAATGTCAAAAAATACAAAATTTTAATTTTTTGTGAAAAATTATAATATTTATTAATTCCATAAATTTTCATGAAATATATACTTTATATACATGAATCGATTCGTTTTCATGCCAGGAATATAATGCTGAGAAAAATTAATAAAAATTTTAATAAATAAAGAAGTTATTTCAAAAAATAAAAAAATTCATTTTTTTCGAAAATTAAAAAATTTCTAAAAAATTTTTATTTTTAGATATTTTTGAAAATCCTTCTGTCTGATTCAAGATATTCGTGACCGTAATACACCTACAAAATTTTATCAAAATCCATCAAGATGTGTAAGAGAAAATTTGTCCACAAGAATCGGTGACATACACACACACACACACATACACACACACATACATACACACATACATCCGGACATTTGTTCTTCTCGACGAATTATATATACTACACTTGAAAATTTGTAAAAATAATTGATTTTAAAAAATTCGGAAATCGACATCACTATAAGGCTTCCTTTATGAGGAAGCAAAAAATTGTCATGTTGTGTTTATTTCAAAATTTTTGTGTTTATTGAAAGTTAGGGTGTCAGTGAACAAGAAAATAGCAATAAAATTTTTGAAAATTTATTCAAACCCCTAAAATTGCAGGGGACGTGTATTTACCGAGTACCCCTCCCTAATTATTCATACGCCCTGGTAAAAATGACTGGGAATCTAAGCAATGGTGCATACCAATTTTTTTATCATCAGATTGGCTTCAAATTTGTTATTCGGGGGTTTTTGGGGTCGCTAATTACGAATCCGAAGACAGCTTTGAAAAATTCAAAATGGCGGTTTCAACATGGCGGATAAAATGTTAAAAATTGTTCGGATCGATACGCTCGAGAGTTGGTACTTGAGGTTTTTGTTGAAGCCGCCATTTTAAATTTTTGAAATTCGACTTCGGATTCATAATCAGCGACCCCAAAAACCCCCGAGTAACAAATTTGAAGCCAATCCGATGATGAAAAATTGATATGCACCAATGCTAAGATTCCCAGTCATTTTTACCAGGGCATTAGTTTTCAGTTTTGGTTCTTAAAGATAAAGGTTTGAGCTTTCTTTTAAACTTTATTAGAGCTTTTTATATCTTCCCATTTTCTTTATACAGGACTTCAAAAAGTGCAAAAACACCGTTTTTTAAATCATTTAACCCCCTATTTTAAGGGTTTGAATAAATTTAAAAAAATGTCTGCTACTTTCTTGTTTACTGTACCCAAAATTTCAATAAACTCGAAAATTTTGAAATAAACACAACATGACCATTTTTTTGTTACCCAGTGTGATTTTCGTACTCAAGGTGCAAATCAAAATAAAGAAAAATTGTACGATATAACATCAGGTTCTAAATTTCGTAGTCTAAAAATAGAAGCTATACCAGAGTTATACGATTTGTTTCTACTTTGCTTCACAGATGGAGTTCAAGTATCCAAGAGTGGAAAAAGTTATATGTGGCCCATCTACGCACAAATAGTAAATATAGCACCAAAATATAGAAGAACTTTTCCATTTGTTTGTGGAATTTTTTATACAAATAGTAAATATAGCACTAAAATATAGAAGAACCTTTCTATTAGTTTGTGGAATTTTTTATACTAATCGATCTAGTAATAAACCTGATATGAATTCATTTTTGCAACCTTTTGTTTTTACTTTACAACATCTATACGAAAGTGAATTTGAGTAGAACAATAAAATTTTAAATCGTACCGTTTATAGTAAAGTTGTAGCTCCTGTTGCGTGTTTAGATGCTCCGGTAAAAGCAGCTACACAAAACACAATGCAATAAAACGGAGAAAATAGTTGCGGAAGTTGTGAAGAAAAAGGAGAATGTTCTGAAACAGGAAGTGGATCAAATTGGGTTTTTCCAATTGTTCATGATATTGCTCCTCTAAGGACTGGTGAACGAATGAATAAACAAAGAATGTTTGTAGAAAAATATAAACAACTAAAACATTTTAAAGGAATTAAAGGAAGTTCCATTGTTACTAAAATACCTCACTTTGATAGAGCCAAAGGTTTCGTTCCTGACTACATGCATGCTGTTTTACTTGGTGTAATGAACATGCTATTAACAATGTGGTGCAATACAACGAATAGTGATGAAGATTATTATTGGCATAAAGAACAACGTAATAATATTGATGAGATTTTAGCATTAATAACGCCACCGGTTTATGTTACGCGTACACTAAGAAAGCTTTCAGATCTTAACGTTTGGAAAGACTCAGAACTTAGAGCGTTTCTTTTATATTATGGACCAATCGTGTTAAAAAATCATTTAAATTTTGCGCATTGTGACCACTTTCTATTGTTTTTCCGATCGATTTATCTCTTATCAAAAGAAGAAATAACCGCTACTGAACTGAATTTAGCAGATACACTATTGCACATTTTTGTAATCGATGTAGAAAAACTATACGGTCCTAACAAGTGCTCTTACAACATTTATCAGTTGAAGCATATCACATCTCACGTCAGAATGTGGGAACCTCTTTAGACTTGGTCAGCCTACTTATCAGAAGACCATAACGGAGAACTAATCAGAATGGCACATGGTACTAAAAATGTTAATGTCGAATTATTAAATACAATTAAAATTATCCATGCTTATCCAATCATAAAATATTTAATGAATCAAATCAAGCAGAATGTCGGACATGAATGGCACACTTAGGGCCCACCAATTACAGGAAAAATAGCCGATAGCGATCTTAAAGCAATTTTGCATTCTACAGATCTCACGAAACATCAGTTTCTAGAATTAAATTTTTTTATTTTTAGCAGATGCTCAGTGAAGAACGAAATTTATACATCTCAACTATATACTAGACAAAAGAAACGATCAAATTTTCATGTGCAATGGACAAAGGACAATATTATTTACTTCGGTGGAATAAAGAACTTTCTAACCATCGAAAGAAAGATATACGCAATAGTTCGCCAAGCTATAGCTTCTGGTAATAAATCTAAAGAACTTAAAAACAGAGAACTTGAATTTACCCTTAATGACATTATACGACATGTATATGATTCGTATTGTATTCATGCTATTCCAGTTTCGAGAATATTATCAAAAATACTCCGTGTGCATGACTACATATGTATATTTCGAATATCAAATTGTACAACTCGACTCAGTTTACATTCGATTCGAATCGACCAATTTCAAATTTGAAATTACGACTTTCGAATTAGTGGACTTTATTTGAAAATGAGGTCAAGTTGTAAAATTCATAATTCAAATTTTGCTTTGGCCGATTCGAATTAAAAGGAGACCGAATCGAGTTTTGAGATTAGAAAGTAGAAACTTTAGTTTTTAAATTAATAAGTTTTAATCGAATTTTATATTAGTTCAAATTTTCCTTACCTCTATTCTGTATCCATATATTGCTGAATGGTATTCACGTGAAAATAAGTTCAAAACGTCACGAAACTGTTTATCAAAAATGAATTTAAATTTCAAATTAAAAGCGTAAGAATTATTATCATCAAAAATGAATATGTGACGTTATAAGATGAAAGGGAAATTCGCCGCAGAAAAATTAATTTTCAGTTATGTATATCGTTCTATAGTTATTAAGTTGTTCTTACATATACGAAAGTAAAAATTAACTTTTACTCACAGGTTTTTTGTTATCAACGTTTAAAAATGAGTTTGTTGAGTGTTTACACATGGTTATTCAGAAAATTAGCCCCTCTACTTTCCAATACTACTACACTGGCCACGCACGTACAATTCGTGCGCTTCATGTAACACGGACAACTATCAATGTGTAGTAAATAGTGGAAGTGAATGTCAATGGAATCTCTTAACCAATCAGAGTGGTTCTACTTTAAATGTCTTTTCTGTATAATTTGTCTATTGCAGCTAAGGTCACATATTCATAACAAATAAAAATAAAATTTGTCGGTTAGGATTGCAAAAATTAAATTTGTATTCAAAATATTAACTGCATAATTAAAAGTTCGTTAAAATAAATCATTTAGAACCGCAGTAAATAAAATAAAACAATGTATTTATTTTTTAAGTTTTGCACTACAAAAATTATACATTAAACATTAATTACACTGGTCGACACGAAAAATGATTCAAAGATCGGACAGTGATTTTCTCATAGGATTTTCATCGTTGAACACGAATATGACCTCTAAAAGTGCTCATCACATCGAGATTTTGAGAAAAATAGACGCAAAGTTTCAAAAAACTCTGTTTTTGGTTTTTTTGATCAACTATAAGAGTCAAATCGAAAAAGTTATGAATCAGTCAAAAATTTTCATATAGCACAACTTTTTAATGTGCGCACGCACAATACTTGTACTCATAGAGCGGTACACTCCCTTGTGGAAAAATATTGTGGAAGTCTAGAGTCCAATGATTTCCTGATTAGCAATCATCAAGTCCGTCTTATTCTAGACGGTCCATCAAGTCCCAAATCAGTGTAGTTAGATCAGTCAGCGTATGGTACAGTTTCTTTGTGATTTTTAGTATTCGTTGTGGTTTGTTTTATATGAATACTAATGTGCTATGTTGTTGTTTTCTATATAATTTAATTTTAAATGTGCACTGAAAAAATAGATTTTAATGTGTTTCCATGTGTTTTGATTACTCGGATGAAGCTAGCAGTCGTACTCAGCATCAATGTTTAGGCGTCATCTATCAATATGCATTTCCTTTAAATTTAATAATACTTAATAATTTAAAAAACCATCGAGTACTGTTGATTGACAATGAATATCCACTAAATAGCAAATATAGTAAGATTCTATTCATTGATTTCATTAATTAGTGATTGACGCCTAAAAATTGGTGCTGAATACAACTGCCAGTTTCATCCTGCTGTTTTTAATTGCAGTTAATTTTATTTTACAAAAGATTACTATCTCCAATTCCAAAGATTAGGAGGGACACAAAGTATAACACTTAAAGAAAATAAATGGATTTATGTTTAACAGAAAAAAAATTATCAAATATTAAATATACTTTTTAAATAATGAAGATTCAAAAAATAAAGGGTTAAGTTATCTAACTTATTTGCGGAACAAAATAATCTTCCGGCAAAATATCTCCTGTCAAAATGAATTTAGATTTCCGGAAACTTTTCGGAAATTAATTAAATTTGGTTTAATTATAATTTTTTATTCTGGAATAATTAAATTAAATCTACACACAATAAAAATGGACTTATGTTTATGGGAAACAAATATCAAATATTAATTATACTTTTTGAATAATTAAGATCCGAAAAACGGAAGGTTAGATTGTCTCTTATTTGCGGAAGAAAATAATCTTCCAGAAAAATATCTCCTGTCAAAATGAATTAGATTTTCGGAAATTAATTAAATTTGGTTTAACTATAATCTTTTAATCTAAAATAATTAAATCAAATTTACACACAAAATAAATGCATCTATGTTTATAGGAAAAAAAATATCAAATATTAAATATACTTTTTTAATAATGTAGACCTGAAAAAAAAGGTTCGATTGTCTCTCTTATTTGTAGAAGAAAATAATCTTCTTTCAAAATGAATTAGATTTCCGAAAATTAATTAAATTTGGTTTCATTTAAATTATTTAATCTGAAATAATTAAATCAAATTTACACAAAAAAAGGATTTATGTTTATTTAAAAAAAATTATAAAATATTAAATATACTTTTTGAATAATGAAGATTCGAAAAAAGAAAGGTTAGATTGTCTGACTTATTTGCGGAACAAAATAATCTTCCGGAAGAATATCTTCTGTCAAAATAAATTAGATTTCCGGAAACATTCCGGAAATTAATTGCTTTTGGTTTAATTATAATTTCTCAATTGGAATAATTAATTTAAATTTACACACAAAATAAATGGATTTATGTTTATGAGAAAAAAATTATGAAATATTAAATATAATTTTTTAATAATAAAGATCCGAAAAACGAAAGGTTAGATTTTCTCTCTTATTTGAGGAAGAAAATAATCTTTCCGAAAAATATGTCCTGTCAAAATAAATTCAGATTTCCGGAAACATTCCGGAAATTAATTACATTTGGTTTAATTATAATTTCTCATTCTGGAATAATTAATTTAAATTTACACAAAAAAAGGATTTATGTTTATTTGAAAAAAAATTATCAAATATTAAATATACTTTTTGAATAATGAAGATTCGAAAAATAAAGGGAGATTGTCTCGCTTATTTGACAATTATCAAATTTTTAATGAATATTAAATCTAAAGTTAAAAAGATTTAAAAAGGGCTTCAAATATGACCCACTCTATATGCCGCTTATTCGGCCCTGCCGCAACGAACCAGGTGAGCAGCGAGAGTGCAATAAGTGTGTGTATCACCGACTAAATTATAGAAAAACATGCTTGTACATTTTTTTTAGATATTTCAAAAACTGTTGAACGGCTTTTCAGTTTTCAAGGCGTAAAAAAAAGCTGAGACTTTAAAGATTATGTTGCAAAAGTTTAAAATTTTTCTATAAATTTTTCTAGAATGTGCAGCCACACAAACATAGTGCACAAAAATAGAAAAATTAATCAATTTTTTTCAAAATATCTTAGGTGATAAAATCTCTCAAAAATAAAAAATAATTTTCATTTATATATCAAACGACGCAGAATTTGATTGGCTTTCGAACAATCCAAGAACCAAGTTTCTATCATTTTTCAATAATAAAATATGTTAATTTAATTTCGGCAGCAACTTTCCTTAGATCGCCCGTCGTTCGTACCGACAATTTCTGCCGGTAGTGTATATGTGTAATGTTCATGTATGAGTATTCTAAAATATATTGTTAGATATATATACTTGGTGTGAATCTGTCGGTCGGTCGTTCTCTAACTTAATATAATATTAATAATTTATTATTTCAAAAACTTATTTTCTGAGAAAAGTAGATTTCTGTATTAGGACAGCTGTGCTGTCGATACATATGATCTTGTTTAAGAGATATATTTTGAGAGATTGATTCGGATTACTGATTGCTTGTTTCACATTTAATATTGAAATTGTCCAATGATAAATTCATTCCCTTTAATTATAATTGCCTATGAATTGAAATATTAGGCTTACCACCTTTAAGAAACTTCCTATATTATCATCAAATAACGTAGGAAGTATAGTATATGTCAGGAAACTTGGAGAATTTCGGTGTACATGTAGCTCAGTGGTCAGAGGAGTCTACCGGCAATAGAAAGGTCGTAGGCTCGTATCCCACAATGCTACCGTTTTTACTGAGTTCTCTGATAATTTTGAAAATAATTTATAATTTCAAAAAATGACTTTCTGAGAAAAGTAGATTTCTGTATTAAGATATTAGCTGTGCTGTCGATACATATGATCTTGTTTAAAGAGGTGAAAATCATTTTATTTGAAAGAAATTTGTTTGATTATAAAAAGGAATTTTAACTGACATAAACTTTGGTTATCTTTGAATTAGAACATAAAACATAATTTTGTAATCGAATAGATTTATTTCTGATAAAAGAAAATATATTTCATCAAGGGAATATTTTATTATTCCTAAACAATATTTAAATCGAGTTAGGTGGTTAAAATTAATAAATCGAGTTTTTTTATAACAGAGCTAATCGTCTACAGTACTCAATGTCATATATTATTACTGTAGCCTTTTTAGGTGACTACAGTAACCGAGTAAGTTAACTAACACTTTTGGACGATCAGTAATTCACTGTTATTTACCGTAACTGATTCAGCTGCTACCATAACCGAGTATCTTAACAAATTAAGAAATTTTTAATCATATTTGATCGGATACTGCAAATAATTCACATTGCAAGTGCTATATTAGCATCATTGCTCGGTTGTTTTTAAGTAAAACACTTTGTAGGGGGTTAAGGGAGGGAAGAATTTGTTTTTTATAATCTTTTTGGTTTTAACGACCCAAAAAACGTTAGTTTACACACCGTACTCGACTTTTCGGGGAAATTCAACTTTCAACCCCCACCCTGGGGGTGTTAAGGGGGTTGAGGGTGGAAAGGATTTGATTTTGGTAGTTTTTTTAGTTTCAGCGACCTAAGAAAGGTAGGTTTAGACACCGCACTTGACTTTTCGTGAAAAATCGAATTTCAACTCCCACCTTGAGGGTGTTATGGGGGTTAAGAGAGGGAAGAATTTGTTTTTGGTAGTCTTTTTTTGTTTCTGCGACCCAAAAAATATAAGACCTATTCGACTTTTTTAAAACTAAACTTCCAACCCCCAGAGCAGGTGTAAGGGGGCGATAGCGGGAAAATAGGACAAAAAAAATTTCCATGGTCATATTTGGTTTCAGCGACCCGAAAAACATGGGGATAGGAGGATGTGACCTCTGGGTTTTGACTTGTTTTTGTGTGCCTGTGGAATTATCAATTTTGTCATTTTGGTCCGATGTTGAAATGTTCCCAGGAACAATTTCGGGAGATCTTTGGGAATTTTCACCGGAAGATTCCCGGAAACAATTCCGGGAGTAATTTTGGGACTTTTGTAAAAATTCACTTAAGAATGCCAAAAATGGTAGAAATATAATGAATATTTAAGGAAGACCGGGGCGTAATGGCTCAGAGGCCTAATGAATCACTTCAATTTATTCAAAAGTGGTAAATCAGAGTAATTTCGGTTTTTGATCAAAATAATGCACTTGGTACAGTATATCGGTAGAGTGTCAGTACCCTACTGAAAATTACTTAAAGGATTTCTTACACGCTTCATTTATTTTTTGAATATAAATGAAATAATGAAAAATAATTTTTGAAAATGGTTTCTTTAGATTTTTGTACCAAATTTTTTTTATAAGCTTTCGATTGTCGTAGTAAAATTTTTGAAAACACAAAGCAAAAAATAATGAGTGTGAGAGAAATAGGCTGATATTATTATACCATTCACATGAAACTTCACCATAAGAGAATCCTTCTGGCACACTGCAACTAGACGTTGCAGTGTGCAGGATACGCATCAAATGGGTTTAACAAGGATAGAAATATCATCGTGTCCTTTTCTATTTCATTAAAATAACATGCCTTTTTCTCATGTTATTTTAGAAAAATAAAATGTGCCTCGTAAAATAAAATTTGTCTCAAATTTAAACGTAGAAGCACGCAGTGTGGTGAAATTTAAAAGATGGCTGCAGTAGGGGAAGTGAGCCAGTTGTGGGCACCCCTACGTAAACTTTGACGGTAAGTAGACTTTACAGATCTAAGTATTGTAAGTCGTGTTCGTTGACAATACGGACTTTTTGTATTGATCACGAAAAAATATATGCATTTGTGTAATAGCTGTGAGCATAATAGAGAAAATTTGCATTAAATACATAAAAAAGTTATTTTATATTGTTTTCGAAGAGCAACATATGGGTGTAGATTCGTTCAGAAAATTTTTTTTAATTTTTTTTGCAGTGTTGTTATTATATTTTGTGATTTACCTTCGTGTTTAATCAAAATCCTGCATCACATAATGTGTTCGTCTTTTTAAAAAATGACTGTCATTCCCGGTTGTGGGCACCTTTATGTTAAGGAGGCTCTACCATTTGACAATGATGTGGACTATCGTCTCATCTATCTAAACTTTCTGCCGAGGAAATTGACAGCCGCAAACTTCATTAAATGTGATGAATATAGTCTTTCTGTGCATTAAAAGTGCGTTATGATATGCGGGTCAGCTACTTCACATGCTAGCATATTGTTTCTGTTAGCAATGAGCATAGTGTGAAAACGTGTCATCATTTTTGTTCTTTATATCAGCGAAGTCTCTTAAAATAAAGAAATTTTTATTTCTTCTTTATTTGTGTTGGTTTCCTTTAATATTTTCCATTTTTAGCGTATTTTTCAAGGGTGCCCACAACCGGGTACAAAAATTTGTTTGTGAAAAAATTTCCACTTCACTAAATTTCTAATAAAACTTTTTTATTCAAAGGAATCAATTTAATTCCTCCACTGACAGTCATTTAAGAACTCTAGCTTTAAATTCGTACACATATATTTGTATAATATGCACATTGACAAATGTTATGTTTTCGTGTAGAAGGATCATAAAACACGGATGAACATTATTTAAACTACCTCTATGTTTCAGCTAACTGCTCTGCAAAAGCCCATTTAACAATCAGAAAAATTTAATCTTAAAGCCTAAGCACAACTTGGCGAAAGTCGTTCACGAACGCAAGCATGAGATAGAAAAGATCAGAGATATATTTTATTTTTTTTCTATATCTCATACTTCAATTTTGTGAACAAGCTTTGTGAATCTATTCAGCGTTGGCCGCACTATACCAGTTTCATAAATTTTTCGCCTGAATGGCTTTGAATCGGTTGTGGTTTTTGTGTACGTTGTTTTATTAAGAGATTGCAGAAATTAATTATTGTTATGTGTTACAAAAGAAGTTTTCTTAAGTGGTAAGTTCATTTAAACTATTTTATTTGGGTAACATTCCATGAAGGCGTAAAGCGACGCGTTAAGAATAATGTAACTTAATTTTAATTGATTTAGTGTTGGAAAATTTTTAAAAATGGTCTAATCCAAATACAAACTACATGATATTAAATAATAACATTTTATACTTTTTTTATAAGTACGAAATTGAAATAGTAAATAAATTTTTCCTAATATTAATCACAGTTAAGATGCTTGTACATAGAGTAATGTAATTAATTAATCAATTAATGTAATTCTTTATGGGAATAGAGTAATGTATGAAATAAAAAAAATTTTCATAATGTTAATCACAGCTAAGACGCTTGTACATCTCCTCTGTTCACTTTTTGGAAATTCTCTATGGGCATAGCCAAACAAAACTCTAGACCTTTATGAATGTAGTAATGTACTCAGACCGGAGGAGGTGTACAAGCAACTTTAAGGAGTCTACAATGAGCACGATCGACGTGGTCGTAGACGCGACGTGCTGACGTCACCCATGCTATTCAGTTGTTTCTCCAATGGGCGTACGTAACGGCGTGCCGTGATGACGTCATCCGTTTGAAACACATTGTGACGT
Source organism: Leptopilina myrica (nomen nudum) (assembly GCA_032872475.1). Taxonomy (NCBI): domain Eukaryota; kingdom Metazoa; phylum Arthropoda; class Insecta; order Hymenoptera; family Figitidae; genus Leptopilina; species Leptopilina myrica (nomen nudum). The sequence goes on along the minus strand of CM065458.1, from coordinate 37,679,186 downwards.
CAGCACGTCACGTCGTTACGTGCGCCCATTGGAGAAACAACTTCATGTCGTCTCTAAATTCCATGGATACGCGACGTGAACGTGTCGGGCTGACGTCAGCCATTTGATTAACGTTCACGATAGCGATCACGTACGACCGTGCCCATTGTAGAACCGACTTAAAAAGTCAGCACGTCGCGTTCATGTTCACGTCAATGTAGAGTCGGTTCTACAATGGGCACGGTCGTTCGTGTTCGCTATCGTAAACGTGTACGTACTCCATGCTAATCTGTATGGAGCACGTATACATTCGCGATAGCGAACACGTCGACCGTGCTCATTGTAGAACCGACTTAACACAAAAATCGGTACAGACTACCTGCACTATCATTGACTCTCCAATTCAACCTGCGCGGATTCTAGACGGTTGGGCGATTCGGTATTCGTCCGACTTTTCCGCCTGGGTTACTGAAGACATGTAAATAACTATAACACACATCTGACAGGCTGGTGTTGGGCCGGGGGGGGGGGGGTAAAAAAGTGAAAAATCTGGTAAAATATATTTCCATTTCATACTGATTAAATCTGTCAGAAATCGAAAGTGTACATTCAAACAAGTGTAAAAGTTTTTACGTGTTCGACCCTTTGCCGAATTTTTGAAGAGCTGCCAGACGTACACTTTTACACTTATTTGGATGTAAACTTTAGATTTATGAAGGTTTAATCGGTGTAAAATGAGAAAATTTTATGAGATTTTTCACACCCCATGCCGCTACCCCCTGTCCCAGCACCGGCCTGCCAGACGTGCGTTTCCGTTATTTACACGTCTTCAGTAATGTATACTTACATTTTCAACCATTATGAAATGAGATAGTTGATTTCGTCGCCAGCTCCCGGACTATACAATTTCGCTTTAAAAATAATTACGTTTATCAGAATTTGTATTGGAATACATATCTTTCAATCCAAATGGTTTTCACTTGACCATTCTCAAAATTATAAATTCTATTAGATTAAAAATTATGTGCATGAAAATTACTTAACTTTTCTGTTATTAAACTTTCTTTGAAATAAATCTTAACCTATTGAAGTTATTTTAAGTAGAAATTCTACGTTTTTCTATTAGACGCTTAAAAAATGCTTACAAAGTATAATGTAGAAATTTTTTATACATCCCGCTTGAATACAAAAATGCATTTTTTAACTGCTATTATTATGAAATTTAAGTTTTCCTCTGACAACAAAAACGACATCCTTAAGAGAAGAATCAAGCCTTATACTCTTCTTTCACGTCGTCAACAACTCCGACGACTTGAAGAACAGCGCAAGCAAGATTTGGAATCCAACTCTTCATTAGAAACGTACGATGAGGCACAAGATGAAAACCCCAATTTTACTCGATTTGCAAGCTTTACATCTTTCAATGAAATAAATAATAGTGACAATTTTTCAAATACTGCACATGAAGACACTGTCAAATTTTCTACAGAAGCTGCTGAAACCGAATTTTCTATACAAGAAGACGAAGCAGAGTTTTGGGAGAAACTTAATTTATATTTCGATGATGAAGAAGAAGAAGAAGAAGAAGAAGAAGAAGACACTTCAACAGAAATTACACTATGGGAAAAAATTGCTTCTTGGGCTTTACGTCATTATAAAAGCCGTGCATCCATCAATGAAATGCTTGACATACTTCGGCAAGAAGGTCATCCCGATTTACCGAAGGATGCAAGAACATTGTTAGGAACACCACGTAGATCCTCAAACATAATTCCTTGTGGATTAGGAACCTACCTACACTATGGTTTTGAAAGAGCCCTTTCAGATTTAATAATAAAGATGCCAGATAACTCAGTAAGTGATCACATTATTTTAGACTTGAATATTGATGGTTTGCCACTAACTAAAAGTTCCAATAGTCAATTGTGGACCATATTGGGAAAAATCACTGGTACATCGTATCCACAAGTTTTCCTCATCGGTGCCTATCACGGTTATCAAAAACCACAATCAGTTGACGAATTTTTAAATCCTTTAATTGAAGAGTATGAAAGTTTGAAAGAAACAGGATTTTTTATCAAAGAAAAAAAATATACTGTCGAAATAAACTTAATTATTTGCGATACACTAGCAAGAGCGATGGTAACTTGCACAAAATCACCTAATGGACATTATGGCTGTCCGCGATGCATCGATGAAGGTGATTACCTGAATCATCGAATGTGCTTTCTTAGCAGTAATAGTTTATTAAGAAGTGACGAATCATTTTCAATGAAAACAAATAAGAAACACCACAAAGGAATTTCTCCATTTGAAAGAGCTGGACTCAAAATGGTCACTCAGTTTCCATTTGATCCAATGCATCTCCGTGATTTAGGATTGATAAACAAAATTTTTAAATTAGTGCTAAATAATCCAAAAAAAGCGGGAAAGCTAAAAGCAGAGAAAATCAACAAGCTTTCAGACATTTTATTGTCTCTACGATCTTCAATTCCATGTGAATTTGTTAGAAAACCAAGAGGACTTCAAGAAATTGACCGTTTTAAAGCAACAGAATTCCGATTAATCCTGTATTATCTAGCTCCTCTTGCTTTTAACCGGGTTCTGTCTCCTGAATATACAATGCATTTCAATGCTTTACACGCAGCACTTACTATTTTGAGTCACCCTAAGAATCATAAGAAAAATAACAGTCTAGCAGAAGAACTTCTAAAATGGTTTGTTGATGAATTTAAGACTTTGTATGGAGAAGAATACTTAGTCTATACTTTTCATTGCGCAATACATTTAGCCAAGGAGGTGTTGATGCATGGAGCTCTGGACCAAAATACAGCTTATCCTTTCGAGAACTATATGCAAACAAAAAAATATGTCCGTAGACCGACAGGTGTTCTCGCTCAACTTTTTCGTAGACTTGTTGAAACTCGGAAGAATACATATATTCCCGTATCAAAGGAAACTTCCAAAAACACTTTTCATTTTTCAAAACCTCTTCAAATAAATCCATTCGTATAATATCAATGCAATTCTTTTGTTGGGAGTTTAAAATTTTGACTTAGATTTACATAAGATCATTGAATTATTTTTAATTATGTATATATCCATACAGTAAAAATGTTTCAATGTTCGAATTATCGAAATACTCGGCTCTATGTTTTGAGTATTTACACTTAAAGAAATATGTTTTGGAAAGAACTGACAAACATATATGGTTTGAGTTATCAATAAAGTGATATTATGTCACACATTAATGTATTCTCTAAATCTGAATTAGTAGAATTCTACTAACAAATATTAAAATTTTACTGATTTTAGCTTTACTAGCTTTACCGGTGAATTATTTCTTTCAGTGTAGCACACTTCTATAGTAAAATACATGGTAAATTTTTCAATACGTTTACTTAAGATTTCTAAAAGTTATTTTCCGTAAAACTTGTTTAAAATTACACATTTTATACCTTTAGCATTAAATACTCATATTGTTAAATAAGTAATAGCTTGTTTTCCTTAAAAAAATCTTGTATGTCTCCAACATTTTAGATTTCCAATAAGCATACAATTATTGAGCAAACATTTTGATAACATTCTAGGATTGTAGTTCTTGGTTCGTCGTAACTTGCGATGATTGGTGTTCTGCAGTACCCAGTACTTGGTTGAGTCAGATCGGATGTACGTTTATTGGCCTTCGGTTAAAGAAAAAGTTACACGGTGCTTAGAAAAAAAAAGTTTCTAATTCGGATTGGACAAAGCATAAAATTCGAACTCTGAACGGACCTTACGGTAATAAAATAATTTAATTGTGTAGTTTTTAACTTTCCAAATTATAATTTGCATTTTTATTACTTCTTTCTACATCTTTTAAAATGCTCGTTGATATAGCGTATAGAAAATAAATTTTCCAGCATTTTTTCTGATCAAACACTTAGTAAGTACTTTTGAAGTTCTTATAATTTAAAAATTTAAAAATAAATATATTTTAAATTATTTTTTACAAAAAATATTTAAATAATACTAAAATGTGAAGTTATCAGAAATTATTTAAAAATGTCGAATTGAATGCAGAAACAAATTTTTATACTTTTCTTAAATATCATTCTAAAATATTAACCACAAAACTTCCAGATTGGAATTTCAAGAAGAACGATGTAGTCTCTAAAAAAAGTTCTGATCAAACACTTAGAGAGTACTTTTTAAGTTCTTATAATTTAAAAATTTTAAAATAAAAATATTTTAAATTCTTTTTTTACAAAAAACATTTAAATAATACTAAAATGTGAAGTTATTAGAAATTATTTAAAAATGTCGAATTGAATGCAGAAACAAATTTTTATACTTTTCTTAAATAATGAAGCTAAAAATTGTCAGATTGTTTTATTAAAATGAGCATAATTTTTATTATAATCGTATAGAAACACCTATTTCTTTCTACTTCTTTACTTATATACAATTTTTAATAAGCTCACTATTTCCATTGTTAAAATTAAGTTACTCTTATTGTTTGTAATTTAAATATTTAAATTTTTTATCTAGAAGCAGACAGTACTCAGCAAATAAAGAAACCAACAATTAGAAGCATTGAAGTTTTACCACCGAAAACTACGACCGTTCCACTTGGTCGAAACAAAAAGGAGGGGCAAAATTCCAGTCAAGACCAGAAATTAAAACCAAGCCAAAGTGAATCTAAAAAGGAAACAAAAGAATCCAATCTAGACAAGATGCGCCGAAATAACCACGCTGAGGACAAGAAGCTCGTAGACAGCGTTAATAAAATCCAAAAGCGCCATGACAGTAACACCCAAGACCAGAAGAACCGAGACGGAGGCAATCGAGTACAAAAGGGCCAAGGCAGTAACAATATGGAGAAAAAGCACCGAGACAGTGTCAATCCAGACAAGAAACGCCCCGACAGCTACACCCGAGACCAGAAGCACCGAGACAGCGTCAACCAAGTCAAGAAGCTCGAAGATAGCCACACCCAAGACCAGAAGAACCGAGACGGAGGCAATCGAGTACAAAAGGGCCAAGGCAGTAACAATATGGAGAAAAAGCACCGAGACAGTGTCAATCCAAACAAGAAACGCCCCGACAGCTACACCCGAGACCAGAAGCACCGAGACAGCGTCAACCAAGTCAAGAAGCTCGAAGATAGCCACATCCGAGACCAGAAGAAGCGAGACAGAAGCAATTAAGTACAAAAGGGCCAAGGCAGTCGTCACAATCTAAAGCAGAAGCACCGAGACAGCGTCAACCAAGTCCAAAATCCACACGGCAGCGACACCCGAGACCAGAAGAACCGAGACAGAAGCAATCAAGTACAAAAGTGCCAAAGCAGTCGTCACAATCTAGAGCAGAAGCACCGAGACAGCGTCAACCAAGTCCAAAATCCACACGGCAGCGACACCCGAGACCAGAAGAACCGAGACAGAAGCAATCAAAGACAAAAGGGCCAAGGCAGTCGTCACAATCTAGAGCAGAAGCACCGAGACAGCGTCAACCAAGTCCAAAATCCACACGGCAGCGACACCCGAGACCAGAAGAACCGAGACAGAAGCAATCAAAGACAAAAGGGCCAAGGCAGTCGTCACAATCTAGAGCAGAAGCACCGAGACAGCGTCAACCAAGTCCAAAATCCACACGGCAGCCACACCCGAGACCAGAAGAACCGAGACAGAAGCAATCAAGTACAAAAGTGCCAAAGCAGTCGTCACAATCTAGAGCAGAAGCACCGAGACAGAGTCAACCAAGTCCAAAACCCGCACGGCAGCCACACCCGAGACCAGAAGCACCGAGACAGCGTCAATCAAGTACAAAAGGGCCAAGGCAGTCGTCACAATCTAGAGCAGAAGCACCGAGACAGAGTCAACCAAGTCCAAAATCCACACGGCAGCCACACCCGAGACCAGAAGAACCGAGACAGCGTCAATCAAAGACAAAAGGGCCAAGGCAATCGTCACAATCTAGAGCAGAAGCACCGAGACAGCGTCAACCAAGTCCAAAATCCACACGGCAGCCACACCCGAGACCAGAAGAACCGAGACAGAAGCAATCAAGTACAAAAGTGCCAAAGCAGTCGTCACAATCTAGAGCAGAAGCACCGAGACAGAGTCAACCAAGTCCAAAACCCTCACGGCAGCCACACCCGAGACCAGAAGCACCGAGACAGCGTCAATCAAGTACAAAAGGGCCAAGGCAGTCGTTACAATCTAGAGCAGAAGCACCGAGACAGAGTCAACCAAGTCCAAAACCCGCACGGCAGCCACACCCGAGACCAGAAGCACCGAGACAGCGTCAATCAAGTACAAAAGGGCCAAGGCAGTCGTCACAATCTAGAGCAGAAGCACCGAGACAGAGTCAACCAAGTCCAAAACCCGCACGGCAGCCACACCCGAGACTAGAAGAACCGAGACAGCGTCAATCAAGTGCAAAAGGGCCTAGGCAGTCGTCACAATCTAGAGCAGAAGCACCGAGACAGCGTCAACCAAGTCCAAAATCCACACGGCAGCCACACCCGAGACCAGAAGAACCGAAACATCATCAATGAAGTCAAGATGCTCGAAAACAGCCTAGTTCGAGATCAGAAGTATAAACCGATACTTCCGATGCATTTTAAGTCAGGAGCAGATCAGCAACAAAGTAAATGCGACGAAAAAGAGGGGAAAATAGATAGTCGGGATAAGAAATATCTGCAGAATCATGGTAAAGAGATGGAGCATTAGCAAGATGACGACAAACAGAACCAGATAATCGAAAAAGGGGGCACAAAGAATCCGAAGCTCAAAAATACTGTCAATCTAGAGTATTTAAACAATGTTACAGCAACATTTAGTCGTAACAAGAAGTTAGAAGACATTGATGGTTTGTCTAACCTTAAATAGATCTACTTATTATTACTTATTATTATTCTTGTAATATTTTTTTGTAGATTCTAAACATAGCACAGTATTTTTCGGCAAGTTTGCTGAAAATTTGCCATGCAAAGTTCGCAAGTTTGCAGCGAACCAGCAAACTTGCATACATATAAAAATGTCACCCTCTTGGCGAGTTTGCAGCAAACTTGCGTCAAATATTATTAACTTGCGAACTTTGCATGGCAAATTTGCAGCAAACTTGCTGAAAAATACTATGCTATGTGGGTATTTATAAATATATTATTTCTAAACAAAAATTTTTATTTTATGCAAGAAAAATGAAGTGTGGATTTTTTATTATTTCTAGAAACTTTAGATGCTAAGTAGGTTAATACTTTTATAATAATAGTCTTACGCATTAAACTGTATTTTATTTGTTTCTATTTAAAACCTACTAATTTAGCCAAATTTTCTTCTACACTTCGTGAACTGTCTCCAGTTCATGAACCGTCTCCCCTTCGTGAACCTTCTCCAAGCCTTGGCACGAATTACTTAGAAGAGCTTACTGTGTCTAGGAAGAGATCATTATCAAGTAAGTATTAAACTTCTGATATCTCGCATTTAATGCATTATAATTGTTGCCTTTTTAATAATTTAAATTTAATCTTTTTTTATTGTAGAAAATGTCGATTCAAATGCAAAGAAACAAAAAATATGTGTTGCAGGATGTACATTTTGTAAGTACTAGTAAAAGCTGCTTTTATATTTTTTTAAATTTTCACCATTCTTGCTTTAGATAAATACATAAAATTATGAATCAAAAATTTGTTTAATTCGTACTTTACTCGATTATCCGTATTTTCGATTATCCGGATAAGTGCCTGCATTCATTAGTCCGGATAATGGAGTCTCTATTGTAATTGCTTTCTTCGTGAAAATAACAGCAGTGTTGCCAGATCAGGAATTTTATTCCTATATTTAGGGGTAATTTAAAGAGTCAGGAGAATTTTCCGGAATACAAATATTTTAGGATTTTTTTAGGAGAAAATTTTAGGTCCTTAGGAATTTTTAGGAATTCTGTGTCACGTAGAGTAAAAATTTTGTCTAGTTACAAAATGCGCGTTACAATATTTCTATAAGTCTCCAGGTTTACGTATTTTGCGTATTTTTGTTCCCAACCATGTCCTTTACTAAAATTTGACGCTGCTACCCAGCTTTGCGTCAGCAGTGTACAATGTTGTGATCGGTTGTAAAGAAAGGTTATAACCATATTATATGCTTGTCCATAAATTCAAAGTTTCAAGTACCTATTCGAAATATACATTATTTTACAATTGCCGAAAATCTGAAATTAAAAATGCCACCAGTGCAATCGAAAACATATATTCAAAGATATGTAAAATCTTTGGAATTATTGCCCATTTTCAAAGGTAAGAGTGCAAAACAAAATTCAAGTTTAGTATTTCTTAATTTTTTAAAGTCAATTAGACTTTTTATAGTTATTTATTTTTGAAAACATATTTTAAAATAAACTAATTGTTCTAAAGTTAAAACTTTTGTATATAAAAATTCTTTGTAAAATATATAATATGAAATAACTATTAAAGTGAGGTTAGAAAGATAAATTATTATTGAAAAAAGATTATTTAAATTATAAATAATTTATAACTTTAAATTAAGAATAATCACATGTTTATATATTATTTTAAAAATTTGAAATTTACTACGATATATTTACTTAGGATGGTTGAAGCCTTTTCCTGGAGATGATACGAGGGCTTTTTGTGCTTTCTATAAGCAAGATCTATTGGCACATAAGAGATCTCTGAAAGATCATTCTAAACGAGAAAGACATCTTAGAAACATAAGAATTGATAAAGATATCAGCCAAACAACAAAAATAAGTTCGATATTAGTAACAGCAATTAATGATAAACGAAAAATAGCAGAATTGAAAATAGCTGCGTTTATAGCAGAACACTGTTCTGTACATACTGTTGATCATCTGTCTGAAGTTATTACTTCCTTGGACCCAGAATCAAAAGTTCTGTTTCAAATTTAAATTCACAGAACAAAATGTACAGGACTGATTGTAAACGTTATATCACCTTGCTTGTTTGAAGAATTGATTGAAGATGTGGGTGAATCTTGGTATTCATTAATTTTAGACGAAATAACAACAATCGACACAAAAAAAGGATTAGGTATTATGTTACGCTATTTTAGTAAAAAATTTCAAAAAGTGAGAACTACTTTCTACAGATTAACTGAAATTGAATCCGGAACTGCGGAAGCTTTGACGAATAATATAATAAAACAGTTAGAAAATGACGGGTTAAAACTAAACAAACTCTTAGGAATTGGTGTTGACGGAGCTAACGTTATGGTTGGCTGTAATAATTCTGTGTCTTCAAAATTGACTGAAATAAATCCTCACTTAGTCACTGTGAAATGTCTTCCTCACTCGTTACACAAATGTGCTGAAAAAGCATGTGATGTTTTACCCCGATTCTTAGATTGTATGGTCAAAGAATCTCATAACTGGTTTTCTCATAGTACGAAAAGGAATATTGATTACAATTTTCTTCATAAAGTCATGACGGATGGATTGAATCCGAAAAAGATTCCTAAAGGGTCAGGAACGCGCTGGTTAGCTAGGTTAGCATCTATTGAAATAATACTCGATCAATGGGATTCGTTGAAGTTACATTTTAATCTAGCCAGAATTAATGAAAGAGCTGATTCCGGATTTAAAGCTGAACAATTGTATAATATGTACAACAGCCCAGATAATAAACTATATTTGTTATTTTTGCGACAAATTTTGAGAAAGGTTTTAGGTGTCAACAAGTTATTTCAATCAGAAGATGTTGAACCTTTTAAATTACTGGAAGAATTGAACAACCTTTTGTATAACACTCTAAACTTAATTGTGGTTCCTGCTCGCTTAGATTTAGCTGTATCAGCCAAGGAAAATTTTTCAACATTTCAATTTAAAAATCACCTCGTGCCAGCAACTTGTATAAACTTCGGTTATTCATTCAACAACGAGAGCGTCAACTGTAATGCCGAATCCGTCACAATAATAAAACACAGATGCAGAGATTTTTTAATTAATCAGGGTGGCCACTATTTTTAAATTTTTCGTCTCCCGGTTTTCTCCCGGTCCTCCCGGTGAAAATGAGCTGTTTCTCCCGGTTTTTAATTATAATTTTACTGTGAGCAGAACATTACCTTTATGTAATATGTAGTTGTAAATGATATAAATTCGCCCAAAAACACTAAAAACAGGGCTCAGATCGTCTTTAAGACTAAAAAAAGTATCTTTAGTCGAATAAATTCACAACAAAAGTCACGAAAAGTTGCATAAAATTTTCGAAAAAGTCGGAAAAAAGTCGAATGAAATTTTAGGAAAAAAACGCCGAAAAGGAAACAGAAAATTGTAAAAAAATCACATTTCTCGCCAAAACATATACTTTAACATCAAACAATCTGGAATAATATTTAATAAAATTTAATAAAATTAATGCATGGCAAAATTTTAATTAGGTATTTTTAACATTTTTTTAAAAATCTGTTCAAAATTTCAATTATTTTTATAAATAATAAAATTCTTTTCCAAAATTCGATTATTTAAAAAAATTCAATAAAATGCCTCTCATAATTTGAATTATCTTTATAAATAATAAAATTCTTTTCTGAAATTAATTTATTTTCAAAAATAATAAAATTCTTCGCAAAAATTTAATTACATTTAAAAATTTTATTTTTGAATGTTATATCAAAATGTTATAAATAATAAAATTCATCATGGAAATTCAATTATTTTCAAAAGTAATAAAATACTCCGCAGAATTTCAATTATTTTCAAATTTTTTTAAATTTCTTGTCAAATTATCATTATCTTCAAAAAATAAGAAATTTCATCATGGAAATTTAATTATTTTCAAAAGTTCAGATAACATACTTCGCAGAAATTCAATTATTTTCAAAACTTTTTTTAAATTTTCAAAATTTCAATTATCTTTGTAAATATCAAAATTCATTTACTTTTTTCAGAAAATTTTATTGAGTAAAACTTTTTCCTTTAACTTTAATTGTCTGAAATCTTTAAATGTAAAATTTTAGTCCCGGTTTTTCTCGATTAAAATTTCTGTCCCGGCTTTTTCCCGGTTTTCTCCCGATTGATTTTTCTCCCAGGTTTTTCCCGGTTCTCCCGGTTCTCCCGGTTGGGTGGCCACCCTGATTAAGCTCTGTGAAGAATTGCAGTCCAGAACGCCAAATAACATTCGAATCTTAGAAAAACTTAATCTTTTCAGTCCTGAAATTGCATCACGGCAACATAAGGAAAGCATTGTAAATATTGCTCAAGAATTTCAAAGTTTATGCGACGATATGGATGCTGTTTGTGAGGAATGGGCACTTCTTCATCGCTTAAGAGTAACGTTTAACTCGACCGACGAATACTGGACAAAAGTAAGCGATGAAAAAAATGCAGGTGGTGAACCAAGATTCAAACACATCTCACAGTTGGCCTTGTCACTACTAAGTTTGCCTTTTTCGAATGCTTCAGTGGAGAGAGCATTTTCCATTCTTAATATTATTAAAGAAAAATTAAGAAATAAGATGTCTTATCAAACTGCAGATGCTATCTTACGCGTGAGATACCTTTTGAACAATCAAAATTGTACCAAATTTCAGCCAACTGAAAGAATGATACAAAAATTCAAAAGTGAAACTGTTTACGAGGGAAATTTCGATAATGATATTTTAGATGCTATAAATGAAAATGTCCTCATATAATGAAATCAATCTTAAAATTGTAGTCAATTTATAAGTTTAACTTATAGTATTAATATGATCTCCAAATGTAAGCTTCAGTACAGATTATTTTTATGTTAAAAAATATATAAAATGTATATTCTATAATTATAAAATATCTTATTTAAGTACAAAATATTAAAAGTTATATACTCTTTTTTATATTATTAATAAATAATAATTTTATAAAATAAGTAAATTATTAGTTACAATAGTTATTAACATTTATATTGAACTTAATGTTTTATATATACATTTGAAAAATTTTAGATCATTCAATCTAGGAATATTTATATTTTTCTAGGGGGAAATTCTAGTGCATTTAGGATGTCTCAGAGAAACTCATCTGGCAACACTGAAATAACAAATTCAAAGACTAATTAAAAAAATTTTTTTTTAATAATATTGAAATATCCAAATTATCTATTTTCATGAAAGAGGAAAAAGTAGGGGTTTAATGTTAGAGTTAAATTAGAGGTTTCAATGGTTGCGAGCCCAAAATTTTTATAATCATAAATTTTTATTAAAACATTAATTTTTAAATTGTCCGTCATATTGTGTTGCTATCTATACCTACTGAAACTGACATTTTGAATTATTCAAATCAGACATTAAATTAGGATTCAGCTATCCCAAAAATTTCCCTAGTAAAAAATTTGATTGTCATTGTAAATCTGTTCTTTTGAAAATTTATAAATCTTACACCAAATTCTGATTTAACGGCTTTAAAAATCTTTAATATATGATTAAATTAAGTTAAAAAACTTTTTACAGTTTTTTGGAAACGATTGTCATCATAATGTTAAGATGTTTCGCAAAAATTATGAAAAATAGCGTTTTTGTCTCACTTTAAAAGTGCAATAAAACTAAAAAGAATAAAACCTGAAAGAAGTTTTTTTTGCCAGGCAGCTCCATTTGTCAATACTATCTTGGTAATGACCTAAGAAATTGCTTTTAATAGTTTATTTCTTTGTGAATATATTATGAAAATGTTATATTTTACATTTGTAACACATAATAAACATAATATTTATCCCATTTTGCATTTACACTGTAATTAAATGTTTAAATAAAAACTAAAATATGTTTCGGGGAGATTAAGGCAAAGGCGCTATGCGGGGCAACGACGTTTTTTAAAATATCTCCTTTATTTTTTGTCTATTTCACTTGGTGTTAAGAATTTAGTTTTAATACAAGCAAACAAATTGTTTAAAAAAAAGAAAAACTTAGAAATATCAAAGATTTTCAGAAATATAACAAAAAAATAGTTTTTGCAAAGATGAGATGATATTTTTACTAAACAAACTCTTATTTTTTAAAATATAACTTTAAGCCTTTAATTTTTAAAACATAACATGTAAATAAATTAAACATTTCTCTACACAACTGGCGTGGTGTTTTAGTTTAATTTTGTATCTAAATATCTTAAATTTAAATAAAAAAAAATTTTTTTATGTGGGGCAAAGGCAATTGACAATCATTTTTGTTAAAAACAATTAAATATTTGAATTTAATATTTTTTAATTCAATGTCATTTCAATTATTTTTTTTAATTTTTCTTGTACATTAAGGTTAAATTATTTATATCAATATTTTTAAAAATCCATTAAAAAACAGAATTTAAAAATTTGTATATATAGTCGAATATATTCATATTAAATATTATTAAATTTAATTAAACATTAAAATATTGAAAACTAATTAATTTAATAACCTTATTTGCAATAAAACAATAAGGATCGAATTGAAAACATTGGGTTAAAATTACTTAAAGGTTTTATTTTTTATTTAAATAGATTAAATCTCCTAAAAATATGTTGATAATCTGATGTTTTGTTAATATTGAACTATTAAATATCATTTGTAAATTTTCTAAAGACTTATAAATGCTTTCTTTCATTATTTTGCATTGTTTTTCAATTCCATTAAATAATGTATTAATAACACAGGCACACAAAAAAAGTGTTTTGGCCGAGACACTACACTAGTATATTCCCATGTATTTTTTCTCGCTGAATCCGAATCCAAAGTCCGAATGGTCAAATTGGTTCTTTTTTTTGAGTTATACTCATAAAACGACTCAAAACACGAATTTGAACCAAAAAATAATATTTTTTTATGATCTAACAGTAGAATATTTCGATGTAGTTTTTCCCGCCGAAACCAAATTCGAAGTCAGAATTGACATACGTGCTCAAAATTTTGAGCTAAATTCGAAAAACGATTCAAAAAACCGAATTAAAATGACGAAAATGAAAAATTTTTTCTGTGACACTACAAAAGTATATTTCTATGTATTTTTTCACGCTGAATCCGAATTCAAAGTAAAAATTGACAAATTAGTTCAAATTTTTTAGATAAACTTAAAAAATGCTAAAAAAAACAAAAATTATATAATTAAAAAAATTAATATTTTTTTGTATTTTACTACACAATTTATTCCTATGTAATTTTTTCTGCTGAATCAAAATTTGAAGTCAGAATTAACAGAATTACTCAAAATTTTGAGATAAACTTAAAAAACAACTAAATAACCGAAATAAAATTTAAAAACAAGTTTTGACACTAAACAAATATATTCCCATGTATTTTTTCCCGCTGAATCCTAATTCAAAGTCAGAATTGAAAGAATTGCTCAAAATTTTAAGATAAATTGAAAAAATTGATAAAAAGTGCTATTTAAAATTAAAATATGAAGATTTTTTTGTTATGACAGTACACTAGAGCATTCTTATGTTTTAGCATATGCTTCTAAATTCAAAGTAAGAATTATTAAATTGGCTAAAAATTTTGAGCCACTTTGAGAAATCTGACTTCGAATTCAAAGTAATATACTACATGGAAATTTACTAGCATAGTGTCGTAGTAAAAAATTTCATTTATGAATTCAAATTCGTGTTTTGAGTCGTTTTTTGAGTATAACTCAAAAAAAGGACCAATTTGACCATTCGGACTTCGGATTCGGATTCAGCGGGCAAAAATATATGGGAATATACTAGTGTAGTGTCTCAGCCAAAACATTTTTTTGTGTGCCTGTGTAATTATAATATATTAAATAGCAAATATTTAAATTTGTTGCTGATTAGTTTAATAATCAGGGAAAACAAAGACCGCATAAAATCATTGCTTAATTTTAAAAAAACATCGATAAATGTAAACCTAGTGTCTTTGCCACACTCTCCCCTACTTGACAAATGGAACCATTCTCAACAATTGTTGCCGTTACCCCGTATATTTTAACAAATTTTAAAAATATTTTTGTAAAAAATATTATGTCTTCTACATAATTTTTCTGATTAAACTTTTACGGCTTTGCAAAATTGGAGAAAAAATTACTCGTTAATGCTTGCATAAGTAATACCAATTCTTTCCAATTTTTCATTATTCATTAAACAAAAGTTATTTAAAAAAAGATTGTTATTTTAAATAGACCTTTGATTTCTTTAGAATGTATGAGAATACATTGCCATTCAATTATTGTATTTAAATTTTTAAACTTATCAAAACTAATTAAAAGTAATTTATAATGTATAATATTTAATTACGTATAACTACTATTTACTACTTACACTGGGTAATATTTCAGGTACTTGTCGAAAAGTAGAGGAGATAAAAAATTCTGTTTCCTTATTGCATAATGTAGTAAACCATGCTATAAATGTAAGGAATAATGACTCTCGGACAAATACTCCCGAAATAAACAGTACCAAAGAAACGTTACCTTTACAACCACTACAAACTACAGAAGAATTTGATGAGTTTGAGAGCCTTATAAGCACAAATCATTTGGCTCTGGAAAAGTTTGTGAGTATACTTTGCTAATTTTGACTATTCTATTGAGGTATTCTTTGTAAATGGCCACCCCCCCAAAAAAAGTGTGCCTAATTTTTATATGATACCTTTAGTATTGTATATATAAAATCTAAAATTATAAATAAGATTTTAGACTCATGTAATGCATAGTTGTCAAACATAAATATCAGGGATTCATGTTTTAATATGTTTTCTTATTTTTTATTATAACTTATTCAAATACCTTTGTCCCAAAATCCTCTTTGTCAAACTGGTAACTACCAGTTTGACAAATTACAAAAAAATATTTTGGAATACTCTTGAAAAAAATTAACAAGGCATAAAGGTATAAAAGTAAAAAAAATTATTTTTCCTACTAAAAATAGACTGGTTTTCTTACAATTGCAGTCATAGAACATCAGCTTAAAACATGTGTAGTCAGAAAAGTTCAAAAGTAGTTAGGTTTTTTATACAAAGTCGATACCCTTTTTTACCGACAAAAAGGTCAACTGACCGTCATAAAATTGTGGAAAAATCTTTTTATTTGTTTATGTTCATTTTATTTAAACATTATATTTGTTTTTTATCGACATAGAATTCATCTGACAATATGCTCTTATTATTTATACAATATATCCTTTAGAACTTAAATTAAAAAATGATATCCTTTTTTATTTAACAATTGCGGTTTTCGAGATACGTTATAGTTTTCTTGAGAAAATGTCTTTTATGATAAATTTTAGATGTTTGTAATCGTGGAGCTTTCTAGAGTCTGAATTTAAATTCATTTCACTTAAAATGTTAAATTACAAAACTTTTGACCAATAAAAATCAGATTAGAGACCCGAAGCTCGTAACAATTGACCCGCGATTCTATTGTAAAAAAAGGGCTACGCACAAATTTGAAGCTTTTATGCTACTTTACATTTATCCACTATATTTCAGTGTGGTCTGAATTAACTAACAGCTTCGTTAAATTACCAAAAATTTTTTTATTGAAATTGCTAATCAACAAAATAATTGGGTTTCATTTCATATTAAAAGTAAAATTTAATATGTAGTAAATTGTAATATTTGCAAATTTTTTCGGGAACAAAAAGGACATTTCAAAATAGCAATCTGTTTTCATTATCATTTTAATAATTTTTTTTACAGAAAAATAAAATAAGAAAACGAGGTGGCAAAACAGCAAAGAATGCTGTATCAAACGTCATGCAGCAAATAATAAGCAACTCATTAGCTCAAGATTATTTTTGGTGTGGACAGAAAAATAACCTTACTTTTAGTACTACAAATATAACAGCAACCGTATTAGGCAAGTAAATAATATATATTTCAAACACTGTATATGGGTAGTTCTCTTGAAAGGGACCAGTTTTTCTTGGTAAAAAAATATCCAATTTTGTTATCTACATTTCGTTAAAAGTCATACGTATTTTAAAATTATGTTTTAAAATAAATAAAAATATTTAAATATAGCCTTATTATATGTCAAATTAAAGCTGGAAATCTAATGTTAATTTTTCACCAACATTTGTTTAAAATACAATAGAAAATACAACAAAGTAATAAATTAAAGTCGTATTATCAGTGCGAGTAATCTATATGGGGCATTCTCTGTGAGATTTTGACTCAAAATTTTTTTTTGATTAAAACAATCTTTTCGAATTCTGTATGAAAAATAAGAAAATACGTGTTTTTTAATTTGATAAAAATTATGAAAGTTATGATTTTTTAAAATTTTAAATCTTCAGTAGCAAAGGACTTTTGAAACACTTTTTTTCTGTAATACCAAAAGATAAAAAGTTATATAATATATGTAAATTATTAATTTTTTCCTGAATATTTCAAATATGTAATAAAAAATAACGTTAATAAAGCGAAAACATCAAATAAATTGAAATTTCTTCTAAAAAGTGACTTTCCTCAAAAGCGAAGTAATTGATTTTAGATTTTTTTCTTTCATTTCAACCACTGATAAATAAAGAAATTTTGTCCGCTTATGCCAAAGTGGTGTTCTTTATGATTTAAATAATATTTAAAATTATATCAGTTGTTGCACATATTTTAGAGAAGCAAATTAAGAAATTAACCATAAAACATTTATTTTTTTGTTTTTGAAGGTTGATTTATTCAAAAGTGAAAAAATCAAATAAAACTCTGTGCCACCACTGATATAATAACTTTGGCATAAGTGGGAAACATTTCTTTATTTATTAGTAGTTGAAATGAAAGAAAAAAATCTAAAATCAATTACTTCGCTTTTGAGGAAAGTCACATTTTAGAAGAAATTTCAATTTATTTAATGTTTTCGCTTTATTAACGTTACTTTTTATTACATATTTGAAATATTCAGGAAAAAATGAATAATTTTCATATATTTTATAATTTTTTATCTTTTGGTATTACAAAAAAAGTGTTTCAAAAGTCCTTTACTACTGAAAATGTTAAATTTAAAAAAATCATAACTTTCATAATTTTGATTAAATAAAAAAAAAGTATTTTCTTATTTTTCATATAAGAAAAAAAATTGTTTTAATCAAAAAAAATTTTGAGTGAAAATCTCACGGAGAATGCTCCATATAATCTGTATAATTATGAGCGATTCTATAGGAATTGATCAAGGTACAAAAAAAATTTTTTGTTCTGCTTGCACGGAAAGTGCGTTATTTCGTGCACGTGAGGCGGTCGTAAAGTAAGTGATTCCCGCCCAGAGATAGGCTACAATTATAGAAACGAGCGCAAAATATTTCTGCGCTCGTTTGTGCATCCAGTGACCTGACATTGTGGAAAATGACATCACAAATCAAACAACCATATATATTAAAAATATTGAACACAGCAACAATTTATTCAAATGCGTGTGCACTAAATAACACACTTTCCATGCAGCAGGACAAAAAATGTTGTTCGCAGCACGGGCGCAAAAGGTGATAGTGTCTCAGGCGAGATTTTGGGGAAACCTCGGCGACCCTACGAATCCTCGGCTTCGCCTCGGTGCTTTGGGTCCCCTTGGTTTCCCCAATCTTGCCTTCGCCGTAATCACCTATTTTGCTCCCTTAATACGAAAATAACTATTCTGCAATCGTGCCTAAACTTGGGGCTTTTGTAGTACTAATAGATAGTAGTTTTTAGTGACAATATTTTTTTATTTTGTCCAATATTTTCGGAGGGGGAGGGATGAAAGTTTTGGGTTTCACGGTACAATGCTAATTTTGATAATTTGTTTTGAAATATCTAACCCTCAAATTAAATTATTTATTAAAAAAAATTAAATATACAAGTTAAAAGTTTTCTAAATTAAAAAAAATTAATTTAAAAGGAAAACTTTTCTATCAAGCTTTTTTTTACAAAAATATCAATTGTACTAAAATATAATATTGTAATATATTATATTATATTTAACGTCTACGACACAGGACAATAAAAATGTTCCTGGAGGTCATATTTTTTTACATTAATTTTGTGCAATTCTTATTTATATTTTTAACCAGCTTTAGAACATATTTATAAACAAATCATTAAATTTTTTAGTTTTTCAATAAAAAACGGGTCTCTTCCAGGAGAATTACCTACAGCAAATAACACTCCATGCTTCAATATCATACGACTGGCTATTCATTCAAAAATATGTAAATTAATTGTTAAATTCGACATTAAAAACATGGGTTGTCTTTTAAAACACCTTGTGTCTAAAAGACGAGTTTAAAACATAAAATGTCTTTAGGACGTTCCAAGGATGTCCTGAGGATAACCCATGTCTTAGTGCTCACTGGGTTTCAGTTATGTCTTTATGATAAATTGTTTATATAAAACAAAAACTGTTGTTTAAATAAAAAATAGTATTTTTTTTAATTGACAAAAAATCATATACCAATAAGTTATATTTTTTATTGTAGATGTTTTATCGACTGCTTTTCCAAAAACAACGGACCAAGAAATAATAGATTCAATAATGAATTGGTTCAGAAGGGCAGGAACACGAACAGCAGCTGAAGTAGCTAAGAGCCGTAAGAAGGCAAATTAAAATAACTGATAAAATTGAGCGACATTCGCAAAAGATATATATATATATATATATATATATATATATATATATATATTTAAACTTATTAATAGTTACACTGTTTTAAAACTGGTACTAGTCAATTTTTTAAGTGTTAATTTAAGTTGTAGTCGGTTGATGACTGAATAAATTTTTTATTAAATTAGTTTTCCTTCTTATTCCTTTTCCATTAATTTCTTCTCTGTGAGGATCAAATTCTTGATAAAGGGTTTAAAATATTAAAAACTTCAGAAGATTGGGATTGTAAAAGTATGTATTAAGTTGTTGGTGTCACTGATTACTAATCCAAATTCAGATTTTAAAAATTTTAATTGATTGATCAAATATGGTGGTCAATTATTTTTAATTTAATTTCTTATGCTTGATATTTATTACTCAATGAATTTTTAAGTCAAAAAAGTTTATTCATTATGTCATGTAAAACAAAGAATTCTGAAAAATAAATATAATTTAAAAATGTTGAACGTCTAACTTTAAATGTGTAATTAGCGCTTCCAAAATCAACAGAGTTACAAATTTGAATCAAATTTAATTAATTTTGCTTCCTCATAAGGAAGCTTTGCATTCGTGACGATTTTCAATTTTTCAAAACATAGTTATATGGACTCATTTTCATCTAGGATATATGTATATTAAATTCTGAGCAAATGTCCAGATGTATGTATGTGTGTGTGTGTGTATGTCACAAAAAATTGTGTACAAATTATCTCAAACAAATTTTAATGGATTGTCCTGAAATTTTGCAGGTTTATTGCAGTCATTAATACCTAAAATCAGACACAAGGATTTTCAAATTTATCCACAAAATTTTTTTTTATACAATTTTTTCAAAATTAAAAAAAAAATTTTGTATTTTTTTAAATAACTTTTTTATTTCTTAATATTTTCATAAATTATTCTCAAAATTACATTCCTTACAAGAAAACGAATCGATTGATATATAGAAAGTGCACATTTCATCAAAATTTATAAAATTATTCAATATTTTTCTTTTTCACAAAAAATTCAAATTTTGCATTTTTTTTTAAATATTACCTTAACATATTAAAATTAAATTAAGCAATTGGCTTATGATATTTTGAGGAAGCGAAATGGTCATAAAATGAACAACTTGTTTTTCTTTTTCACAAAAATTCAAATTTTGCGTTTTTTGAAATATTACCTTAACATATTAAAATTAAATTAAGCAATTCGTTTTTGATATTTTGAGGAAGCGAATTGGTCAAGAAATAAACAACTTGTTATAGTTTGTCTGCCATATATCAGCCTTTTTTTCATTCATTGTTTTATAAATAGTTGTATGCAATATCTCACTCTATTAGTGCACTTACTTAAGTGCTTGAACATAAGTGTTTCACACCTGAGGGGTTACTTGCCATTTTTCTTATAAAATTATATTCAAGTATAAAAATCACAATTATCTTATCAAAATGATTATGTTTTTAGAATGGTAATATAATGTTTCAAGAATGTTTTGAAACGTTCAAGAAAAAAAAACAATGTTTCAAACACGTTTCTAGATAATTAAAAATTAAATATAAGTAATGTTTCTCAAAAGTTTATGGACGTCCTGAAAAACAACAATAGGCCAGACATGAAACGTTCTAAAAAAGTTTTTAGAATGTTATTCGGACGACTTCGGAACATGAACTTTAATGTTCTGGAACATTAGCAAACGTTTTAAAGATGTTCCAAAGACGGTTTATTGCCCACTGACCTACTTCATGTCATCGATGGTCCCATGAATCATGTTTAAGCGCTGATACTTTCCTTATTTGCGATTATTGCAAAGACAAATAACCATTTAAGAACTGTTCGAACCACAAAAAAAGGTTTTACAAAATTTTAATTACATTTCAACATTATATTATATAAAATATAATATAAGGATCGTTTAAATTAAATATGTTCTATTTTTAATACTATTTATTATAAATTTACAATAGAAACTAAAATTGTTAATATTAAATAATATTTCATGATCAAAATTATAATTTCATTTCTGATTCAATATGCCCGGGTAGTGATCCATTACGCCCCTGCCCGAGGCGAAATGGCTCACTTTGCATTTCTCCAAAAAAATTGTTCTAGAAAAAAAGTATGAGTGATATGAAGACGTATTTTTTTAATTGAAAACTGGGATGTGTGGGTAAGTGTTTCTTGTTATAAAATTTTAATTATTTATCCTAAATGAATTAACCGATTTAAATGAATGAAGCAAAAATAAACAAGTTGTTGATTCCACGAACATTTAGGTTCCTAGTAGTAGAGCTACACGGGTTCTGACTCAGTAACCGACCGTCGGTAAGGTAGATTTCCTAATAGCTCACTTTCAGATAGGTTAGAAGGGGTGTTCTACTTTACTGACCGAGTTCAGCTGTCGCCGTTAGATAGCGCCACCGCTTAATTCAAACCCCCTTTGTAAGGTATTTAAAATTTTATTTTTTAAATTTCAAGTGGCTTGGTCGGGGTGTTCCACCTTACCGGCTGAGTACCGGCTGCCACCATTAGATGGCGCCACCGCTCAATTCAAACCCCCTTGGTGGGGTATTTAAATTTTTTATTTTTGAAACTTCAAGTGTCTTGGTCGAGGTGTTCTACTTTACCGGCCGAGTACCGGCTGCCACCGCTCAATTCAAACCCCCTTGACGGGAAATTTAAATTTTTGAAATTTCAAGTGGGTTAGAAGGGTTGTTCTATTTTACCGACTACTGAGTTCCAGATGGCACCGCTCAATTCAAACCTCCTTGGCGGGATATTTAAATATTTTAAACTTTCAAGTGGGTTACACGGGATGTTCTACCGTACCGACCGAGTTTCGGCTGCCACCGCTAGATGGCGCCACCGACGAACCTCATTGGCGGGAATTTAAAATTTTTTAACCTACAAGTGGGTTAGAAGGGGTGCTCTACCTTACCGACCGATTTCCGGCTTGGTATTTTTCCTAACCTATATTTTCGATCACTCCACTAGTCATGCAGTTGGAGTAGAGTCGCAAGTGCGACTGAGGAGTAGCGGGTCTTATCTTAGTGGTCTGTGGTAGGGAGATGCGCGCGACTCTGGAGCAGTGGGGAGATGCGCGCGGCTCTGGAGTAGTGGGGTTCAGCGTAGTGGGAGGTGAGTATAGTGGGGACTGGGGTATAAGTGACAGAGCGCGGGCCAACTCACTCATTCTTTCTTTCAGATAACATTGTTGTAGGTTTATCTGGCTTACAGGTCTTTCTCTTTCCTCTAATTTTTTTTCTTTTCGCCACGCCTTTTTTTCTCTTCTTCGGGTCTTTGTTTCTTTCTTTCTCTTCATTAGGTCTTTTTATCCTCTAGGTTTATTTATTTCTTTTTTCTCTCCTCTAGTTCATTTCTTTTCGCCAGATATTTCTTTTTTCTCTTCTCTACGAGTTTCTTTCTTTCTCTCCTCTAGTTTATTTATTTCCTCTAGGTCTTTCTCTCTAAATTTTTATTCATTCTCTTCACTAAGTCTTTCTCTCTTCTAGGTTTTTTTCTTTCTTATTATTCCTTATAATTTAATTTTCTTATTTCTCTTTAGTTTTAATAATCATTTCTCTTATTTTTATGATTTTTCTTTTCTATATATTTCTTTTAATTGGATTTTTATGTCTTTTCTCAGTTTACTTTCTTCTACTTGATTCATTCTATTCAAAAAAAAAATTTTGGTTTTTTTTCCATCTTGTTCTGTTTATTTTAATTTTTCTTATTTTTTATTTCTAAAGTTATATTTTTAAAACATTTTTGTAAAATTTATTTTCTTATAGAAAAATAAAACATGAATCCAAACAATCCTCCATCCAATTATGAAAACCATCGAGAGAATGAAGAAGGAAGTGTTACATTTTTTGATGATGCTGATGATGATGATAACACGACTATGAACATCATTTATGATGAGTATGCCCATAACAATTACATGGATGACTATGACGGAAACAATGATGATGATGATGATGATGACGGATACGACAGCGTGGGGGAGACGGTCACAATCAGCGATGATGATGATGACGAACACGATGTTTTTCATAATTTTAACTATTATAGTATAGCTGTCGGACCCGTCTTCGACGGGTTTTAGTTTCTACTAATATATTTGATAGACTGTCTACCCACCAAGATATAAATTTTACTGGGAAAAACTAATAATTAGTAACCATTAACTATTTCGTTACAAAAATATTACAATTGGAATTGGTGGCAGATTTTTTTCTATCAAATTTGTTGTTCAGGAATAGTATTTGTCAATTTTCAGAACTTTATGTGTTACATCCCGACATATTTTTAACTTTTTGTAAATTTAATAATAATTGTTAATTTAGTTAACCAATTAACTAAATGAGAATTATAAATACAATAATTGAACAATGTCCACAGGCATGGTTCAAATTAATACATTACTTTTCACGAATCGTATAATTAGATATATAAAATAGAAATCATAATTAAATATTATAATTCTTCATTAACATGAGTCACTAGCACGTGTTACTACTCATATGAATGAAATAGTAAAACTGCATCAACGTACTATGTCTTTGCGACAAGTGTCAAAGTCATGAATGAAAGAGATGACGCATGATTAAAAGGATGATAGAAAGAATAAATACAAATTATAAAATTAATTAATATTATTAAGAATAATCATTTAATAAGACTAAATAACATTCAAATATTGTTATTTGTTGTCTGCTATCAACAATTAATTTTAAATTCCTTTAACTTGGTCGAATCGAAAATTAATCGATATTCGACAATCGATTGTCGATTCGATTAGTAGAGCAAAAACTTGTATCAATGTCTGAATTCAATAGATATCAATTCATGCATTAATTATAAGTCTCAATAATAGATAGATAGAAACTAGAAGGAAAAATAAAAGATCATATTACATCCGTATGTGCTCAATGCTCTTTTAGATAAAAACGTGACAAATGCTCTTTTGGCTAGAAACGTGTTACATGCTCTTTTGGCCAGAAACGTGTTTTTTTACTAATTTCCCCACACGATACATAGACCAAAAGTCCTATATAAGCCGATGCAAAATCAAGAGCGATTGTCAAAAGTTCCGGTGTAATTTAAAGCGAATAGTATCATTATAGAGCGACCCTTCAGTTTAAACGCGTGTTAACGTATTCTTTCCGTAAAAAGGTACAAGTTAGATTATTTATCACTTAGAAACAAGTTTCTTTCCCGTAAAAAGGTGCAAGATAATAATTTAACGCTTAGAATCATTAATTTTGTTATTTTAACAGTCGTATTTGTTATACACAATTAACAGTGTAAATTTCATTAATTCTTTCCGTAAAAGGTGCAAGTTTTATTATTATCACTTAGAAACAAGTTTCTTTCCGTAAAAGGTGCAAGATAAATAAATTAACATTTAGATAACGTGAAACTGTTAATTTGTAGCAAAACTCTTACAAAGTTGTGAAAGTTACATAAGTGTAATATAACAAACTTTAAGTTTCATTCACTTGAAACGAAACCAATCAAGAACCTAAATATAACAACTTTGCTGTACTTTATCAACGAAAATTGTGTAATAAACGTAAGTAACTACTGTAATAATTGTAACTTTAATTAATATTATAAACAATTAATTTATAAAAGGAATATTATTATTATTATTCCTACTATAAAAATAAAGATCAGGCCTTACCAACCTGATTAATCAGCTAACTGGTTTTAAGACCTATTTTAACTAAATAATTAAATTTACTTAAAAGCAAGAGAAATTGCTCGGAACATAACATTATGTGTTTGTAGTAATGCAATTAATGTAATAAAATTTAATCCAAAATATACACCAGCATTTTGAGTCAAAATAGAGTCTAATTATAAATAATAATTGTGACGCAATTAGACCCTACGTTACGATTGTTAAAACCTAAATAAAATCTATATATTTATGCTAAAAGTAGGGCTTAAATTTTGACTCGGGTCTGTTGTCATAAATATTACATCAATAAAAATTAAAGTATAAAGCAGTATTTAAAAACAAATTAATATAATAAAACTTTTTTAATTTGGTAAGAAATTACCGATTTTTTCTGGTCAAATTAAATTTCCGCGGCTATTTATCGGTTTCCCTGCGTAATTGGTAGATACTTTGTTAAATGTCTTATAGTAGAAACTAAAACCCGTCAATGACTGGTACTGGTATATAAAATATTTTTTACAACATACTTTCTTAAAAAAGAGTATTTTCATAAAAGATTAAGAATTGCTCAAAACATCTTTAGAAGTTCAATCAAAAAGTAAAATAGCGTAACTTTTTACCATGTAAGCCTTACTTTATGCCCAGTGGCATTTTGTTAAGTAAAAAATTGTCCAAAAAGGGTCTAGAGCCCGTTTATGATAAAAATGAAATCATAAAACATCTCCATTTTTAAAGTTTCTGAAGTTATTTCAATTAAAAATATTGAATGAATTGGATAAATAATTATGAATTGCAATATTTTGACGTCACAATCTTAAACAAAGACCACAAAAATACTACTGAATTAAGCTTGATAGTAATTAACAACAATTATAATTTTTTCGATTTTTTGATATTCAAAATATTTTTTATACTTACATCTTAATCATACTATTTTTTGTGTAAAATTGTGCTAAAATGTGACTAAATAACATGTATTATTAAATTACACAGAGTTTAAAAGCAATTCATTAAAAAATGTAAACTTTCAAAATTTGAAATTTTTAAAATTTTTCGATAACATTTTTATACTAAAAACTTAGTTATAGGACACTATTTTTAGAAAATTATGCTAAAATGTGACTAAATAACATGTAATACTTAATTATAGATACTTTAAAAGCAGTTCATTAAAAAATATAAAATTTGGATATTTGCGATTTTTTGAATTTTTGTTAAAATTATGTTAATACTTACATCTTAGTTATTGGAGATTTTTTAGCAAATATATTCTAGAATGTGACTTAATAACATGTTATACTCCATTAAACAAAGTTTGAAAGCATTTTTTTAAATGTAAAATTTGATAATTTTTGAAAAAATTGAATATCTCCCGTTCTAATTAATATTTTTTAAATCTGTAGTTTTAAAAACCTTCCTTGGCCTAAGGTCAAACATTCTGCCAAATTTGGTTTTAAACTGTTTAGCAGTTTTAAAGTGATTCGCGAACAAAGATTCTGTGACATACGGACGGACATACATACATACATACACGAAATTTTTTATTGTCATTTTTGGAATCCTGGATGCTCAAAAGAAAAATTATATAGGAAATTTAGATTTCAGAGCAATGTACAGACAAAAGTCTCATCTTATATATATATATATATATATATATATATATATATATATAGATATAATTATAGTAAAATAAGGTGAGTTTTAAAGTCAGCAAGTCATTCTTATTTTAGGTTTTTGAATTAGCAGTAAGTATAAAAAAATACCTATTTAAATTTTTTTTTCAGCTAACTTTTTTATGTTTCTATTTCAGCTATATTTTCTAAATTTCTTTTTTCAGCTATATTTTTTAAGATTTTTTTTAGCTATATTTTCTAGGTTTCTTTTCAGCTATATTTTCATAGTTTCTTTTTCAGCTATATTTTCTAAGATTCTTTTTTAGATATATTTTCTAAGTTTCTTTTCAGATATATAGTATCTAAGTTTGTTTTTCAGCTAACTTATCTAAGTTTCTTTTTCAGCTATAATATAATAGTAAATATAATAATGTTGTTAAATTTAAATCTATATATATATAAGATGAGACTTTTGTCAGTAAATTGCTTAAAACTTTAACTTTCCCACATAATTATTCCTTTCCAGCATCCAGGGTTCCAAATATATCAATAAAAAATTTCGTGTATGTATGTATGTCCGTATGTCACAGAATCTTTGTCCGCGAATCACTTAAAAACGGCTGAACCGTTTGATACCAAATTTTGCAGATTGTTAGACATTAATCCAAGGAAGGTTTATAAATTTAAAGATTTGAAAAATATTAATTATAACGGAATATATGTAATTTTTTCAAAAAATTAAAAAATCAAAAATTTTCATTTTTTTAAAAACTGCTCTTAAACTTTTTATAAATAAGTAATACATGCTATTTAGTCACATTTTAGCATAATTTTACCAAAAATAACATCATATAACTAAGGTGTAAGTATAAAAAATTGTTTTAAAAATCGAAAATTTTCAAATTTCATATTTTTTGATGAATTGCTGTTAAACCATTTATAATTTAGTATTGCACGTTGTTTAGTCAAATTTTAGCAATATTTTGCAAAAATACTATTCTATAACTAAGTTGTAATTTATTTAAAAATTTTCGAAAGAATAAAAAATTATAATTGTTACTGTTACGTCCGTAACTTATTCCTAATATACTACATTTACTTATAATAATTACGTGTTTATTCTCTTTTTAAATATTAAATCTTACCTATATATTGTAAGATATTATTATTGTTATTAAAATGCTTGTTATTGTATTAATACAATCTCTACATATTGTTGCATTGTATTCAGTATTTTTATGGTCATTGTTATAATATATGTCTTACAACGAATATATAAATTGTATCAAATACAAGAAAGAAGAGTAATATTTAGAAGTATGTAAAAACCTTTGCCACAGACAATATTAACCTTGACTAATATAATCAGAATAACGATTAAGCATCATTTCAACGACCTTTCTATAAGAAAGAAAATCAACAAACGAGCAAGAAATAATCCATCAAGGGATTAACCTGTGAGGAACAGCTAACCGAACGAGTGGCACATATCCCCACTTACAATACATGCGATAACTCCAGAGGCACGCATAAAATTAGAAAAACAATAAGGAATAGCCATCTCTTCACAATTCCATTTAGCACCAAAGGCACAAAGCTTATGGGGAAGTCTTATAAATAAAGGGCACTAGCTCTCTACATTCAGAGAGTAATTTTTTGAAACACCAAGTTATAGTCATCGAACCATCAAGTTGAACACATCGTCTACAAGTGAACTAAAAGTACAAAGTTTAAAGTGAACTCCCAAGTGTTTAAAATCAACCCAAGTTTATTAACAAGTATAAATTTCCAACAAATTTAATTTGAAGTAAACACAAGTATTTTTTCCAAGTGTTTAAGTTAAAACGAACTTCGCTTTAGACTTTTTTCCCCTGTTCTTAAAATAGAACTTTAAATATTTCTAAAAAATTATTATTTGGGAGATAGATTCAAGTTTCGATAAAATCTATATTGAAACAAGACATTCCAAATTTCGAACCATCGCAATTTGCTCAACTGCTGACAATCGTCTGGAAGAAAGCAAATATTTTCAAAATACAATACACTATCACATTAGTGTAAACAACAGTGATAAAATCCCACACTAAGGACAACTGTCGGAGGCCCACTTTGTGAAGGGCCATCTCAAGATTGGATTAACAGATTATTATCACCAGCTCATTCACCACCACTAATCGTTATTCTGAAAGTAAGATTTATAAACTAAAATTATACTCATTGTATTTTTGTCAATACTTTTCTTTCTTGTTGGGTTTTAAATAAATTATTCTCTCACAACATTTAGTAGGCTCATTGACTTATCCTCATCCCAAATTAGATTCAATTTATTTGAAACTAATTTAAAACGAGGAACGTTAGGTATATTTATTAAAGGTTTCTCGTTTTGACGTAACATTACCAATTACTACCAAGCTAAATTCAGTTGTATTTTTGGTAACTCTTATTCATTTTTTCAAACACTAATATATGACTTAATATTTCTATTTAATATAAGGTAAAAATTTTATTAAAATCAATTCATTAAATTTTAATTTTTTAACTGAAATAAAAATTAAAAAAAAAATTTTTAATGCTTAGTTCAAAAAATTAAAGAAATTAAAAAATTTTAAATACTTTAATAAGCAAATTATTTAACATTTAATTAACAATTCATTGAATTGAAAAAAATCCAATGTAAAGATCAAAAATATATCTATATATATATATGATGAGACTTTTGTCTGTACATTGCTCAGAACTTAAAATTTTACACATAATTATTCGTTTTGAGCATCCAGGATTCCAAAAATGCCAATAAAAAATTTCGTGTATGTATGTATGTATGTCCGTATGTCACAGAATCTTTGTTCGCGAATCACTTAAAAACGGCTCAACCGTTTGAAATCAAATTTGGCAGAATGTTTAACCTTAGGCCAAGGAAGGTTTTTAAATTTACAGATTTGAAAAATATTAATTAGAACGGGAGATATTAAATTTTTTCAAAAAAATCAAAAATGTTCAAATTTTAACTTTTTTAAATGCTTTCAAACTTTGTATAATTGAGTATAACATGTTTTTTAATCACATTCTAGAATAGATTTGCCAAAAAAATGTCCTATAACTAAGATGAAAGTATAAACATGATTTTAAAAAAATTCTAAAAATTAAAATTTTATATTTTTTAATGAACTGCTTTTAAACTATCTATAATTAATTATTACATGTTCTTTAGTCACATTTTAGCATAATGTTGCAAAAAATAGTCTCTAAGATTTAAGTATAAAAATGTTTTCAAAAAATTTTAAAAATTGCAAATTTTAAAGTATACATTTTTTAATGAATTGCTTTTAAACTCTGTATAATTAAATAATATATGTTATTTAGTCACATTTTAGCATAATTTTACACAAAAAATAGTATGATTAAGATGTAAGTATAAAAAATATTTTGAATATCAAAAAATCGAAAAAATTATAATTGTTGTTAATTACTATCAAGCTTAATTCAGTAGTATTTTTGGGATCTTTGATTAAGATTGTGACATCAAAATAATGCAATTCATAATTATTTATCCACTTCATTCATAATATTCTTTAATTAAAAGAACTTCAGAAATTCTAGAAATGGAGATGTTTTATGATTTTATTTTATTTTCATTATAAACAGGCTCTAGACCCTTTTGTACAATTTTGTACTTAACAAAAAACACAATACTAATTAAAACCAAATTAACAATAAAAAACAAATCAAGGGCGTTAGACTTTAAATATTTTATTTTTCATTGTTATTTTCATCATTACTAATGTTAAAAATGTTCCTTCTCAAATTCGCCTTAAACAAATTTAAATATACTTGGTTTTTAGTTTTAGCCATAAATAAACCTGCAGATGTCTACAAAAATTGATTTATTTTATGAAAATACTCTTTTTTAAGAAAATATGTTATGAAAAACTATGTTATATACCAGTCTTTGACGGGTTTTAGTTTCTACTATAATACATTTAACAAAGTGTTTACGAATTGCGCGGGAAAAATGATAAATAGCCGCGGAAATTTAATTTGACCAGGAAAAATCGGTAATTTTCTTACGAAATTAAAAAAGTTTTATTATATTAATTTGTTTTTAAAAACTGCTTTATACTTTAATTTTTATTGATGTAATATTTATGACAACAGACCCGAGTCAAAATTTAAGCCCTACTTTTAGCTTAAACAAAAAATACAATTCCATATTTCAGATGTAAGTATAAAAATGTTTTCGAAAAATTAAAAAAAACGAAAAAATTATCTGTTTATAAGAGACAATATTTTGAAAAATTATGCTAAAATTTGAACAAATAACATGTAATAATGTATTATAGATCATTTAAATGCAATTCATTAAAAAATATAAAATTTGAAAAATTTCGTTTTTTTAATTTTTTAAAAACATTTTAATACTTACATCTTGGTTAAAGGACATTATTTTTGGCCAAACAATTTTTACATTTTGATATATTGCAGTAAATTAATCAGTTATGGCTTTCGTGAGATATATAATTATAAACAATAAATTTACAGTTTTCAAACATATAATTAGAACGGGAGGTATTCAATTTTTTCAAAAAATTTAAGAAATGGAAAATTTCTAATTTTTTATTTTTTAATGTATATCTTTTAAACTTTTGAAGTCAAAATAATGGAATTTAGAATAATTTGTTTATCCAATTAATGAAAAAATATTTAATTACAAAATTTCGAAAATATTAAAAACGGTAAATGATAAATGGTAAACAATATTAACAAATATTAATTCATAGCTTTAAAATTATTTTTAAAGTATTGAAAATGGAGATTTTTTTATGATAAAATTCTTACTACAGAAATTCAAGAATACCTGTGAAACGATACTTGCATTGTGCTACTGGAGTAAAATTTCTTTCTTTTAAATACGTATTTAAAATGTATAATTTTTTTCGCAATTTTTACGTTTCTGAAGGGGGCAGCTTTGCTGTTGAAAACGTTAAAGAAATTGTTTTAATTTTTCAATTTACTTGACTCGGAGCGATCGAAAATTTTTACACATAATTAATTTGGAATCCGAGTGATAGAATCGTTATTATATCAAGTTAAAAAATAGTTTAAAAATTGTTAAAATAAGTTAAAGTAAGTATAAGTAAAGTTAAAAATAGTTAAAATAAGTTCAAAACAGTTAACCCTCCATCCGTCGCATGGTGAGAAGTTTCCTCACCCAGTTTCCTTTTTTTATTTATAACTTTTAAAATACAAAAAATTATAATTATAAATTATAAAATTATAAGTTTGTTTGGAAATTATAATGAACATTCCAAAAAAT
Source organism: Leptopilina myrica (nomen nudum) (assembly GCA_032872475.1). Lineage (NCBI taxonomy): Eukaryota > Metazoa > Arthropoda > Insecta > Hymenoptera > Figitidae > Leptopilina > Leptopilina myrica (nomen nudum). The sequence goes on along the minus strand of CM065458.1, from coordinate 37,647,085 downwards.
TGGCATTTTATAACAATTTTGTGATGAATTTACGATGTGTGATAAGTTTCCTCACCTGCGACGGATCGCGTTACAAAAAAATATGCGACGGATGAAGGGTTAAGAATAGTTAAACTAAAGTCAAAATAAGTTAAATTAAAGTAAAGTTAAAAATAGTTAAAGTAATGTTAAAGTAACGTTAAAATAAGTTAAAGTATAGTTAAACTATAGTTAAAGTAATGTTAAAATAAATTAAAGTAAAGCTAAAAGTAGTTAAAATAGGTTTAAGTAAAGTAAAGTTAAAAATAGTTAAAATAATGTTAATGTAAAGTTAACCTTATTCCCTTTTGACTAGTAAGCTGAAATTTCTTATTAAACGTTATTTTTCAATTTTTTAGACGAAAAATGACAAAAATTCTCAGTTTCCTGGCAGATTCTGTTAGAATACACACGTGCTTATGTTTAAAATAGCGTATAGCCAACAATTTTCAATCCTTTCAAAAAAAAAAAAATTTTTTTAATACTTCTCATTAAATTTGTAAAAGTTGTGTGAAAACTAATATTTAATTTTTACTTTGCATAAATATTTATATTGTTATTAACAAATGAAAAAGTACTTTTTTCATGTAAAACGGTTATTTTAATAAATGTAAAAATTGTTTTTTTGTTGTTATGTACTTAACTTTACTTTTTTAGATAATTTAAATTATGGAATTGTGCTATTAAACAAACGCAATAGGTTATAAAAAATTTCATAAACAATTTATTAATTTAGACTCAGCTTTAGTTTAAAAAAAAAATCGTATCCACCTCCCTCAAAAATTGAAATTTATTTTTAATTTTGATTTTTTTGGGTCAAAAAATTTTTTTTTTCAAAATGCTTATTGCCAATCGAAAAAGAATGAAAAAACCTTTCCAAAATGTACTTTGTCAAATTTGTATGTTTAATTGTTTAAGAGTAAAAAGTTATTGAAATAAGCATTGTACTGAAAAACCCAAAAATTTAACGCCCTCCCCCTCGGAAAATATTAGACTAGGTAAAAAAATATTTTTACTTAAACTATACATTAACGTTACTTAAACTTTTTTTAACTTTAATTTAATTTAACTTATTTTGACTTTAGTTTAACTATTCTTAACTGTTTTTAACTTATTTTAACTATTTTAACTATTTTTTAAAATATACGTTAATTTAAACATAAGCACGTGTGTATTCTAGCAAAATCTGCCAGGAAACTGAGAATTTTTGTCATTTTTCGTCTAAAAAATCGAAAAATAACGTTGAATAAGGAATTTCAGCTTACTACTCAAACGGGAATAAGGTTCTACGACACCTAGAAAAACAATATTATAAAAATATGAAATATATTTTTTTTAAATGCGTGCCAGAAAACTGAGAATTTGTACAACCATATGCCAATTTCGACCACAAAAGACACAATTTTAGTTAATTGAACTGCAAATTAGGTATAATTCATGTGTTATCATCTTTAGTTAACCTTTACTAATCACTGTGAAAAATAGTGAATTAATCGGGATAAAAATTCTTAATAATGTTAACGTTTTTTATTGTGCCAGGAAACTGAGAATGAATTCGAGGACCAACATTTAAGATAAAATTCTTTAAATAAAATTTAAACTAATGTAACAATAATTTAAATTTTTTCAAAGTCGCTGATTATTAATTAAGTGTTAGATTTTAAAAATTAATAAAGGCGGATTGAATATGACTGAGTAACAAGTTTCGTGTAAATTGCATGCAATTTTTCAAATTTTGTCAGCTATATTCAATCCGCCTTTTTAATTTTTGAAATCTAACACTTAATTAATAATCAGCGACATCGAAAACCCTCGGCTAACAAAACATATAGAGATTTATGAATGATAAAGCCTTAATTTTTATTTATTGGTTTATACACCTGTCTTCAGCCTTACATACTTGGCTATAGAAGTGTTCCTTACAATTTCTTGCTATACAAAGTTTTTCTTATATACAATTCTTAATACTAAGTTTGCGCCTACAGAACGTCTTTGAAAATTAGGAATACTCGCATTTGCCTGGACCACCCGTCTAATGGGTTTTCTCGCCAGTGGAGAGGGAAACTGTAGAAAACCTCTCCGAGTACAACCGGTTTATCGACAGTCGAATTCTAATGGTGTGTACTGGACAATAATCGACGGTGCACATCATTATACTTCGACGTCAAACCTCCCGCTCAGATTATCTCACTTGCCGGAAAAATCCCAGGCTAATGGACGCGAACCAAGTACTCCCTTGGTCCGAAGCGTCCGCCGAGCCAGGCATTTATCCGACCGAGATAATCTGTCGGTTTATAAAGTCTTAATTAATAAATTGTTTATGAAATTTTTTTATAAACTATTGCGTTTGCTTAATAGCACAATTCCATAATTTAAATTATCTAAAAAAGTGAATTTAAGTACTAAACAACAAAAAAACAATATTTACATTCATTAAAATAAACGTTTTACATGAAAAAAGTACTTTTTCATTTGTTAATAACAATATAAATATTTATGCAAGGAAAAATTAAATATTAGTTTTTACACACCTTTTACAAATGTAATTAGAATTATTTAAAAAAAAATTTTTTTGAAAGGATTGAAAATTGTTGGCTATACGCTATTTTAAACATAAGCACGTGTGTATTCTAGCAGAATCTGCCAGGAAACTGAGAATTTTTGTCATTTTTCGTCTAAAAAATTGAAAAATATCGTTTAATAAGGAATTTCAGCTTACTAGTCAAAAGGGAATAAGGTTAACTTTACATTAACATTATTTTACCTATTTTTAACTTTACTTTACTTAAACCTATTTTAACTACTTTTAACTTTACTTTAATTTATTTTAACATTACTTTAACTATAGTTTAACTATACTTTAACTTATTTTAACGTTACTTTAACATTACTTTAACTATTTTTAACTATTCATTAATTTAACTTATTTTGACTTTAGTTTAACTATTCTTAACCCTTCATCCGTCGCATCTTTTTTTGTAAAGCGATCCGTCGCAGGTGAGGAAACTTATCACCCATCGTAAATTTACCACAAAATTGTTATAAAATGTCAATTTTTTTTGGAATGTTCATTATAATTTCTAAACAACCTTATAATTTTAAAATTTATAATTTTAATTTTTTGTATTTTAAAAGTTATAAATAAAAAAAGGAAACTGGGTGAGGAAATTTCTCACCATGCGACGGATGGAGGGTTAACTGTTTTTAACTTATTTTAACTATTTTTAACTTTACTTTAACTTACTTTAACATATTTTAACAATTTTTAAACTATTTTTTAACTTGATATAATAACGATTCTATCACTCGGATTCCAAATTAATTATGTGTAAAAATTTTCGATCGCTCCGAGTCAAGTAAATTGAAAAATTAAAACAATTCCTTTAACCTTTTTAACAGCAAAGCTGCCCCCTTCAGAAACGTTAAAATTGCGAAAAAAATTACATTTTAAATACGTATTTAAAAGAAAGAAATGAATGGAGGAAACGTCCTCATCATATCGTACTTTAACTTTTTTATACATATTTTAACTTTGTTAAAACTATATTTTAAATTATTTTTAATATATTTTAACTTATTTAAACTTGTTTTAACGTTACTTCAACGTTACTTTACCTATACTTTAACTTTTTTTTAAAACGTTTCTAAACGTTCGTTTAACGTGCAACACGTGTTTGTGTTTGCTCTGTGCTTTTTGTCATTTTTTGGTGGTCTCCTTTGATTTTCATGACAATTAGTAGTGGTGCTCTAGTGCAGTTTTTGTTTGGGAAGATTTTGGCAGTTTTTGTTTTTTGGCATTTTTTATATACTGCATATTTTAACATTATTTTGTTTTTTTGCGGTATGGGGGATTATTGCTCAACCTGAAAACATTGACTGTGAGTGAGATTATTTGTGTTTACCTCGTACCACGGTCCTTTATCACCAGTGAAATGACACCTATCATTATCGCCCCTTACATTATTTGACAAGTGCTTTGTAACTGCAAAATTTTAAAAATGTCTCAGAAATTAGCTGTTTTGAGCTCTAATCTATGCCGGAATTGCAACTCTAAGGTAAAAGATGCCGTTTTCTGTCCTGGATGTGGATCAGCTTATCATCGGAGTTGTGCTTCTACTGTTAAGCTACTTCCGAACGAAAGCTATCCCAGTAAAAAAAGTATTCAGAATAGAAAAAAAGTATTGGTGGTGACGTTCGGTGAATGCGTTTTCGCGACAAAACCGTATTGGTGGGTTACGGTGAACACATTTTGCTCACCGTGAATACTTTTTGTTTTAAACTCTCGATTTAAAGATTCCTAAGCAAAGTTGAGAATATATATGAAGAGAGTGAGTAACGTGATGTATAAAAATGGCTATTGGCAGAAGGAAATAAGAAATTTTGAGTAAAAACGAAAAATTAAATGTGAAAGAAAAAATGTCAAATGTTGATCGATTACCATATGCGTTACTATGCCTACAATGCATGACAGATTAAAGGGAGCATGACGTTACCGGCAGAAAGTTATTAGGAAAGGCGGAAAATTTTGAAATTGAAAAGAAATCTAAGTGAACGCAAATAATATTTAGTTATTAATTAATTATAATTAACCCTTTAACGCCCAGATGGACAAAATTTTGGCATGAAGTTTGAGGACATATTTCGGTACTTAAAAATCAATAAAAAAATTCACGAATTATCATTTCATATGTTTTTATATGCGTTCTATCGAATGGCGTTAAAAAAACCATAAAAAATTTATAAACAAAAAAGTTATTAATGTTTTTTATAAAAAAAGTCAGATTTTTTCCAATTTTTGTTTAATTTTCAATTTTTTCTACTATGAAATGTCGTAACAATAATTTCAAATATTACAAATAACGTGACATAGATAAATAACCTAGAAAATAGGACTATACAGAAAATTAAAAATTAAAATGGCTGCTCAAAAATAGAGTTCGAAGTTCAAATTTTTTTCAAAATTTTGATTAGAAAGTACGAAATTATTAAAAGCGTTTAAATCGGCTTGAAATTTGTTACTCGGGGGTTTTAGGGGTTGCTGATCACGAATCTGAAGTCAAGTTTTCAAAATTCAAAATGGCGGATCTAATATGGCGGACAATTTTTTTTCAAACTCATTAAATTTGTTTGAAACTTGTTACTTGGGGGTTTTTGGGGTCGCTGATCACGAATCTGAAGTCAAGTTTTCAAAATTCAAAATGGCGGATCCAATTTGGCGGACAATTTTTTTTGAAACTTAATAAATTTGCTTCAAATTTGTTTCTCGGGGGTTTAATTAATTAATTACACAGGCCAACAAAATTTTGTGGCCTAACCAATAGAAGCTGATTTTTATAGGATTTTGTCCATAGAATACGAATTTGACCTTGAAAATATTGGATTGGCTCCAGTTTTTAATCAATTTACGTTTCATTATACAAAATATGCATTTTTGGCATTTTTTGAATGATTGTACAACAATACACAGAAACAGTAAATTTGTCCGCATAACACCAATTGAAAGCTTAAACACTGCTCTTGAATATCCAAAAACAAAAAATGTAATTTATGTACACTTTAACCTATAATGTCCAAAAAAAACATACGCTGTTCCATAAACGTATTGAAATTAATATTACTTTTGACCATGTAAGGTAATTCAAGTAAAAATTAGTGTCTCTGGCGTTTTTATAATCGCTAGTTACAAATCTGCTATGAAATATAAAAATTACAAGTGGCGGACCAAATTTTTAAAGATAATTTACGCCTTTTATGATAAAAATTTAAAAAAAATTCTGCCATATTGGATTCGCCATTTTGAATATTAAAATCTAAATACAGATCAGTAAGCAGCAACCATAAAAACCCCTAGAGAGACTAATTGTTATTTAAATTACCTTACATGGTCAAAAGTACTGTTGTTTTCAATATGCTTGTGGAACAGCGAATGTCTCTTTTGACATTACAGGTTAAAGTGTACATAAATTACATTTTTTGTTTTTGGATATTGAAGAGCAGTGTTTCAACTTTCATTTTGTGCTATGCGGACAGATTTACTAATTCGGTGTATTGTTGTACATTCATTCAAAAAATGCTAAAAATGCATATTTCGTATATTGAAACGTAAATTGATTAAAAACTAGAGCCAATCCAATATTTTCAAGGTCAGATTCGTATTCTACGGACAAAATCCTGTAAGAATCGGCAGTAATATTTTAGGCAACATGCAGTTGATTAAAATTTGTCGGCCTGTGTTATAATTAATTATAATTAATTATAATTAATTATAATTAATAAATACAAATTTAAAATTTTCCGCCTTTCCTAATAACTTTCTGCCGGTAACGTCATGCTCCCTTTAATCTGTCATGCATTGTAGGCATAGTAAAGCATATGGTAATCGATCAACATTTGACATTTTTTCTTTCACATTTAATTTTTCGTTTTTACTCAAAATTTCTTATTTCCTTCTGCCAATAGCCATTTTTATACATCACGTTACTCACTCTCTTCATATATATTCTCAACTTTGCTTAGGAATCTTTAAATCGAGAGTTTAAAACAAAAAGTATTCACGGTGAGCAAAATGTATTCACCGTAACCCACCAATACGGTTTTATCGCGAAAACGCATTCACCGAACGTCACCACCAATACTTTTTTTCTATTCTGAATACTTTTTTTTTACTGGGATGTTAAATGTTGTGGACCGCCAAAATCAAGATCCCCTTCTCCGTCGATATCTGAGAATGACATTGCCTCACTCTCAAATGACATTAGAGCACTTACTCAACATGTTACTGTAGGTCTTGACAAAATTGATCAATCTTTAACTGCTTTTAGAAATGACATTTCAAATCATGGTCAAAGGATCTCTATAGTGGAATCTACGTTATCAGATGTTACTGTTCGTTTGGATGAAGTGCAAAAAACATCTTGTGAAGACTCAAGTGAGTATCTTCTCTCTGAAGTTGAGCGTCGTTTGAAGGCAAAATTTAATGTATTAATTTTCAATATGCCTGAGCCTATCGTGGACAACTTTTATGTTTCAGCTAAAGATGTTAAAATGGTTTCTGACACTTTTGAAATTGTGCAATTCTCTTCTTCTCCTATTGATCAATTGAAAATATATCGCATTGGGAAATTTTCCACTTCCAGATCTAAACCTCGTCCTTTAAAATTGCAGTTCGTGTCCTCGAATCATGCAACCGAATTTCTGACTGCCACAAGAAAAGCATCCACAACCTTAAAACAACAACAAATACTCAAGGATGTAGTTTTCGCGGAGGATCGCACCAAAATGCAACAAAAACAATATCGATCTCTCAAATTGAATCAACAGGAGAGATTGAATCAAGGAGAACAAAATCTTATGATACGACATATCAATGGAACCCCGACTATTGTCCCCACACATTAGGGAGTTGTCAAACCACAAAGATCTCTCATCAATTAACCTTCTATTATCAAAATGTGCGAGGTTTAAATTCAAAGTTGTCGTCGGTTATCAGTTTTCCAGATTTGAGCGATTCCATGTCAAGTGATCAAGGGGGAGAAAAATTTTTCTCTAATCGTAGCAAAACTTGGGGCTTTTGTAGTACTCATAGATAGTAATTTTTCGTGAAAATATTTTTTTACCTAGTCCAATATTTTCCGAGGGGGAGGGGATTAAAATTTAGGGTTTTTCAGTACAATGCTTATATCAATAATTTTTTACTCTTAAACAATTAAACATACAAATTTGACAAAGTACATTTTAGAAAGGTTCTTCATCCTCTTTCGATTGGAAATAAGCATTTTGAAAAAAAAAAATTTTGACCCAAAAAAATCAAAATTAAAAATAGATTTCAATTTTTGAGGGAGATGGATACGATTTTTTTTAACGAAAGCTGAGGTTTTTTCCTAAAAGGACATATGAATGATAAAGTAGGACTAGAATGTTTAAACATTGAAAAAAAGAATTTTCTCCAAAACGAAGCTAAAAACCGGGTTTAGAGAGCTCCGGCGAGTAGAAAACTCTTTTTTTCAATGTTTAAACATTCTAGTCCCACTTTATCATTTATATGTCCTTTTAGGAAAAAACCTCAGCTTTCGTTAAAAAAATCGTATCCATCTCTCTCAAAAATTGAAATTTATTTTTAATTTTGATTTTTTTGGATTAAAAATTTTTTTTTTTCAAATTGCTTATTTCCAATCGAAAGAGCATGAAAAACCTTTCCAAAATGTACTTTATCAAATTTGTATGTTTAATTGTTTAAGAGTAAACAATTATTGAAATAAACATTACACAAAAAGACCCCTTGATCACTTGACGTGAAATCGCTCATATGTTTACGTATAGTGTCATTGCTCTGACTGAGACATGGTTTTCTCCTTTCACAGACATATTAAATTATTTTCCTTCCTCAAGTTTCTCTACATTCAGAGACGAGCGATCTCAACGCAGATGTGGCGGTGTTCTCTTGGCTATCAACTCTTCTATTCGTGCTACAATAGTAAAGTTTTTTCTACCAGATTCTCTAAAAGATTATGTGAACTTTGTGACTGTTCGACATTTTTTTAACAACACAAACTTTATTATATTATTAATCTATATTCCACCATCCTTAAATAATAATTTATTTTGTAAAATTTTTGAATCTTTTCAGGATCAATCGTTCTCACTAAATTGTAAACTACTTGTTCTTGAGGACTTTAATATACCCCACTTTATTGAATATGAAAGACACTTTAGTAGGAATAAATTTTTTCATCGTAATCTTAAATAAGAATCACTTTTAAGCTTCATTAATACCTTCAACTTGAAACTATGTAACACTGTTAAAAACAATTTTCGACAAATTCTTGATTTTATATTTTCTCAAGATTTAATTATTGTTGATAAAGTTTTTTTTCCCATGGTCAAGCCTGAAAATTACCATCCACCACTTTCTTTCAGTTATGATCTTTTGTTTAACCCAATTATTTTACCTTCTCCTTCTAAAAAATTAAATTTTAAATGGGGAAACTATGAATTACTCTACTTAGATTTACTTTCAATAAACCAAAGGAACATTTTTACTGAAAATAATATAGAATCTCAATCAATATTGCTTACTGAAACTTTCAAAGATATAATGCAAAAACATATTCCAACCTTCAATCCAAAATCTATAAATCATGAAAAACACTATCCCCCATGGTTCACAGGGGAAATCATAGATGATATAAAACTAAAACAAACATTACTTAGACGTTATCTACTGAATCATAGCGATTATTTAAAGGGTCAGATACATTTATTTACTTTAAACCTAAAAAATAAAATCCAATTAGCTTTTATTTGCGATTCGTTATGCACTATATTTAATAACATTTTAAAAACTGGATATTTTCCTAACTGTTGGAAAACAACAAAAGTTGTGCCAGTATATAAGTAGGGTGATCTTGACAGTGTTACTAACTGCCGGCCAATATCAAACATTACAAATTTCGCAAAAATTTTTGAAAAATCTATTGCCTCACAAATAAAATGGGGGCTGTCAACTCAATTGTCGACATACAAAATTACGTGAATTGCGAAGGATTTTTTTCTAAACCGTTTATTTCAACGTCGGGCGTGCCACAGAGTTCTGTTTTAGGCACCATCTTATTTACAATATATATCAATGACGTTGTGGACATGCTTGACGTTGAAAAACTTTTATTTGTGGATGACTTTAAGTTATTCACTAGAGTCAGTTCCACTAACGATGTTGCACTTTTCCAAAAAAATCTTGATGTTTTATCGGGTTGGTCCACCGTCAACAAGATTTTAATTATCCCACTCAAATGCTGTGTTGTTTCATATTTTAAGAATACTTTTTCCCCAATAATATCTAACTACTCTATTCAGGGGACGACATTACCTCGCAAACAAACTATTCGTGACCTTCGGGTTATTTTCACATACAATTTAAACTTTAATTATCATATATTAGATGTTTATAGCTCTGCATCTAGAGCTTTAAGCAATCTTCTCAGAAATACTCGTAAGTTCACAAATCTTAAAGTACTATAGATTTTATTTAATCTTTTTGTCAAAAGTAAAGTTGAATATGCATGGCTTGTTTGGGAACCTCACTTTAAAAAGGACTTACTCCTCTTAGAGAGAATTCAAAAACGTTTTTTAAAATTTTGTACCTTTTTAAAGACTAACAACTATCCTCCTCAAGGGTCTGATTACCTTCTACTTTGTAAAAGTCATAACACTCTCACCTTTGATCAACACAGTAGCATAACTAAATTCAAATTTATAATCAATCTTATAAATCATTCTATTCACTGTCCAGAATTGTCATCTTTATTAAATTTTAAAGTTCCAAGACTAATTAGTAGACATTATCAACCATTTTTTAATTATCTACCTTCTTCATATACTAGTTATCATGCACCGATATACAATATCACAGAGACTATACATTTTTTTTATAGAAATAGCACTGTAGAAGTAGATATATTCACATCTACATTAACAGCGATAGTTAACCGCTTTAATTCTTTATTCTCTTCGACACTGTAATGTAATGGTAATATAAACGAACAAATGTTTAATTTCTATTTTTTAGTATATTATTATTTTTTGTTGTTGTTTAACTATACATTAACATTACTTTAACATTACTTATACTATACATTAACGTTACTTTAACTATTTTTAACTTTAGTTTAACTATTCTTAACTGTTTTTAACTTATTTTAACTTTACTAAACTATATTTTCACTTAATGTAATAACGATTCTATCACTCGGATTCCAAATTAATTATGTGTTGAAGTTTTCGATCACTCCGAGTCAAGTAAATGGTAAATTAAAACAATTCCTTTAACGTTATCAACAGCAAAGCTGCCCTCTTCAGAAACGTATAAATTGCGAAAAAAATTAAATTTTAAAAACATATTTAAAAGAAAGAAATGAATAGAGGAAACGTCCTCATCACATCGTACTTTAACTTTTTTAAAACTATATTTTAACTTATTTTAACTGATTTTAATTATATTTTAAATTATTTGAACGCTACTTTAACGTTACTTTACCTATACTTTAACTATACTTTAACTTTTTTTTAATATATCCTAACTGAGTAAAAATTCCTGAAGTGGCCCCCCTATTTTTGCAAAGTTGCAAAATTTGAAATAAGTATTTGTATTTGAAAGTACTAGTATCTGGTAATATTTTCACCAAGTATTTGAAAAAAAATTTAAATTATTTATATTTTTTATTGTTAATTAACGTTTTTTGAACCTTTTTAATAAAATAATTTTAACTATTTGAGTTTTTGCACAAATTGAACAAAAATTTATGGTCATATCAGTGAGTAAATGTACTTTCGAGTTACAAAATAAAAATTTAAAAAATTTAATTTTTTTTTATTTTTTAATATTTTTTTTATAAACAATTGCAATTTTAAGTGCTTTCTACACGCGATTAAAAAAATTTTTTTTGCTAAATGTTCTTTAGAATATAGGTAAACAAGAACTGAAAAGAAATCTTAGTGCAAATAAAAAGCTTTTTTATAATTTGACTTTTTGTCAAGCACTGCACACTGCGCGCAAGGAACGCCGCGCGAGAGCCAAGCACGTTCAATGGCGCCAGCCTGCAGTATTTGATTTTTCTCTGTTACCGTTAAGATTTCTTATAATATAATATAATATATGGTCATTTGGGGTAAATGTGAACGGAATATATATTTTTCATTAAAAACATTAGTTTTTTTTGTTAAAAGATAAAACGGACAAATTTCTTTGGAAGAACTTGCTACTTTACTTCCCTACAAAAATTTCATGAGATACAAAAAAATATTGATGCACCTGAATCGCCTAGACCTGACTGTTTTAAGGGATTGAAAAAATATTCTTCTTAGATGTACAATAAATCAACCAGTTGACTGATAATGTATCATAATAAAATAAAGAATCTTCCATTATAAAATTAGTATTGTAAAAACTGGAATATCTTGAACAAATTTCAATAGATTTTCATTCAACTTTGTGAAAAGAATTTTTTAAGGTTGCTGAATAAGAATCTAAAATCGAATTTTTTAATTTTAAAATGGTGGATCCAATATGGCGGTCAAACACAAAGTATTGTTAAAAATATTGCTTGCGCGCAGTATGCAGCGCTTGACAAAAAGTCAAACTATAAAAAAGCTTTTCATTTGCACTAAGATTTCTTTTCAGTTCTTGTTTACCTACATTCTAAAGAACATTTAGTTATAGAACTGTAACTGATGGACGACTGTAAACATCTCTGGGTTTATTCAGATATGCTTGTTTTGAATTTTGCATACAGTTCTGAGAAAACCCAAACACATATACTTTTGTGTATCAATTACAGCTACAATACAAAACATATATTTTGAGTGTCAAATACTTATATTATATAATATTATAGTACATTATATTATATTAGGGTCATTTGCATGGAGAAATTTACTTGATTAATATAGCACTTGTAATGTCTTTTGTTTAAATTTAAACAGCAACATGATTACTTTTAACTAACACTTGTTTATTAGTAACCAAGTTACTCGGTTAAATTTAAACAAACAATATTGCAAGTGCTATATTAACCAAGTCTCGGTTACTTTTAAACAAGAAAAATTCTCCGTGTGGGGTAAATGTAAACTGTAGATGTTTCAGTAAGTTATCTTTTAATACAAAAAAGATTGAAAATCAAAATTTTCCTGTTTCAGTATTTTGTCTCGCATTTGTTCAAAAATAAATTAAAAAATCAAACTAAAACTAAATAATTTAAATTTTTTTTTAATACTTGGTGAAAATATTACCAGATACTAGTACTTTCAAATACAAATACTTATTTCAAATTTTGCAACTTTGCAAAAATAGGGGGGCCACTTCAGGAATTTTTACTCAACTGCGGTACAAGATCCTGGATTAATTGAACAAATAGTCCGAACTAATCGCGAGGCTAGAGAAGACGCACATGACCCAGAACAAGATCATTCACATCGTGCTAATTCTACGACAGGCCCAAATGCTACGACCGACCCTGGTAATAATCGTGATAATACACAACCTTTAAATCGAATTAATCATTTTGACGGAGAAAATTTAGAGCTGTCTCGTAAAACCCATGGTCATGACCCTACTGAAGAACGAAACTATTACAGCGATAATAATCAGCGACATCGTTACAATCTAAGAGAGCGTCGAGGCGTGCAGCAAAAAATTACTACCCCTGATAGAAATCCGGGACAAAAAGATAATTCCCGCGGAAATTTATATCAATCTCGAAGACAAAATGTAAACAAGACGCGTGAGGACGACGAGACTTTAGATAACTTAGGTCAATCATTACAGGATCTTAGGTTACCTAATGATCATCATGAAATGACTACCCAAAGGACTCGAACAGAAAAATCTAATCCCATTAACTACGGGGATAGCTACCAGAGTTATTACCATCCCCCGCGAGTTCTTCTTATGGAGCCCCGCCGGTTGCATAATCACCAACCTAATGATCATTATAGTAGAAATAATAACCGACATCGTGTGACACACGATTATTATGATCACGAAGACTACATGCCTACATACACTCCCGCTCAATAACTTTTACCCACCCTACAGCGATTTAAGGCTTTACAAAAAGTTTTATATTTTGTTAACTATTGAAGTTACAAAGCTGAAAAAAATATAATTGGAAAACTCATTTCCTGACCTTTAACACTATATAAAATTGAAATTAAAAAAAAATTTTTGTTAATGAGTAAATAATGTTATTGCAAAACAAAATTTTTCGTTTTTTTTTGTTTTTTTCAAAGTGATACAGTTTCATTGGAAATTAGCCATTTTTTCAATTGTTGATAACTCAAAAACGGTTACTTTAGGAAAAAAATTTTGAGAACATGAATTGTTCCTTTTTGTGTATAGAATTGAAAAAAATATATAAAAAATTTTTTTTTGAAAAAATTTTTTTAAACATTAAAAAAAATTTATTTTTGAACTTTGTAACTTTAATAGTTAACAAAATACAAAACTTTTTGTAAAGCCTCAAATCGCTGTAGGGTGGGCAAAAGTTATTGAGCGGGAGTGTACACAAATAGGAGTCAACTGTACGAGAATTTTGACCCTGTTTATGAAAATATATCTCAAATCAACCCAGAGGGAAATTAATCTCTCGCTCAAAGAAGAAACAAGAGTCAACTGTACGAAAATTTTGACCCTTTTTACGAAAATAGACCTCAAAATAACCCAGTGGGAAATAAACCTCTCGTTCTTAGTAGTAAGCGTAATCAACAAGTAAATTTAAACCCTACCCGTGAGAGTAGATCGCAAAACTATCCAATATCCGAAGACTATTCCCTACCAGAGGATGGAAGACGATATTATCGGCCTCATATTAACACAAATTCCCTTTATAGTACTTTTAACATCATGCGTAAATGGAACCTTAGCTTTTCTGGAGCAAGAGGAGAGGATCCAGATACATTCCTAACAAGAATATCACAAGGTATAGCTATGGTGCCAGTACGAGATGACGATATTCTCAGGATACTTCCCTTTTTTCTAAAGGGTATAGCGGCCCGTTGGTTTGACGGTCATCAAGATCAATTGGAAACATTCTATCAGTTCTCTAGAGCCTGTCGCGATAGGTTTAGCAATCCAGATTTTCAATTCGAGCTATCCCAAGAAATACACCGCAGGACTCAGGGGGAGTATGAGTCGGTTGCAGACTATCTAACTTGTATGTTATCGCTGTTTGATCGAGTTTCTCCTAGATTCACCGAGAGTGACGAATCAGCTATGCACACCGCAACCTGCTGCCACACGGAAAGAATTTTGGTGCAGTTGCAGCTCCTATAGGTGGAGCAACTGCGCAAAATGGCAAGTAGCAGCGCCTCTTTCGTTAAGAGTAGTATATACTCCTCTAGGGCGAGCAGCTGCTCTTTTTTGGCGCGGTAGCAGATCTTTATGGTTAGGTTCGCGTCGCTCCCTGCAATCCGGCGTGTAACTGCACATGTGCTTTGAACAAATTTCTTTCGTATATGCAAGGGGTGAAAAAGTTTAATGTGTGACAGAAATTGTATTTGACGGAGGATTTCTTACAGGAATTTATAGCTGTTAAAAGTAAGTTGAAATGTATATATTTATGGATGTACAAATTTTCGTTTTTCTCTTTATATGTGTAATGTTAAAGTAATTGTGGTTTGTATGTATAACCTAACTTTTATGCACGCAGCGTGGTTGTTCGACCGGCTTTTCACTTTGCTGAAAGTTTTTTTACATTGTTTATAAATTAAAATATTTATATATATAAATTAATGTTTTAATTACATAACCTAACTTTTGCAATCCATGATTAAAAAGTATCAATACTTCTGCTTTTTTCCATTGCTATATGTGTTATAGGTTATTTGTGATAATTGCATGATGGGAGAGACTATGCAAGTGGACGCCGTAGAAAACGAAACTTTATCTTTAAATGTCTGTCAATCTGTTAATCAGCTAACACCAGCTAGCACAAATCACTCTGATAATTCACATCCCGTGAGAAGTAATTTTTTTACCCTGCCTAATATATAATTCACTTCTGTTTTTATTATTATATATATTCATTAAATAATTATAAATTTTTTAATATCCTTTCTCGTCTTAATTTATGAAACTCTTCCAGGTTTTAATGTTAACAATAATAATGAGTTATTTCGCTTCTTAAATTCTCGTGACAATTTAGACGGTAGAATAATACTTGGAAGATATCTGTTAAAAGGTCAACTTGATTATCATTTGTTGAAAAGATTAATTATTATGAATAAATTGAAAGATGATCCAATTAATTACAAGTGAGTTTGATTTATAAATATTATATATTATTTATAATATCTCAATATTATGTCCTTGTTAAAAGTATAGAATGCAATTTTCGGGGGGTTGATATTATCCCTTCATTATACTTGTATCGTATGTGAAGTTGTGTTTTTGTGTTTTCATAATTATTTTGTAAAAAGTAATTCTGTTTTTGCATGCGCATAATGAATCCATTTGTGATGTGTCATTTTTTTATAGCATTTAATTTAATTAAAATATGGATGATAATAATTAATATAATATTCTAGTATTTAAAAGATAATAATGTTCAGTACAAAATAATACATTTTTTTAATGTATTCATTATTTACATATTTTTCCAGAATAACAGTTGAAGAATTTTTGAATTTGAAGCTTCGACAAGAAATTATTGAAATTTTCCCAAAGGAAGACGCAGAAATCTTTTACGAGCCTCCACGTCAAACGAAACATAATGAAACAATTTGTGCTCGTGGATGCTTGTACAATACTTATAAATTTATTCGAAAGCAACTAAGAGAGTCAGGCATTTTACTCACAAAAGGAGATAATTCGGAGGCAGAAAGTGCACAGAACATTGTTGAAGGTTATAATAATTTATAATCAAATAAATAATATTAATGAAAATATTTTAACCCTTAGACATGTGTTATAATTGTTTGTTTATTAAACTCTTTTTACAGTAATAGAAATCGGATTTAATGCTATAACGGATATTGACGAGGACAAGTACACTAACCTAGATATTCTAAATGAGTGGGAGAACAATTTTGAAAGAAGGATTGTATACCTTAGTGAGAAAAAGTCTCCTTTAAATCTCGAAATTTACTTCAATACCTACCGTTGTGTGCGACCGCCGATTGGTATATCTTTGGTATGTAGTATAAATAGATTTATTTATTTTCCATCAGATATCTTATTTTAAGTTATTAAAGTCATATAAACATAATATATAAAATTATTTTTTAGTTGGAATCAGACTTTAAAAAAGTTATAGAGAACCTACATGACAATGGTGATATTGACGAGGTTAAACTAAAATCTTTCAATTCATTGTTAAGTAAAAGTTGGACAAGTATCGTTCCAAAAATCATCGAGCATTGCAAAAAATCCCGCATGAAAGAAGTGAAAGAATTGTTGCAAATTCACAACCATGTTCTAAAACAAGGTATCACTCTATTTAAGTTAATAATAATGTTATAATGTATAAGGAAAGCCAGTAAATTAACTACTTTTATAATTTTCAGAAGCTTGTAGGAATATTGTAGCTTTATTACTACTTCCGCTTTGTGTCAGTGTAACAAAATCTATAAAGCTAAATAAGAGTAGCACAAAAATTTTTACAAAGGAGGATATTTCGAAGACGTTTATTTTGCACGTAACAGTACGAATCTATAATTCTGTATGTCAATATAACTATTATTTTTCGCACATATTATATATTTTTTGTTTTAGGATCCTAATCAACTTGATAAGGAACAGGAAGATTTCGAAACTTCTTTGAGAGGATACAATCAACAAATTCATCCGTACGTAATATTCTGCGGAAGCGTTGAAAGCATTTCAGCTATTTATGTTATTGTAAATTCTGAAAAATATTTATACACTGATGCCGTTAAAGCAGTGGAAGCATGCTTAAAGTGTTTAGTAGCTCTCAAAAGCTGGCCATTTCTATGTGATCACGTTTACATGCTCATAAGCAAATTAGTTTATGATATAAATTTCACCACGAAATCGTCCATACCAGTTTCGAAATTTGTAGTCGAGATTAAAAAACTACTTGACTAAAAAGAAGAGTTGACGGTTAATTTGAATTTAAAATAGAAAAAATATCAAGAGTTTAATTTAATTTAACGATCAATATTGTAAAATGTTGACAAAAATTTTATGAGTTTGTTATATTTTAAATGTTTAAAGTAATCTCAAAGAGATATTTTATATTGGATGTTCAATTTAAAAGTATTTAATAATTAAACTCGCATTAAATGCATTGATATTAAGAATGGATCTTTTAAATATTGTAAATACCGTTTTATCATTCATTCTTTTTCTATACAGCGAACCTACATATCCGCGAAAATTGGTGCAAGAAGTAATTGATTTCCTCATTGACTTCATTCGTAGCACATACTTGCCTTCTCTTAAAAATGACATTATCGAGATATTGAAAAAAGAAAATATTACTGCAGATTCCCTTGAAGATATTAAAGTATGTTTCACAAAACATAGTAACGTGTTTGATTCCCTGTCAACAGAGTTTAAACGATTTAATTTATTAAAGAGAAAAGGTTACACCGAACCTGATGAATTACTAATAGGTGATTGTTTAACCGAAAAACTTGTTGGGAATAAAATTAAGTTGGTTCCCGAATTTTTAACCGGTATATATGTTCCTTTGCAAAAGTCATTAAAATGTTTTCTGGAAATACCAGGTATTTTTAGTGGAATTTTAGAATACATGCAAGAATTATCAGCAGAATCAAACATTATAACAAATATTATTCAAGGCAGCTTATGGCTAAATAAATATTCCAGTAAGTTTAATCAGGAGATTGTTTTACCACTTTTTATTTTTTATGATGAAGTGGAAGTCGGCAATCCGTTAGGGAGTCACGCGGGTGTAAATAAATTTGGGGTTATATACGCATATATTGCATGCTTGCCGCCGCGAATTGCATCAAAACTTAGTAGCATTCTTTTCTCAATGTTAATATATTCAGCAGATAAAAAAAAATGTACCAATGAAAGAGTTTTTGGAAAATTAATTGAAGAATTAAATTTCCTCCAACGAACCGGAATATTTATAACAGTTAATGGTGTCCCAAAACTTGTAAAATTTCAATTGGTGTTAATCTTAGGTGACAACTTAGGACTAAACAGTATTCTTGGATTTATAGAATGCTTTAAGAATACTGTTTGTTGTCGAATTTGTACAGTTTCATCAGAAACATCTGCGACTTTAGCAGCGGAAAGCGAATCTTTATTGCGTAACTGCCAAAATTATGAAGAAGCAATTAAGCAGGATGATTCTTCGAAAAGTGGTATAAAAGAACGTTGTGTATTTAATAAAGTTGATAATTTTAACGTGACGGAAAATTTGACTGTCGACATTATGCATGATGTTTTGGAAGGTGTCGGTAAATATGTAATGCAGTCATTACTATACACATTCATCTTTATTAAACAATATTTTACATTGGAAGATTTAAATCGGGCATTTCAAAATTTTGACTACGGATCATTTGACAAATCTAATAAACCACCACCCATTTTATTTAATAGAATAAAAAATAAAATGTCACTGAAAATGTCTGCAGCGGAAATGCTTAATTTTATTCAAATATTCAGTATAGTTATGGGACACCATATTCCTGAACATGATAAGCATTGGAAACTTTTTAAGTACTTGCGACAAATTTTGGATATAATTCTTTCACCCCGAGTAATTCGTAGTGATAGTAAACGATTAGATAATTTAGTAAAAAAGCTAAATAACTTGTACGTAGAACATTACGGAGCCCTACAGCCCAAATTCCATAATCTTCTTCATTATGGAAGAATTTTATTGCAAAATGGTCCATTAGTTCGCTTCTCGAGTATGCGTTACGAATCCCGTCACCGTTCAATAAAAGCATCTGCTCAAGCATCTAGTTGCAAAATAAATTTATTAAAAACGGTTGCAACAAAACAAATATTCCAAATGTGTTATTTGATGCACAATTTAGAGTTTGATAGTAAACCAAAATTTGGAACGCTAGATGAAACAGATTGTTCTGCAATTTATAACAATATTCTTCAAGTTACAGAGGGTAAACAATTTGAATGTTTCAATTATGTTGAAATTGATAATATTACATACAAAATTGGAAGTCTATTAGTAATTAATATGCAAGCAAGCGAAACGGAATTTGGAAAAATTGAGAAAATTATTGGAGTAAATAATGAAATCTATTTCTACTTTGAAGTGTTTGAGGAAATTACGTTTGATGCGCATTATCATGCCTACCTGGTTAAACCAAAAAATGAATTGAAATTTTTAAATTCAGAATCATTGCCAAACATCGCTCCTTGTTTATCAGTGGAAACGAAAAATGAACATTTCATTGTCGCGCCATATCTACTTTAATTTTAAAAAATTTCGTTTTTCAATGTAAATATATGTCAATCTTCTTTGTATCTTCGAAACTTTTAATTTACAGTAAAATTGTTTATAATCAATAAAGATTTCAAATTTACATGCCTATTTCATTCATTAATTTATACGCTTTTAATATACAATACTACATAAATTACCCTGACAAATATGACCACATTTAAAAACTAAAATAGTGTAGCTGTTCTGATTTAAATTTATTAATAAATTAAAATTTAATACAATAATAATAAAAACAAAAATATATAATTCATAAAAAAAATTCAATTAAAAAGTTCAATCGCACGTATTTATAATAAATCTCACTGTGCTCTGAGAGAACAATTTTTTTTTATATTTTCAAAAAATATAAAGATCAAATTTTTGAAGAGTTTTAATTATAAATATGACAATGATTTCTCCAAAATTTTAATAAATCCAATAAAGTCCATTTTTATTTACTTTATTCGAAGGTAATTAAATCTTACAAAATTATGATAAATTTTTTTTAAGAATTTAGTAGTTTTTAAAAATATTTTAATGTAACTTTTCGAAAACAATTGAATTTCTTAATAGAGTTTCTGTAATATTTAAAAAAAACTAATTCATTTCTTGATGAATTTTAATAAAAGATTTTAAACATGATTTATTCTCCAAAATGTTAAAAATAATTCTAAATGTTATTATTTTTTGTATGTTTTTGAATTCGGAAATATGTAATTGAAAGTACTGAAAATACTAAATTTTAAAAAACTAGAAGCTAACTATAATTAATTTTCATTTTTAAATTTACGTGTAAGACTTTTCATTAAAAATTTTGATAATTCAATTATTTTGAAAATTTACAATTAAAATTCTTCAAAAATTTATGTTAAAAAATTGTAACAAAATAATTTTAAAAAATAATTATTGTCAATTAAATTTTACAAAATTTAAATTATTCAAAATCTTTTTAATTTTATATATATATATATATAATTTAAATAGAAAATTGATTCAAAAATAAGATTTGAAAGATTTGTTTATAGTAATTTTTCGCACTATTAAAATCGAAATAAGTTACATTTAATGAAAAAAATATTTTGTTGCAATATTTTGAAGAAAAGTCGTGAAAGTTGCAATTTTTAAAAGTAAGTGGAAAAATCCCAATTTTCTAAATTTCCCTGACAAAATATTTTTTTCCTGACTTTACTGACATGTGGCCACCCTGTTAAAGTATTAGAAATATAAAATAATTAAATTAAAAACTGTTCATGTTTAAAAATAAGTAAAATTGATAACTATGTAAACATTTATTTTCTCGTTTTGAAAAAAATTATTATTACTCTGAATATTTCTATTTGTAAACAAAAATAAATGTAAGTGAATTTTTAAAATATTTTCAATTATTAAAATTTGTCATTTTTATAATATGGTATTAATACTATACACAATTATTGACAATGTGAAATAATTAACAAATTTCAGGTTATGTTAATGGGAAATTATATACAAGGAGAATTTTATAATTTCTTTCACTGTGTTACAATATAATAAATTTAAGCTTAATAAATATTAGACATTTTGAATTATAATAATACATAATATTAATAGAGTATACAGTAAGAACACCTAACTATAATACGAATTACCACTATAAGCGTGAGTGCGAGTGAGCGCTCATTGAACGCCGCATAAGAGTGTCCTCTTCGCACTCGTGGACTGATTCATATAGTTCTGTGTTCTTACTGTATGAGCCTGCTTGCTTTTTCTAGGGGCAGTAGCTGCCGTTTTAAATTAACAGAAAGCGATCATCCAGTAAATGACAATAATCTAACCTAAAGGTGGCTCTACTGCAGCTCTTTTATTGCCGAGCTGCTTTCGCAATAGTGAGATGGCAGCAGAGTGCCCAAAATTCTTTCAGTGCACGCTTACACGTCACGATTCAAAGGTCGACGATTAGGAGTTTTGCTCAGCTCGAAGCTGTTGCTATGGCAGTGGAAAAAGCCTTTAGAGTGGCTAGGTCATTTCGTCCTCCACCAAAACCAGATAGATCCCTCCTACCAGATCTGGCCTATCGCGCCCCACCAAACAAAACAGCTGTCCGCCGTCAGAACACTCTCCAAATGCTAGATCAAGAGGAAGAAGAATTATTGAGAGACGATGGCACAATTCTAGACGATATTTTACTTATCGATAATAAAGTTACAAAAAACCCTCAAACGTCCTCGACTAAACGCACTACAACTAATACTAATCAGGTAAACTCCAAATCACGAAATGTTAAAGAAGCCCATTCCCAAGACGAACTAAACCCACCAACCCCTAGTGTAAACGATATTAAACCCGAAGTCAAAATCGTTGCTCTTTGCTGGAATTGTGAAAGACAGGGTCACAGGTACCACGACTGTCCGGACCCTAGGCAAATATTTTGTTACTCTTGTAGTCTAAAATAAAAAATAAGACCATTAAAGCACTAATCGATTGTGGAGCCACTAGAACATTTATTGGCCCGAGAGGTTTGGAACTTTGTAAACAATTAAAATTAAAGACTCACACAAAAAAGGGATTAATTCAGATCGCTAATGGCGAAGTGATCGTGACAAGCCAATTAGTAGATCTTCCTATTGAGCTCGAAAGTAAGTCGCATACTATCTCTGTTCGAATTTTATCTTCGTTACCAGTGCCCCTAATACTAGGGCTAGATTTTCTGAACACCTTTAACATCCAAGTTGACTTTGGTAAGCGAAAATGGACTTTTGGTGAAAACCCTAACATACAATTTGATTTTGATGAAAGAGAAGCTAAATGGGACCAATGTCACGGCCTGAATGAATTGACCAGGAGCCAGATGGACGAATTAAAGGAATTTTTAACTAAGAATTTACCCGAGCCATAAACGAAACCTGGAATCACAAATTTAATTCAGCATAAAATCGACGTTAACGGTCATCCTCCCACTAAACAACGCCACTACATGGTGTCTCCGAAAGTATTGGAAGCAACTTACAAGAAATTGGATCAAATGTTGGAAGACGACATTATTGAAATTTCGTATAGTGGTTTGTCCAGCCCAATGGTCATGATCAGAAAACCCGACGGGACCTATAGATTCTATTTGGACTTTCGCAAATTGAATAGTGTAACCAAAAAGGACGCTAACCCGCTTCCCCAGATGGACATCATACTCCAGAAGCTTAGAAGCGCTAGATATATTACCAAAATAGATTTGTTTAAGGGATTCTTACAGGTTTCACTACACCCCGACAGTAGGGAATATTCAGCCTTTACCGTGCCTGGGCGAGGCTTGTTTCAGTTTAAAAGGATGGCCTTTGGCCTTGCAAACGCACCAGCAACGTTCCAAAGGCTAACGGATCTATTAATCGGACCTGAGATGGAACCTTATTGTTTCGTCTACCTTGACGACATTATAATTGTAACAGAAACCTTCCAGGAGCATTTAATTTGGTTAAAAAGGGTACTTGACAAGATTAAAGAAGCACAACTACTCATTAATACGGAAAAAAGCGAATTTTGTACTAACCAGGTGCAATATTTGGGATTTTTAGTTAATGAAAAGGGATTGCTGGTTGATCCAAATAAGGTTACCCCGATTTTAGAATACCCTGCTCCGAAGAATGTAAAGGAATTGCAGCGTTTCTTGGGAATGTCCTCTTGGTATCGCAAATTTATTCCCGAATATGCCACTCTAGCTTCGCCCTTGACGCTGCTCCTGCGAAAAAGCAAAGTTGGATCTTGCAAAAAGCGCAACAAAAGGCCTTTGACGAGATCAGGTTAAAGCTCATGGAAGCTCCCGTCATTGCCCGCCCCAACTTTAACCTACCGTTCGTTATCCAAACCGATGCGAGTAATGTCGGGTTAGGAGCTGTGCTGTCGCAAACTATTGATGATAAGAAGCATGTTATTTGTTTTGCTAGTAGATCCCTGTCCGCGGCTGAAAAGAATTATAGTACAACGGAAAAGGAGTGTCTTACGGTCATTTGGGCCATAAGTAAATTCAGAGCTTACGTCGAAGGTTACCATTTTTTAGTTATTACAGACCACAGTAGTTTGCGATGGTTGCATAATCTCAAAAACCCCACCGGGAGACTTGCGAGATGGTCCTTATCACTGCTTGAATATGACTATGAAATAATCCATAGAAAAGGATCAAACCATAAAGTACCTGATGCTCTCTCCCGGCTTTATGAAAGAAACACTTCAGACCCAGGAAATCACGAAAAGGAAAATTTGTTTTTGGCCGACTTAAAACCTCCCACTTGGTACGTAAGGCGATTTATGTCTGTTTCAGAGTTCCCTGAAAGGTTTTCAAATTGGAAAATTGAGAATAAGATTCTTTACCATTACAGACCTGATCCTGTTATATCTTCACTCGTCAAAGACTTAAATGAATGGAAAATGGTTCCCAGCGACCAAGAAAGAGAAATCATTCTCAAAGAAGCCCACAACGATCCTCAATCAGGTCACTTAGGGACTCATAAAACTTATGTAAGGGTAGCATCTAACTATTTCTGGTCCGGTTGTTATTAAGATGTTGCGAATTATGTCCGTTGTTGTGATATTTGCCAATCATGTAAAACCGAACAAAAGGTCCATGCAGGTTACCTAGGTCAACGGGTGGTGGAACAACCTTGGATAGTTGTATCAGCAGACATAATGGGTCCCTTTCCCCCAAGTCGGTCTTCCTTCCAATATGTTCTTGTCCTACAAGACGCATTTACCGAATGGATAGAGGTCGTTCCTCTACGTTCTGCAAATGGAAAACTAATCCGTAAAGCTTTCATGCATTCGATCATTAATAGATGGGGAACTCCACAGGTCCTATTAACGGATAATGGGACGATATTTCTGATTGTAGATTTAAGGGTTAACATTGGCAACCTAGAGTCCACCGTCACCATCAGCTGGAATCTGTTTCCACGATGTCTGACCCAACAAACGACAAAGACGATTCGACTTAGTTGTAAGAACTCCCACTCCCGATCGAAGAAACGTAGCGTCTCAAACAGAATTTTGTACATACTCACTAGATAACTCCATTCAAACGGACTTGCGAACACATTTGCACCACCATTTAGTACAAACCGAACTAACAGGCGATTTCAATAGTCCGGGAACCTCAGTTTCCACTACGACGCAAACGGCAGACGCATCGACCTCACAAGCATCCAGTAAAGCCGCCTCAACCCCCAAAAAACGTAATAATCCTTTTGATAATGTTCCTCCCACGCGATTCGCGCCTGATGATGACCCTATTATCAGAAGTAACTTTGTTAGTTAAAAAAGAAGTTGTGTTAGAGAAGTCTCACCGATCCCGGTAGAAGCGGTTCATTTACGACCAAACCCTCCCGCTGCACCCATCGAAGACGACCCGAACGATGATTACGCATACGGAAACTACTCGCCACCCCCAGGACCATTACCTAATCATTTGGCCCAACCGATTCCGTGCCTACTCCAGATTAATGTCGTTCCACCTAATGACATAGATACTGCTTTGTTAAATTGGTTGCGCCGACAACCCCGTCATGGTTGTTGGAATTGTCATGGAAGATTTCATGGACATGAGAACTGCCCATACCCTCCATTGCGAGATTTCTGTACAGACTTAAATAGTTTTACATAATAAATAAATCTTATAATTTCATTCTTGAGTTTGTTTTGAATTTTATCCGCCTACAGTTTTGCTTTGAGTTTTTTTGGTTTTGATGAATCTAACTCCCCTAGTTTTAAGCTATAATTTTG
Organism: Leptopilina myrica (nomen nudum); assembly: GCA_032872475.1. Lineage (NCBI taxonomy): Eukaryota > Metazoa > Arthropoda > Insecta > Hymenoptera > Figitidae > Leptopilina > Leptopilina myrica (nomen nudum). The sequence goes on along the minus strand of CM065458.1, from coordinate 37,621,382 downwards.
GTTTCTTTCTCCATGGAAATGAGAGCTTGATTAAATTTAGTCATTGGTCATAAAAAAATGATCTTATACGAAGTAGAGAATCGGAGCAAACTCAGTAAGTAACCTAGTTCATTTTTTTTTATTCGCCTTCATGATTGATTTTTGTATTTGATTTTGACATTCTGAGTTTTTGTGACTTGATCTTGGGAGATCTTACTTGCTTAAGACAGGAAGTCTGGTTAGACCTTCTCTAAAGAGGGAGGGGTTGTAATGTGGTAAAATATGGTCTCACAATTCTTGTTGGAGTCTCGATGGTCGCAACAACTCGGAGGTCAAAATCCCTAATTTTTGGAATTTCGACTTAAAACATTAATTTTGTAATTTCTTCTTATGTACAATCCACCAAGGATCCACGAGAGGTAGCAGTACGAGTTTTCCACCAAAATCGTCCTTTTCTCCAAGCGTCGCCGAATTCGAATGTCCTGTATTGAACTCAAGCCGCTGTCCAACTTTACATCGCTTGTCTGCTATTATCATAGAGGGCCAATTACAAACAACATGTTTCCGTTATATCTACCAATCAGAGAGCTACCTTCAAGTTTAAAGAAAACTTTCTTGATTTTCGGCTAAAAAGGGGAAAAGTTACCACGGTTACGCTCCTGGTGACCATAAAACAATCGAAAAAAACCGGAAATTACGTCTCGCTGAGTGCCGAGAACGAATAACTTGGAAGTTTGTTTTTCCCACGGATTCCAATTCAACCCTTCGGTTTTCTTTTATTATTTATTACAAGAAGTTATTGGCGACTGTCATTGTCTTATTGGACGCTTTTGGGACCCTCACTAACTACGGACCTTGATGTTTGGACCATATGGCTAGTTTTTGTTAAGCTTCTGTTAAGCTGGGATCGATCTCGTCTAATAATTTACGGTACTTGTGTCACTTTCTCGGTCAGTCTTGGGCTTGGGTCACACAATTGAATTGAATTGTACTTATTGTGCAGGTTATGCTGAGTGCTGGTTTTGCTCTCCCCCCCCCCTCTCCGATCTACTGTAAATTACGCGATCTCCGAGTTGGCAGGAAAAGCACCTCCCCATTAACTTATTTTTATTAAAAAATTTAACTCTATATCATTGTGAAAATTGAATTGTGGTTACCTCCGATTCTCCTCTCTTTTCCTCCTTTTGTTGTAATTTCCCTCCTCTCCGCGATGAAGCTAAATATGTTTTTGAATTGAGTAGTTTTAGAATAAATTAATATTGAGTTTTCGGCTTTCGCTGTTAATTTTTTGTGGTGTTGACGGTGTCCCAAGAAAGGACTGGCGCCCAATAAAATAAAATATTCGCAAAATTCGAATCTTCTCATCTTCAATTGAACGAGAAATATATAAATCTTTGGCAAAAATAGTTTTATCTTTAATTTTGTTATTGAATAAAATTTCTCGTTACAACATTAACGTTACTTTAACTATTTTTAACTTTAATTTAATTTAACTTATTTTGACTTTAGTTTAACTATTCTTAACTGTTTTTAACTTATTTTAATTATTTTTAACTATTTTTTTAAATATATTTTAACTTATTTTAAAAATTTTTAACTATTTTTTAACATGATATAATAACGATTCTATCACTCGGATTCCAAATTAATTATGTGTAGAAGTTTTGATAACTCCGAGTCAAGTAAATGGAAAAATTAAAACAATTCCTTTATCGTTTTCAACAGCAAAGCTGCCTTCTTCAGAAACGTAAAAATTGCGAAAAAAAAATTAAATTTTAAATACATATTTAAAAGAAAGAAATGAATGGAGGAAACGTCCTCATCACATCGTACTTTAACTTTTTTAAACTTTTTTAACTTTTTTTAAAACTATATTTTAAATTATTTTAACTTATTTGAACGCTACTTTAACGTTACTTTACTTTAACCTATTTTAACTTTTTTTTACTTTACTTTAACTTATTTTAACAATTTTTTAACTATTTTTAACTATACATTAACATTACTTCAACTTACACTACCGTCCGAAATTGTGCGAACGCTAACATCTCGAGCTATTAAAAAACACACCCGCACAGAAACAGTGATAACTCGGTTAAAAATTAAGCTAGATGCTTTTTTTAAATTGCATTGGAAAGCTTATTAAATTTCCAATGAAATGCTACTGTGTTAAGTTGTATTGCATAAATAGGAAGCGAGATATCATGTTATAACGACAAAAAATAATTATATTTTTTTGGAATTTCTTACTCTGACTTGGACTCCTGGCACAGTTTAGCAAAGTTTATGAAAAAAATTGTTACTTTTACAGACAATTCCTTGTAACCAAAGCTTTAAATAGAGACCAAGAATAGCAAAAAATATTTACGGGTTCCCGAGATATTACAAAAATAGTAGGACCGTGCAAAGCAGAATTTTCAATCATCGATTTCTCTAATTCGCCGTTGAGTCAATTACTTGTCTGTGAAAAAAGTGTCGAAAATTAATTTTACCAAGTACATTCTTACTGAGATCCATTTTTTAATTTAATTTATTATATATCGATATTTAAAAAGTGGATCCCAGTAAGAATGTACTTGGTAAAATTAATTTTCGACACTTTTTTCATAGACAAGTAATTGACTCAACGGCGAATTAGATCTGAAATATAGCTGAAAAAGAAACTTAGATACTATATATCTGAAAAGAAACTTAGAAAATATATCTAAAAAAGAAATTTAGAAAATATATCTGAAAAAGAAACTGAAAATATAGCTGAAAAGAAACCTAGAAAATATAGCTAAAAAAAGAATTTTAAAAAATATAGCTGAAGAAAAAAATTTAGAGAATGTAGCTGAAAAAGAAACTTAAAAAAGTTAGCTGAAAAACAAACTTAGAAAATATATCTAAAAAAAACTTAAAAAATATATCTAAAAAAGAAACTTAGAAAATATATCTGAAATGTAAATTTAGAAAAAAAAGCTGAAAAAAATATTTAAATATGTAACTTTTTATACTTACTGCTAATTCAAAAACCTGAAATAAGAATGACTTGCTGACTTTAAAACTCACCTTATTTTACTATAATTATATACTATAATAGTTAAAATTATGAAAAATAAATAAAATGCGTCATTTAAAAAAATATTTGCTTTATTTAAAACTTAAATTTAATAATTTTGTGGCACATATTGAAGCAGCTCCAACATCTTGAAATATAAATATTTTTAAAGTTAATTTAATTTCAGCAATATCTTTTAAAAGTTAAAATAAAAATTATTAACTAACTTTCTCAGGATTGATGTCTATTTTTAAAACATCGTGGTCATCATCATCGCTTATGATGAGTCTCCCCCACGCCGTCGTATCCGTCGTCATCATCATCATCATTGTTTCCGTCATAGTCATCCATATAATTGTTATGGGCATACTCATCATAAATGATGTTCATAGTCGTGTTATCATCATCATCATCAAAAAATGTAACACTTCCTTCTTCATCCTCTGGATGGTTTTCATAATTGGATAGAGGATTGTTTGGATTCATGTTTTACTTTTCTATAAGAAAATACATTTTGCAACAATATTTAATAAAAATAACTTTAGAAATAAAAAATAAGAAAAATTAAAATAAACAGAATAGAATAAAATTTTTGAATAGAATGAATCAAGAAGATGAAAGTAAACTGAGAAAAGACATAAAAATCCAATTAAAAGAAATATATAGAAAAGAAAAATCATAAAAATAAGAAAATTAAAAACGAAATTAATAGAATAAAATATCTTAAAAAGTTGAATTAAAAGAAGTAGCTAAAAAAGAGAAATGATAATTAAAACGAAAGAGAAATAAGAAAATTGAATTATAAGGAATAATAAGAAAGAAAAAACCTAGAAGAGAGAAAGACTTAGTGAAGAGAATGAAAAAAAAATTAGAGAGAAAGACCTGGAGAAAAAAATGAAAGAAAGACCTGATGAAGAGAAAAAAATTTAGAGAGAAAAGGGCTGGAGAAAAGAATGAATGAATTTAGAGAGAAGTATCTTAAGAAAAGAAGAAAGACCTGGTAAATAGAATAAAAAAATTTAGAGAGAAGGACCTGGTTAAGATAATGAAAAAATTTAGAGAGAAAGACCTGTAGAAAGAGAGACAGACCTGGTGAAGAGAATGAAAAAATTCAAAGAGAAAGGCCCTGGGAAGATAAAGAAAAAATTGAGAGAGAATGAAAAAATTTAGAAAGAAAGTCCTGGTGAAGAGGAAGAAAAAAATTGAAGAAAGAGACCTGGAGGAAAAAAGAAGACCTGGGTAAGAGAAAGGTTCTGGGGAAGAGAAAGAAAAAATTTAAAGAGAAAGACCTGGAGGAAAAAAAGACCCAGTGAAGACTAAAAAAATGTAAAGAGAAAGAGCTGGAGGTTTACTGCGCAAGTATGGATTATAGTTAAGCAGACTAGACACAGGACAAATAACTGAAATGGTGGGGATGAAGTTGAAATTAAGAGCAATGAAGGAATGAATATGCGCAGAAATACAATTTTCGTCTACTGCACCATCTACTTGCCAAGTACGACACATGCATTGCCCTCATATTTTCACTCACCGTTCTCTGTGGGAATAAGGTTAACTTACTCCTCCTGTCTCTAATCTTCTTGAGGTAAACAAACACGAACCACGAACTATCACAACTATATTTTAGGTTGTGTTACACGGCGAAGAAATATACGCATGTGCGAAAAATCCTGTGTCCAATTCTACGTTTAAAATTAAATAATAAAAACGTTCAAAACATTACATTTTCTTTAAATTTATAAAAACTAATGTCACTGCTTTATTTAGAAATAACTTAACATTAAATATTTGTTCACAAAACGCATAAATATATTTATCTTTCTAAAAGCACTCTCAACTCACTATTGCAACTTTTTGTGCTCTCATCTGAACTAGCGATTTTCAAAGTTAAATAAAATGCATTAAAATACATTTTTTTAGAATTTTTCATTAAAAATAAAAAATAATATAAATTAAAGTTTTATTTTAATATTTTTAATGAAATTCGTAGTAAATGAAGCACACGTAGTAATACACACAATCACCCTAGATGTTTAACAGTACTAATATTTGTAAATAATAAAAAAAATTTCAGATTCAAAATTTAAAATTAATTAGTAATAACAATAATAAATTGCTGAAAATTTTCAGAAAATACAATAATGTCCGCAGGTTAGAAGCTTCCCATGGACACTTCCTGGTAACTTCCCATAGAAACTTTCTGGAAGTTACCAGGAAGTTTCCAAAAAATTTTTAAAAATTTTTTAGTGAAATTATTATTTAAAAATTTTCAGGAAGTTACCAAGGGTAACTTCCGAAGGTTACCACAGAAAACTGCCTGAAATTTTTTTTTTGAAAAATGTCGAGACTTTGAAAAAAAATATTATATATTATCTATATTATATATAACTAGCTGTCGGACCCGTCTTCGACGGGTTTTAGTTTCTGCTAATATATTTGACAGACTGTCTACCCACCGGGAATTAAATTTTACTGGGAAAAACTAATAATTAGTAACCATTAACTATTTCGTTAGAAAAATATTACAATTTGAATCGGTAACAGATTTTTTTCTATCAAATTTGTTATTCAGGAATAGTATTTGTCAACTTTCAGTACTTTATGTGTTTGTAGTAATGCAATTAATGTATTAAAATTTAATCCAAAATATAAACCAGCATTTTGAGTCAAAATAGAGTCTAATTATAAATCATTGTGTCACAATTAGACCCTACGTTACGATTGCTAAAACCTAAATAAAATCTATATGTTTGTGCTAAAAGTAGGACTTAAACTTTAACTCTGGTCTGTTGTTATAAATATTACATCAATAAAAATTAAAGTATAAAGCAGTTTTTAAAAACAAATTAATATAATAAAACTTTTTTAATTTGGTAAGAAAATTACCGATTTTTCCTGGTCAAATTTAATTTCCGCGGCTATTTATCGGTTTCCCGGGTAATTGGTAGATACTTTGTTAAATGTCTTATAGTAGAAACTACAACCCATCAATGACTGGTACTGGTATATAAAATATTTTTTTATAACATATTTTCTTAAAAAAGAAAAGAAAAGTCTTTACATTGCTTAAAACATCTTTAGAAGTTCAATCAAAAAGTATGATAGCGTAACTTTTTACCATGTAAGCTTTACTTAATGCCCAGTGGCATTTTGTTAAGTACAAAATTGTACAAATGGGTCTAGATCCCGTTTATGATGAAAATAAAATCATAAAACATCTGCATTTTTAAAGTTTCTTAAGTTATTTCAATTAAAAAATATTGAATGAATTGGATAAATAATTATGAATTGCATTATATTGACGTCACAATCTTAAACAAAGACTCTAAAAATACTAATCAATTAAGCTTGATAGTAATTAACAACAATTATAATTTTTTCGATTTTTTGATATTCAAAATATTTTTTATACTTACATCTTAATCATACTATTTTTTGTGTAAAATTGTGCTAAAATGTGACTAAATAACATGTATTATTAAATTACACAGAGTTTAAAAGCAATTCATTAAAAAATGTAAACTTTCAAAATTTGAAATTTTTAAAATTTTTCGATAACATTTTTATACTAAAAACTTAGTTATAGGACACTATTTTTAGAAAATTATGCTAAAATGTGACTAAATAACATGTAATACTTAATTATAGATAGTTTAAAAGCAGTTCATTAAAAAATATAAAATTTGGATATTTGCGATTTTTTGAATTTTTGTTAAAATTATGTTAATACTTACATCTTAGTTATTGGAGATTTTTTAGCAAATATATTCTAGAATGTGACTTAATAACATGTTATACTCCATTAAACAAAGTTTGAAAGCATTTTTTTAAATGTAAAATTTGATAATTTTTGAAAAAATTGAATATCTCCCGTTCTAATTAATATTTTTTAAATCTGTAGTTTTAAAAACCTTCCTTGGCCTAAGGTCAAACATTCTGCCAAATTTGGTTTCAAACGGTTCAGCCGTTTTTAAGTGATTCGCGAACAAAAATTCTGTGACATACATATATACACGAAATTTTTTATTGGCATTTTTAGAATCAAGGATACTCAAAAGGAATAATTATATGGGAAAGGACCTCGCACAAAATACATTAAAAATCCCTTACGGTCAAATTGTTTAAAACTTTGGTAAAATGAAGTTCAAGTGATTCTGAACCAAAGCTCTTTGGTTCATAGCCCCCCTTTCCGGGTTCGTTTGCCCGCTAGAAGCATTTGAAGGTGAAAGTAACAAACTGTATTTTGAGAGAATTTCATCTAATTAAAATGCATTTTTTTGGTGTCACTTTATAGAAAAACGTTTTTGAGGTATCTGATATTGCAGAGTAGTATTCGTAATAATAATAATAAATGTAATCGACTAATAAATATTTCACCTTCAAATGCTTCTAGCGGGCAAACGAACCCGGAAAGGGGGGTATGAGCCAGAGAGCTTTTGTTCAGAATCACTTGAACTTCATTTTACCAAAGTTTCAAACAATTTGACCGAAAGGGATTTTTAATGTATTTTGTGCGGGGTCCTTTAGATTTCTGAGCATACATATGACGGCGAGATTAAGAAGCCGTGTCAACGACATACTCGAAATTCGCTCTTTTAACATCTCAAAGTTGCTCTACAAAAACCAATTTTCAGAGCATTTCTGAGGTCTTTTTATGATTTGCCGTTATTGATTATTAATCTAGGAATGTTGTGACGCAATTTGAGCCAAAAAAAAATGCCAAAACAGATTCCAACTAGATGTAACCTTTTAATAACCAACTTTTTTCATATAAGATATTGACATTTAAATTGGCATGCTTTTCAAATCCTAATTTAAATAGCACCATTCTGCCTTTAAGCGATGAAATATGCGGTGGTGGTTTGGTGGTCTAGGACTCAATTGATCACGGTTAAAGAGAAACTGGACGAACTTCAAGCAATGGTTTTTAGGGGTATTACAGAGGCCATGAGGACCATGCCTACAGCGGCGTTGGGATTCATACTGGCTCAAGTACCTTTATATATTACTGCGGTGAAAAAGGCGGCCCTTACTATAAGCAGGCTAAACGCGCAGGGAAAGTGGAAGTCAAGTGGTAAATACACCAAGCTCTCATGTTCAATCCTATCAATTCCAGAATTAAGTATGGTGCAAGATAAGATGATCAAGAGGGTAAAATTAAAACCACGCTTTAAGATAATAATACCTTCCAGATTAGACTGGAAGAAAGGGTTTCCACTTAAGGACGAGGTGTGGTACACAGACGGCTCCAAGATGGATTGCGGTGCTGGCTTCGGAATATATGGAAAAACTGCAAAAGGATTAGTATTTGTGTGGGTAGTCAGGCGGCCCTAGGGGCTCTAAAGAATCCCACAATAGAATCGAAGCTTGTCTGGGAATGCCGTAGCGTACTAGACGAGTTAGGTTCAGTAAATAAACTTTCGTTGATCTTGGTACCGGAACACTCGGGAATCAAGGGCAATGAAAGGGTAGACGTTTTGGCAAAAATCGGTTCTGAAACGGTACTTTAGGTCCTGAACCAGCAGTGGCATTAATGCCGTATCTGGTTAAGGGAGCCATTGAAAGATGGGGGTCAAAGGGAACATGAAAAGTATTGGGCGGGCATTGGGGTGGAAAGGCAAGCGAAGGCTCTGTTGGGTTTAGTGCCCAACAAGAGTCGAGCGAGCCATCTCCTAAAACTCGATAAGATCAGAGTTAAAACCATTGTTCGCCTCTTTACAAAATGTTCCCCGTTTTGTAATAAACGAACAACAAAAATATTGATATTGAAAAGTTCCGACGCTGCGCGACATTGAATAAGAGATCCATAAACACCACTTTGACCCATTAAATTTCTATATTTTTCACGAGAATGGCAATTTAAATGTTGTGCTACGTCAATGTTATAAGTCGACCAATTTAAAGCGACATGTGAAACAATTTTTTGGCAAAGTCTATAATGACTACGCGTATCACGTATCGTAGCAAAACATTTAAATAAACAATCACCAGTACCACCAAATTCAATTACATTAAATTCACAATCGTTCACAGAAATTATAACCATTTTCTAAAATTAACATCCAAATCTTAAAGCCAAAAACTCGTCTTTTAGTTTTGGCAGTTTCGAGTAAACTGAAAGAAAATAATGAAGCAAGCAAAAGAAAATTGAAAAATAATTAGAAATAAGGTAATATTTAGGCTTCACAGGTGCCATTGGCAGTCTAATATATAGGGGAGAGTAGGCTACATTGAACAAGCGTCAACAGCGAACCACTTTAATTTTCTAAGAAATGACTGAGTGGAATTTTTTCTTATTTAATACATAAATTAGTATTACCGAAAGCGACTACGTCCAAAAATTTCGAGCACGTAGATTTATTATTTACAAAGAAAAACGAAAAAAACTGTTTTTCACGTACAAAACAAAAAATTTTGTGGAAATATAATGAATTTTTTTTATTCAAATAGGAAGTTTTAAAAATAAGTAAACTTGTGATTTATTTCGCTTAGGGTGTCAACTTCAATATTCCGATGTGATAAAGGATTTTAAGCCTTACATAAATTTATTATAAACAATTTTTGTTGTGAATGTCATGTGAATGCAGTGAGTGCGGCATCATTGAACCACCCGAAAAAGCAAAGAATTTTCAATTTTAAGAGTGGTAAAGTTGTCTGCTCTACTAATTAGTAAGAAAAATACTAGAAGACATGCTTTCATCACAATTGTGAACGAGATAAACTCAAACTGTCACTTTACCTACCTAACCTGACATCAAAATATATTAATCTCCTATATTAACAAATAATAACTCTTTAACAACAATTTTCTATTTTTTTGAGTGAAAAATAATATTTTTTACAATGTGTAAGTGGAAATATTATTTTTGAAGTAAATTGTAGTGTTTTATTAAAGGTGTTTCAATGTAGACACAGATTCTTCAAAATAAGAAAAGTGTAACTTGTTAGAAAAAATTTAATTTAATTATTTAATCATAATAATTTGTGTTTGTAATGTGTATATTAACTAAAGGAGTACTTCAGCTTAATGTTGATACAAAAACCTGATCAAAATTTGTAAAATTTAATTAGTTCTTGGACTTTAGAAAATACCCGGTTCAATGTAGCCTACCCTCCCCTATATATATATGGGGCAAAATTTCTCAATTGTCCTAACTTAAAATTGAAAGTCTTCAAATCGGTCTGATTTTTGCACAATCTTTACTACTATAGGAGAGTACTTTATCCACAAAATATTAAAATAATTTATTAAAAATTGTAGAGGGGGGAGGGGGTTAAAGTTTTTGGTAACGTGTGAACAGTGGATTTTTTTTAGCTAATGTAGCTAAAATACAGTAGAGTGGACAAAATTTTCCCCTATATGTTTTCAAAAGGTTTTTTCCTCCTCTTTCGAATGGTGTAAAATTTTTTTTTTAATTAACAATTTAAGTTAATTTTTTCAAAATTAAAATTTTTTTTTGACTTTTTTTTAAAAATCAGCATTTTTTTCACTTTCTTTTGCCTTAAAATAAAGCTTATTATATGTACTTTCCATACCCCTTTAGTAAAAAATGCCGTTTTTTTTGTTTTCGAATTATTAATTAATTAATTAATAAAAATCAGTAAAAAATACTAAAAAATGAAATACTTTTCAAGCAAATACACTTTTCTCAATTATGAGCTTATCATCGTAAAGCTGATTAAATTCCGCATCCAACGAATATAAATACATCTAATTTTTTAAAATAATTGTTAAATAAATAAATAATCAAAAATTTATTGATTAATTTTTTGAAAAAAATTACATTTCTTTATTCTTTTTTGCTTTAAAATAAAGCTAAATATGTGTACATTCAATACCGGTTAAGAAAAAAATGCCGCTTGATTGGTTTTCAAATAATTAGTTATTTAATTTATTAATTAACTAATTAATAGTAGTAAGAAATTACTAAAAAATGAAATACATTTTAAGCAATAAACTTTTTTCAATTATGAGCTTATCATCGTAAAGCTTACCAAATTCCGCATCCAACAATCATAAACTCAACTGTTTTTTATAAATAATTACTAAGTAAATAAATAATAATAATCTAATCTAATATAATAAATAAATAATCTAATTTTTAAAAATTAGATGTATTTACACTCGTTGGATGCGGAATTTAATCAACTTTACGCTGATAAGCTCATAATTGAAAAAAGTTTATTTGCTTGAAAAGTATTTCATTTTTTAGTAATTTCTTACTACTATTAATTAGTTAATTTATTAATTAGATAATTAATTATTTGAAAACCAATCAAGCGGCATTTTTTTCTTAACCGGTATTAAATGTACACATATTGAGCTTTATTTTCAAACAATAAAGAAGAAAGAAATGTAATTTTTTTTTAAATTAAAAAATAAGTTTTCAATTATTTATTTATTTAACAATTATTTATAAAAATAGATGTATTTATACTCGTTGGATGCGGAATTTAATCAGCTTTACGATGATAAGCTCATATTTAAAAAAAGTTTATTTGCTTGAAAAGTATTTCATTTTTTAGTAATTTTTTATTGATTTTTATTAATTAATTAATTAATAATTCGAAAACAAAAAAAACGGCATTTTTTATTAAAGTGGTGTGGAAAGTACATATAATAAGCTTTATTTTAAGGCAAAAGAAAGAAAAAAAAATGCCGATGTTCAAAAAAAAGTCAAAAATATTTTTAATTTTGAAAAAATTAACTTAAATTGTTAATTAAAAAAAACACACCTTACAGAATACCTGTGAATTTTTTCAAATTTTTACTACTAGTAGTTTCGCTTGGGAAACATGTGAAAGTATAGACTTGAAAAAATGGCCTGAAAACTGTGTTTTTTGGCACATTTTGTGTCACAGCTACTGCAACCCTCGCTGAAAGAGAGATCAAAATTATTCGTTTTAAATGTTGACAATTATTTTACATTTCCAAATTTTTTGTGATTTTCGTAAATTTTGTATGTTTACTCATTTCCTTCATACAGGTAAACATCAATAATAACAACAATCCAAACGATAGATCTCTTAAAGAATATTCCTACATGATTCTCTCCGTAGCGTTTGTTCCAATTGCAGATGTTAAAAATGTATTCGACAAACTTTTTAAAGAAATTCCTGAAGAACTAGTTCCCATTGCACAGTATTTTGAGGAAAATTATGTTATAGGAAAAAGAGCACAGGGAAGGCAACATGCAATCGGTCCACGATTTCCACCAGCCCTATGGAACGCGTACATAGCTACACTCCATGATCAGCATCGTACGAACAACATTAGCGAGGGATGGCATAACAAGTTTCAGCTTATGGTTGGGAAACACCATCCTTCGTTGTATTTTCTTCTTTAAGAGTTTCTTAAGGAGCAGGCAGACACCGAAACAATTTTACGTCAGTTGGATTTGGGACGAACAGTGATTTTTCTTTGGTAAAAATGTCTTGGGAAAAAAAGATTGGGAACAATAATTATTGGGAAAAGAAATCTTTGGGGAAAATGTTTTGGGAAAAGTGGTCGGCAACAATAGGGGAAAGGGACCCAAGATGGACATTTCCTGTAAAATTTTTGTTTAAAGTGACAGCATCTTCTCAATTTTTTTATTTTTGTTGTTTGTATAGACAAAGATTTTAATGCATATTTGAAAAATAAAACCAGTTTTTTTTCTACTGCGCATATCACCTGAAATTTTTATCAAAAAAAGTTGTATTTCTGATTTTTCTTAAGTCGATAAAGTTATTTAAATTTTAGATTTTAGATAGGTATTTATCGTTATAATATTATTTATTTATCATATAATAATATTCTATAATGATTTTATTAATATTTTGTTTGTATACAATTTTTTTCTGGGTTTCAAAAAATGATATCATTTACCCTACGATGGCAACTTCGCGACTCTAAGATGGACACTACATTTTAATGTATTTATTTTCATGCTTTCGATTACACATTTTTTAAAATAATTTTTTAATCTTCAGACGAAGATTTTTGCATTTTATGTCTAAAAACCATGCCGGCAAAGCCAACCAAATTTAATGTTATAATGTGCCATAAATGTAAGAGAGAAGTTCACTTAAAGTGTGCTAAACTCTGTGGCCCTCGTTACGAATGTCCGAATTGTGACTCGGACGATTCTTCTTAAAATTTTAGATTTTATTAATTTGTTACTCTTAAATTATTAAATTAAAGTTAAATATGTTATTACTTTGTTATTGTCAAGAAATAAAATTAAACTCGTTTAATATCGTTACGAATGTCCGAATTTTTACTAGGACGATTCTGCTTGCAATTGCAGATTTTATTACTTTGTTACTCTTAACTTGTCAAATTAAAGTTAAATGTTTCTTTATTTTCAAGTTATAAAATTAAGATTTTTAATAATGTTATTCCTAGTAAATAGAATAAAATAATTAAACATTAGTTTAAAAATTAATACAGGATGTTTATCTTTAATTTACCATACTTTAAAGTGATTTTTAAGAAGGTGTCCATCTTGTGGCCCTCTCCCCTATATATATATATATATATATATATATATATATATATATATATATGAGCCTTAACATAAGATTATTATTTTTTTAATATTATTATTATCATTGTGTATATTGGGATTATAAATTTTTATGTATGGTCATTTGGGGTAAATGTAAACGGTAGATATTTCAGCTAAATTTAGAAATTTAAAGATAAGTACGACATCAATATTCTTACCTCAGCTCACCTACAAGATGTTCTGAGTATAGCTAATATTTTATTTTGACAATTCCATAGTGTAAGTTATCATTTAATGCAAAAAATATTTCCCAGGCACAAAGTGACGCCGAGTTCAGGCTTTATAAATATTTGCCGAACATTGGTCAATATTAGTTGAGCATTAGTGAGACAGCGGGATCAGGACTGATCGAAGCTTTAATGTGACACCGATTCCAGACTGCAGCGCGAGCCTTGATTGAGCATTGATCACCAAGGCTCAATTGTATGCAGGACTGAACAAGACTGCATCCACTGTTCCCAAATTTAAGTGTCACATTACTTAAGATCGAATAATTGACATATAAGAAAAATGATCCCACAAGTACGCGCTTATTACATTTTAGCACAAGTACGTGCTTTTTGACCATCACATTATAACCTGTCAATTGCTCATTTAATATTTGTAAATTGAATTTTAATTGACTTTAAATCGAGCTAGGGACCACTCGACTATTGACAGGAAATAAAGGCGATCTTGGTAAATATTTGAGCGCCCGGCTTTAGAAATTAATTATTGCCATATTTATGTATTTTATTTTACCCGGATAAGTGGATTCGTAGGATGACTTTTATTAAATAAATAAACACAAAGTAAAATTTAATATCTCAAGGATCCAAGAGTTTTGTTATTATAAATTAACCTTTAAACAAAAATCATAATGACACTTTGACTTACCGCCATTTCAATAATTTTCCGGCGAGTGTTTTAACTCCTAAACTTATTGCTCACTTGTTTATATAAAAAGTAAAGAAATAATAGTCGACTTTACTTGTCGCTGTTATGAAGCGTCGGCCATGGCAGTCAAAACATGAAGACCGTGCTATACATTTTTCTCGCCTCATTCGCCTATTCTAAACTCATGTGCGGTGGCGACCCTGCCGATAAGTATGAAAATAACCTTTTTCGTACTTATAGGGTTAACACGTTGCAGCCTCGCAGGCGCGTTGTACAAGTTAAAGAAGAACAATTAATCTTGGATATGTGTGCAACTTGGACCAAATGGAGCAGTGAAAAACAAAATAATAATGATAATAAAATAATTATTATTGGTGGTCCCGGTCTGCTTCATCCTCAAACTGTTTCTCCTGACTCTACTCGCTCCAACTGAGAATCAATAGCAAATTGGTACCTCCGCGCCAAATTAGTTGAGCTTAATAGGCTGAAAACATTATTGAAAGGCAGTGACAAGTAATATTTAATTTGGATTGCTCTTGGATCCATGAGACGTATCTATTTATGAATTGTTTCAGTTTGATTATTGCTTTGATTATTTTGTACAATTTATTATAATTTCCTCCTTATTTAAATTACAAAATATAGAATATTAAGGAGAGCTTCACATTTTTCCACCATGGTCGAGGACAGAATTAAAAGAGCAAAATTGCAACGTTACAAAGCCCCTCCCAGACCATGAAAGTGGGTGAAGTCAAAATGTCATTCTTTGTTCAATAACCGTCGAATTCATGACTACACGAATTATTTAATAAATTCGTAACATCTCTTGGACACAAAAGCACTCCTTCAATTATTTCTTAGGTTCACAGTGGGCCAGAACACCTTGATTCCTGTCCAAAAGTCGACTTTTTGAACTTTATCTTTTGTTAAAGTAGTTTATGACATTCTAATTAGTGATAGATCTGGCATATTTTCCATTAATGACACGGTTATTTATAAATATTTAACACGTTAATAATTATGTAAAATTTAAAAATATTTAAAAATTTCTCTTAAAAATTTCATTGAAGTTCTGTACATTTCTCGAAATAGAGTTAATTTTTTGAAACAATTACTTAATGATGTTCAATATTAGTCTCAAACAAACAAAAAAATCAGTATCTTATTATTGGATAATTTATTTTCGATTAATTTTATAAGCATAGAAGTTAGAAATTAAGTAAAGTTGCGTGAAAAATAATATTTGATTTAAGAGTTCCCCAAGATTTTGTAAAGTTTCGCATATGTATGTATTCTTTGTTATACGTATTTTAAGAAAAAGTGGCACATTTTATCACAAATTCATTTGTTTACTAAAAATTGTAAATATTAAAGTCAATGATTGAGTCACAATATACGTAGTGAAAAAGATTAGGAAAAGCTTGGCTACAATATCAACATTCATTCAAAAGTGGCTAAAAATTTTTACTCAGAGGTTTTTGAGGTTGCTGATTACGAATCTAATGTCAGAGTTTGAAAACTCAAAATGGCGGATCTAATATGGCGGATGACTTTTTAAAAAATTAATCAGATCCACTTGAAACTCGTTACTCAGGGGTTTCCGAGGTCGCTGATTACGAATCTGTTATTAGTTTTTAAAAATTCAAAATGAAGGATCCAATATGGCGGACGAGTTTTTTAACTGCAGATAAATTAAACCTTTTTATTTTTAAAGCCTGAATATGAGGTTTAAAATTAGCAACATAAAAAACCCCTAGATATGCAATTACATGAAAATCTATTAATTTTATTGTGTATCGTTTACCTTCTTGAAACCGCCGGAATAAATTTTTCAAATCTGACATTAAATTCGTAATCAGCGACCCCGAAAACCCCCGAGTAACGAGTTTTAAGTGGATCTGATGAATTTTTAATAAAGACATCCGCCATTTTGAATTTTCAAAAACTAATAATGGATTCGTAATCAACGACCCCGAAAACCTCCGAGTAACGAGTGTCAAGTGGATCTGATGAATTTTTAATAAAGACATCCGCCATCTTGAATCCGCAATTGTTAATTTTTGAAATCTAACAACAGATTCGTAATCAGCGACCCTGAAAACCCCCGAGTAACGAGTTTCAAGTGGATCTGATGAATTTTTAATAAAGACATCCGCCATATTGGATCCGCCATTTTGAATTTTTTAAAACTAATAATGGATTCGTAATCAGCGACCCAAAATACCCCCGAGTAACAAGTTTCAGGCAATTTGAAATATAAATTGACTTTTGGCCACTGAACAGGTTCTCCTGGCCCACTGTGAGGTTTACAAAAGAAATTATGAAGTGAAAGACTGTTTTAATTAAGTATATTTTTATTTCTAAAAATTAGTTAACGCCTTTTTAGGCGAGGAACAGTAAAAGTAGTTAGGTACAATTTTGTTGTATATAACGCGTTCATTAAATAAATTAAGGTGCTTATTCTAAAGAAAATTAAAGAATTAATATTTAAAAGAAAATAATTATTTAACAAGAAAGTAAGGAAAACAAAAAAAAGAAAAGCCTCTTTTGGCATAAGAACTACGTTATGACGTGCAAAAAAAAATTGTACTCTATGAGAAAATAAGGAATGATAATGATAAATTTTAAAGAAAGAATCTAGTCCAGGGCGAGTAAATCCATTTCCTCGGGGAGGTTGTTATTGTATCCCGACTCTAGGCGGTTCCACTCTGTGACGTCGTGGTTTATTCGCCATCTTTTCTTTAATATTCCAATTTGGCAGTTTATTGTCCATTGCTTCCTCTCTCGCACCTGACGGCCTGCCCGATGGGTCCGGTTTAATTTCCACCAACCAGCTACTGGAGCACGTGTCGGAGCCATAATAGGTGCTACTTAGGGTTCTGGAGGTGATGTTACAGCGGCCTCAGGGTGTGGTGGTTCGGGAAGTGGAATTTCGGGGAACTATAGACCGTCCGCTCTCAAAATTTCGGCGATTGATCTAACCGATTCTCCGGGGAACTGATGAAAGTTCTCCGGTATATAAACAATATGGTTGTTCCCATTACCTCGGTAAAAACGGAACCTGTGGTATTGGCCCAAGAGGTTTTAGATTGGCATTACGTGGTTTCCTACGTAGAATACTTCGGGCCACGGTCCAAATATTGCGTATGGGTAGACGAGTTTTAATCTGCCGTTTACTGGCATGACTTCCGGCTGGTAATCATTGAAATCAATATTTGCCTAAAATTGAGGAAAATTTTTAGGGTTCAGTATTGAATGGTTTCAAATCTTTACTGTGGATTGATAAAGATTGTACTTTTCCATTGCCGTCCGCAAGTTCATACACGTTTTCGGATATTATTTTTGAAATAGTGAAGATTTCGGGATTATAAGTTGGCAGTAGTGATGCCGTAACTCCCTTTTGTGCTGAGGATAGCGTTCTGTCCTTTTGGAGGACTTTATCGCCAATTTTGAATGAATAAGGGCGTCGCCGTAAGTTGTAATGGTGGGCTTGTTTGCGTTGGGCCTTTTCGAGATGTAGTTTAACAAGATCGCGTATGGATTCAAGTAGGGTCATTCGTTCTTTCCAGGCGTCGACATTCCTGGAGGCTGAAGGTTGTCCTACCTCGCTTGTTAATGTCGCTAAAACTGTACCTGATGGGGGTCTACCCAAGTTTAAGAAGGCCGGGAAGGTCTGAATCGAGAAGTGTTGGGCAGTATTGAAGGCGAAACGGAAGTCCGCCAGATACTCATCCCCCTTACGCTGTGTCGTTTTAATATAAGAACGTAACATCGCTTTTATTACTCGATTCATCCTTTCTACAGGGTTCGCTTGGGGGTGATATTTAGGCATCTTACTGATTCGAATTTTGTAGGCTGCGCAAAGCCCTTCGACGGCTTTGTTTGATAACTCTGTGTCGTTATCAGAAAATAGGAAGGAAGGTGTACCCCAGCGGTTGATTATAACATCCTTAAAGGCTTTAATTATAGCAGGGCCGGTGGCTTTTCGAAGGGGGACTATCGCGTAAAAAAGTCCTGAAAGATAAGTATATATTGATGCTGAGAAGAAGAGGGGGTGTAAGGTCCCATAATGTCAGCACCAACCATATACCAGGGTTGCTCTGTCACGCGATGGCCCATTTCACCGATGGGTTTCTTATTTTCTGTTTTACAGGTCTGACATACTTCGCAAAGTTTAACATACTTAACTATATCGCGATAGTATCCCGGCCAGTAATAGCGGAGTGAAACGCGGTGGAAGGTGCGTTCTACGCCTTGATGTCCGGCCTGAGGCTCGTCATGGGCCTCTTTCAGGACTTTGGGGTGGAGTTCTCTTGGAAGTACTAGTTTCCAACTAGTTAAGTCTTCAAGAGTGAAGTCTATTATTTTATTTGTGATGTGATGGTATAGGAGGTCGTTTTCGACTTTCCAATTTGGAAAGGCATGAGGATGACGTAGAACATCGCTTTTCCTTTTTAAATACCATTCATCTTTTGTTTCAATAATCGCGGAAACGGGTTCAGTATCCTGATCTAATCGCGACAAGAAGTCGGGGACCACGTTCAATGAGCCTTTGCGGTATTGGATATCGAAGTTATATTTAGAAAGTTCCATGGACCAGTTTGCTAGCCTACTGGATGGATCCTTCAGCGATTTTAGCCACTTCAGGCTGTGGTGATCAGTCACAACCGTGAAGTGATCGGCTTCTAAATACGCTTTAAATTTTTCTATCGCCCATTTTACCGCCAAGCATTCGCGTTCTGTAGCCGAGTAATTACGTTCGGCTTTCGATAGCGTATAGCTCGCGTAGGATATTACGCGTTCCCTTCCCTCCTGGACATGGGTCAGCACTGCGTCCAAGCCTGTACCGCTGGCGTCTGTCTGAAGAGTAAAAGGTTGTAAGAAGTCCGGACAAACCACAACTGGTGCGGTTGTCAGGGCTTCTTTAATAGCTTTAAAAGAAGCTTCCTGAGACTTTTCCCATCGCCATGATTCGGTGGAACGAAGCAATAGTGTTAGGGGTTCCGCGGTAGGAGATAAGTTAGGTATAAAACGCCTGTACCAAGAGGCGAAGCCTAGAAACCTACGTAACTGACGAATGTTTTGGGGAGGAGGGTATTCCAAGACTGGAGCCAATTTTACTGGGTCTATTTGGACTCTCTCATTGTTAACAATGAAGCCTAGATAGCGGATTTCATTTTTAAAAAAGCTACATTTGTCAGGTTTTATAGTGAGGCCTGCTTCTTTGATACATTTGAGGACATCTTTTAACCATTTAATATAATCGTCAAAAGTTTCGGTGGCTATTATGACGTCATCCAGGTAGGCAAATACGAAGGGTTGCATCTCTGGGCCCAGGATTTTCTCTATGAGGCGTTGGAAGGTCGCCGGAGAACCTGTGAGGCCGAAGGGCATTGTTTTGTATTGGAAGTGACCTCTATCGGGTACGGAGAATGCGGTTACTTCTCTACTTTGTTGCTCTAGTGGGACTTGATGAAAAGCTTGATCAAGGTCAATGGAAGATATGAAATTTGCCGACTGAAGGGTGTCAAGTATGTGGGCCATCGAGGGCAGAGGATAAGCGTCTTTTTTTGAAACTTTATTTACATCTCTATAATCTATGCATAGGCGGTATGTACCGTTCGGTTTAAGTACCATGACAATTCGCGAATTCCAGCTGCTCTTTGAGGGTTCGATAATGTCTAATTCTATTAGTTTATCGATTAGCACATTCATTTCTCTCATAGTGGCAGTGGATCGTCTAACGAATTTTGCTCTTATTGGCGGGTGATTGTTAACGTCTATTGTGTGTTCAATCAGGTGAGCTCGGCCTAGTATATTTGGTTTCGGGGTATATTCTTGAAGAAACTTTTCTTCTAAGTCGATTTGTTCACTGGTTAATTCTTTTAGCGCTAAACAATTTTCGCCATAAGACCTTTCAGGCGTATTGAGTAATTCGATAACAGGAGCGAAATTTTCTATGTCTGGTATGATTCTAACTGTATTTGTGCTACCGTCTAGCAAGAGTTTAAAGATTCTTATTGCATCGATGCCGAGGATGCATTCATAATTAAAGTTTTTAACTATTATAAAAGGGACCTCCTTAATGACCGTACTGATCTTGCATGGCAGATTAATTTGCCCTAGTGTTTGTTGCGATGCCCCGTTTGGAAATACTATGGCTTTGATTGGTGACGTTTCCAGGTCGTTGTTAAGTTGTTGAGCTAGAGTGATTCTAGTCTCGCTTAATATCGATCTGGAAGATCCTGTGTCAATCTGTGCATTTATTTCCTTTTCTCCTATTTTTATCTTAATAAATAGGCGTTCGTTTATGTTATCTACTTTAAGGGCAGAGCAATCTTGGGAAACATTTTGCTGAGGATTGAGATTTTCTGAGGTTAGATCTTCAGGAGGAATTGAATGTTCAGTAACGACCTTGTTCATTGATCTCTTTTCTCGTTTCCCGACTTTTTTTTAGTTTTGCAAAGAGGGGTTGGACATTGTGGTGTCTTTACTCCTAATCTGACACATTTAAAACAGAAGGTAAGTTTTTCTTTAGTGCAGTCGGGAGGAAGATGACCATGAGGGCCTGGTATGCCATGTGATAGGCAATTACGGCATAATAATGCGCCGGGTTCAGGTGGCGAGGGTTGAGCAGGCTGAATCGCAGAAACGGATGTACTGGTTTTGTGGGCTTGTGGCTTTATTTTGCGCGCCTTATTAACGCTTTTCTTAAGCGTTTGTTCCGTTGGTTTGGAAGTGTCTTGTTTTGTTGTCTGTTTGTCTTGTGTGGCAGCACAGTCGATTTTAGTTGGGGTGGCTTTTTGTGCGGGTGTATTATTAATCGCAGCTATTTTCGCGCCCTGATGTTTAGTCTTTGTGCTGTCGTAATAAGCAAACTCTGGCAAGAAAGACGCTTCCGGTTCCGGCTTATATTCCTTGATTGTTGCCCATTCTGCCTCCCATTCTTGGCCTAGTTTCGCGAGAGTATTTAAGTTCGCGACTGAATTACGTTTTATGACCTTTTTAAATTCGGGTCTTAAACCACGGTGTGCGTAATCTACTATTTCCTCTTCTGGTGTTAGTCTACTTAATTTATTGTATAGACCCTGAATGCACGTTATATAATCCCTAATTTTCTCTTTTGACCCTTGTGTTCTTGTGCGAATTTGATCACGTATTCTATAATCAAAATTATCGTCCCCAAAACTTGAGCGGAAGGCCTCTCTAAATTCTAACCACGAGTTCCACAGGAGTCCTTGATCACGAGAATTTCTGTACCAGATTAATGCGACGCCGGTTAGTAATAGCGGTAAGGCGCTGATAATATCGCGGTCAGAAAGTGGCGAGAAAATTCTACATTCATCTATTTTTGTTAAAAAATTTTCTGCGCTCACATTATTTGAGCCATCGAATTTAATATCCCAGTGGCGTACTACTCTGCCTATATCGAAGCGATTATTTGGTCTAGAGGTGTGATCGAATTGATAAGAGTGTGTGGGCTCATAAATTTCTTGTGGTGTGGGAGGTCGAACTGTTTGGTGATCGCTTCGCTGGTTCCAATTAGTATTATTTAAATTGGCGAAGTTTTCTGGTACGAATTCGTAAGGGTTTTGCGAAATGTTCGAGGGGTTGAGAAAATAGTTAATTAAACTAAATTGATTTTCACGAGTGACGTGATAGTTTGGTATTTGATTAGGCATTGCCTGTGAGAAGACGTTTTGAGAATTACCTATGTTACACAAGGAACCAAATAAATAAAAAAATAATCTTAACGCTACATAATTTAAATTTAAATTATGTATCATTATATTATTTTATTTAAATAATTAATTTCTAGCATCAAGACTTCTTGCAGCACGGCAAGATCTTGATGCCCGAATCCCGACACTCCGATAAGATTTCTCTCTCGGTATTAGTGCCTTCCATTTAATTTCACTTCAACACCTGAATAGGATTCAAGAACCATAATAATAGTCACCTAATAACAATATATTATAAGATATAATGGGCGCAATAATTGCTGCCTTAAATAATAATTACAAAATTGTGACAACGTTACGAAGCCTAAGGAAGGCGAAAACCAACGTTGTTGCAAACCAATGTCAAGTACAGCGCAATATTATTATTAAAAGGAATTATGGGAAATAAAATAGTACGATTAAAACTAAGAATAAAGAAATTCAAGTTTCGAGACATCGCAAATGCACATGTACCTGGGCGGCTACGGCGACATGCGCGCGGGCGCTCCGCTCGAGATCACCAACACACTCGCGGACTCGTCGGCTGGATGTATTGGTACTCGTGAAAGCCGCTTGCTACGGGCACTAGTACAGACAAGTCATGTTCTCGGTTCTGCCGTTGCCTCGTATCCTATGAGTTACCTCCCCTTCCCCTCGGAGCCCACGAGCTATGAACAAATGTCACAATAAAAGCACGTGGCCTAACAGCTGATTCGACATCAACTCTCCATCATTCCTAAATTAATAAGAATATTGGTCTCTTAGTTAGACAATTTTATTGCGATTATTTTCAATAAAATTGACGGAGGTATAAACTATAAGGTATAAACAATAATATAATTAAATATTGGTTATAACTTATACATGTAGGACTAAATAATCACGGGGTTAAGATTATATTAATATTCATAATTAGGGAATTATTGTTATATTAAATAATTAAAATAACAATAATTACAAATTAATTATGAAAATAATTTCAGTAAAACCTCAAGTTACAGACCATTTCCGTTCCCACGACAATGTCGTGAGAATCAAAAGCGTCAGCAAAATGCAAAAGCCACTGGGTCCGAGAGATGCCCCTACTCCTAGAATAAAAAATTTATAATCAGCAAAACAGTCCCACCCTTACAGCGAGGCAGGGCTAGAGCTTGGCTGAGGCTGTCTGATTAGTGCAGTATGATTTCGTGACCGGTACAGGTAACATCTTTGTAATTACCTGGCGGTAATCAATTGGTACTTGCCCGTCTGCGCGTCGAACCCTAGTGATAGACACGCGAAGTGTTGGTACCACGAGAGGCGGACGTCAAAAATTAAATCAAATCTTCGAGCCGACGAAGTCCCGTGAGAGCTGTCGTTGGGTGAAAGTTGAGTGCAATAAATAAATTTTGTTGTTCTCAATTTTTGTTTGAAACCGGCCAGCCCGCGCGCGTAGCGCCTGCGCCGTCCCAGGATAGTGGCCCCACACTATTATTTTCAATTTGAAAATAATAACGTTTAGTTGTAACATCAAAAATTTGTTTTGCCCGACGTCAACAGATTGAACTCAAGATTGACGCCGGTAGTCGTAAGTAAACATTGTATCGTTCCGATATACTAACAACTATTTTCTGTACTCTCTATCAACTACAACCTGTATTTTCTTTGGTCTTTAAATAAATAAGAAGTGAAATTCAATCGATACCTTTCTTCACATACTTACCTTCAAAACATTTATTTCTTCGAACAATTAACTACACTACATGAAGCTTGACGGTAACTTTTAAAACTGAGGAAAAACGATCCCACAAAAATTAAACAGGGTAATAATTACCCTGGCAGCTTGGTGCCTCACCATTCAGGAAATTAAGATCATCTCAACGGTCAGGATAATAAGTTTATTTAATAACAATAAAAAAAAAATTATCAAAGTAATAATTTTCGGTTTGTAACAAGCTGATGATGGCAGCGGTGGGATACTTCCAACGCGTTGCCGCCCTGCTTCGTTACCAAGTAACTCTTGTTACTTGTGGCACCAGTTTCAAAATTTTAGAATTTCCTGTTCAAAAATAATGCTTTTCGAAATTATTCTAACAGCATCCTTCGGACTACTAATTCTAATTTTTCTACTATTTTCTCTGGTGGAATTTATTATAATTTTTTGCCAGCTAACCAACTTAATTCTATTAGTATAAGTTAAATGAACAAGTAAGAAGACGGGCATCTTCCCTTGCTCTAAAATTCAGTGGTTTAATAGCAGAATTTAAATTCATAGAAGAATTTTGTTTCGAAGGACTAAAAATTCTAGAATTTCTGGAACCTGGAATCTTATTAAAGAAAGATTTGAAATCTGTGACTCATTTCTAGTCTCGATCTTGGCTCTCCGACTACGGTCGTTGATGATGACTGGATCGACTGTGAGAAATTGATTTCAGGTGGATCGGAAGTAAGATTTGTTGTTTTACCCTAAGACTTCTGTTTGTTTACCATAATGACATCGAACGATGCCTAACAAGTCAAGGCTGCGCGGAAAACGATCGAAAAAACGAACGCGCAATCAAACTCAGAAAAGTGAAATTTCAGAGACTTCATCGCCGGTAATTTTCAAAAGACCTCTAACACCCCCTCCTAAAAAATCGAAACAACCCCTAAACGATTGGAAGGAATTTTCGGAATATTTTGAATATTTGCTTAATAAGGCTGAGACTGAAATTAACAAGAATAATAAACGTCGTGAAAGCGGAGGGCGTGTAAGATTAGCGTTGAAAGAACGGGAAGCGAAAGAATAACCATATCAATTCTCTATTTCATTGTTTCAATGACTATTTCCGAAAATTCCTACATCTTTGGTA
Source organism: Leptopilina myrica (nomen nudum) (assembly GCA_032872475.1). Taxonomy (NCBI): domain Eukaryota; kingdom Metazoa; phylum Arthropoda; class Insecta; order Hymenoptera; family Figitidae; genus Leptopilina; species Leptopilina myrica (nomen nudum). Next base: position 37,596,385 of record CM065458.1, on the reverse strand, counting down.
GTACCTTTGCTACTTCGGCAATTTTGCAAGGTGAAGTAGTTACCGTCTCCATAGATTTTGGTTACAAACAAAATTACATCTGTGAAACTGCTCTAAAACCAGATTACCCCATTGTAGATCATCCAACTGTGGCCTACCTCAATAATATCTATGTGAATGTTCTTGGAGCAATATATCTCAAGGTTGAGAACCAAATGGTGTGTTTTCATGTGATAGATTCCTCCTACTCTCATACTTGGGTAGTGGCTCCCGCTATACTTGGGCGAGTGAGCTGTGTCGAGTTGGCTCGTTTCTAGTTATTCTGTATAAAATCTAACACCTAATATTAAAAAAAAAATTTTTTCTCTCAAATACGTGCTCGTGGGGATTAATTGAAACTAATTCTAACGACTAAACAGTGACTCAGATAGTACAATTGACTATGACAATGACGTCATCATAATAAGTTAAATTCTGATCAATGTGCTATCAAAAACCAATACCGGACATTGTTCCCCTTTTACTAGACCAACTCCCTATTCACCCCGAATTTATTCCCCCACCCCCGGGAGTAATTGCTATTGCAGAAGCTATAAGGCGAAGGAACTTAACCAGAATTCAACTTAGAAGACAGACTCAACCTTACGAGACTAGACGCCAAGATTAAAAAAAAGATACACACATTTATATCTGTTTCCTCTTGATGGCTGATATCTACTACTTCGTCGAGTATAGTTCCAAATTCCCTATATCCGACCCCGAATTATTAACCCTACATGAATTAAAAAGCATCCCTATAGCATTCATAACATCTGCCCACATCGTATCCATAGTTCCTACCACTAAACCAAAAATTTCAAAAATAGAAACTATAAAATCTTGCCTTTTCGATGGCAGGAATCCCCCGCTAAAAAACTTCGTACAAGCCGTGCAACGTGCAGGAATTTTCGTGACGGATACAGCCGAACCCGAATTTCTTAGGGCTGTTCTAAGCCGGTTACAAGGGTCAGCATGGGATAGTTGCAAAAACAAAGAATTCGACCACCTGGAAGATTTACTCGACCACCTAAAGAAGCGATTTGCCCCTACAAAGAAATACCAGTGGTATTTCGAAAGCATTATAACCCTTCGTCAGAAACAGTCCGAAACCGCAAGCGATTATTATGATCGTCTGCAAGGATTAATCGGAGGTGCTCGTCATGCCCTTCAACCAAAATACAATAGGGTATACAAGGAAGTCAGGGAAGGTAACGATGCTCCAGAGCGTACAGAGAGCAATATAATTTTACAACCTATTCTTGAATGCGCCCTAGACGCTTTCATAAGAGGGCTTCCCACAGAAGTTTCGAAGTTTGTAGACGCTAGAAATCCTCGTGACTTAGATGAAGCCTTGGAGTTTGCAATACATGCCGAAGAGCGTGAAAGCTACAGTGAAAGGTCGCGTTCGTCATCTTATCACATATCGCGAACGGAAGAGCGGGCGAGATCCTCAAGCCCGTATTCACGACAAATCGAAAAACCTAACCTTATTTCAAAACGAAAAACGGATTCTGACAGAGAGTCAAATCAAACCAGCTCTCCTTCCAAAAATACCTCCCCTGGGCTGTTACATCTCACCCCAGAGCAACTTGGAACTTTCTATAGGTCAATGATGCCTCAATATTCCCCAGTTTTTCCATATCCTTCCGCAGTAGCTCCTCCTCAGAACCCTTTGTACTATCCTAATATGCCCTATCCACCAGCATCACCACAATCCCCTATGGATACATTGGCATCACTCAATCATTATCCTAGACAAGGCCAAGGTTACCGATCTAGCTCAACACCGCCAAGAGCGGCATCCTCGGCACCTAGTAGCAATTTAAACTTCCAGCAGACTCGCCGCTCGGACGCGACAGCGAGTCTAACTCCGCAGCGTCCAAAGAACGTCCATTTTGCGGAGAATACAGTAGGGTCTTTAGAGCAAAGTCAGAAGCCGAGGACTCTTCAGTAGTCCAACTAACTGCTCCTGAATTTAGGCATGTGAAAACCAGATTTCTCATAGATCCAGGGTCAGATACTAATCTCGTGAAGTTGTGTGCATTGAATCCTGAATTCACACTTGTTACAGACAAGTGTCTTGAGATCACGGGAATTACAAAACACGCTGTAACAACACTAGGAACAATTAATCTGACAATTTCTAGTGAACCTGTAGAGTTTCATGTAGTTAGAGACAACTTTCCAATCTCTACGCATGGAATTCTCGGAAGACCCTATCTACGACAAGAGCAAGCCCAAATTTCCTTCAGACACAATACATTAGTCACTGTGTCTGATCCAGTGACCCCTATCCCTTTTGTTGATAAGGAATCACTGGATGCAAGAAGGGCTCTCAAATCCGATATAAAGCCCTTTGCTAGAATCCTACGTATTAGGTCTCGCACTCGACAACCAATTGCTATTGACACGATAACTCCTGAACTAAAACAAGGTTATCTCCCTCGCTTGGAGACTCCCGATGGGCTCTATCTGGGTGACGCCATTGTAACCAACAATAATGGCGTATGCCATGCAATGGCCATTAACACCACTGAGGAAGATATTGATATAAAAATCACTCCGCAGAAGTTGATTCCTTTCGACTTTTGTAAATTCCCAGGGGAAGAATTAACAGATTCTGATATCGAAATATCACCTCAGGAAGCAGATCAAACCTACGAAGATAGGGTTGTTAAGGTTAAGAACGCTCTATACTTGGCCCATTTATCCCCTGACGAACGTAAGGTTGTCACCAAGTGGGCGGAGGACTACGCTGACATATTTCATCTAAATGGTGAATTGCTCTCGGCAATAAAAAATTTTCCGACCCCTAAAACTCCAAGGGACATTAAGAGTTTTCACGGTCTTTCCGGGTATTATCGCCGATTTATCAAGGACTATGCGAAATACGCGAAACCCCTGACGGAGCTCCTGAAAAAGGAGGCCGCGTGGAAGTGGGAACAACCTCAAAAACACAGTTTCAATCGATTAAGACAGCATTTGTGCCGAAAACCAATTCTCCAATACCCTGACTTTACTGCAACATTCAAGCTAACGTGCGACGCGTCAGACTACGCTGTCGGTGCAATTTTAACACAAGAAAAGGACGGAATAGATTTGCCCGTAGCCTACTATTCGAAAATTCTGGGGGACAACGAATTAAAATATCCGAAGGCGGAAAGGGAATGTCTCGGAATACTATATGCGGTAGAACACTTTAGGCCATACCTGTATGGACGAGAATTTATCCTAGCCTGTGATTTCGAGCCTGTGCACTGGATGACTTATATTGACAATCCTGGAGCACGGGTCCAAAGATGGAGACTTCGGCTCCAGAATTACCAGTATAAGTTTGAATGCAAGCCTGGAAAAATTGACCGAATTGTTGAGGCATTGTCCAACAATCCTGTTGATCAATCAGGTAACGAAAGCCAAGAATCAGATTGGTCGGACCCACCCCTTTCCGATAGTGAAAAGGTCAACCCCGAAGTGATCAAAACCTTGAACGCTCCGGAACCCACCATGGGAACACCAAGTGAACCGCAAAGATCTTATCGTGCTCTACCTATCACCCGTTCCTCCTCCCAAGACGAGAAAAGGGGTACAAAAGGAAGCCCTAGTGGCTCCAAAGGCAGTACTAAAGAGGTACAACAATTTGCCGCACCAACCCGTAAGTCACAAAGAACACAAAGTCTTCAGGAAGGATTAAAATCCAAACATCCAAACCCTAAGGATCCAGTCGAAATTAAGGAAAGGAATAGGATTTTTGACCCCAAAACTACCAGAAAATCAACCTTGAGTGGAAACCTAGCAGGAGTTCAAGCTACAAGCCAAGAATTAGGTTCGAAATTAACAATCCTAAAAAGACCCCCTGATCCAAAACCAGGAACCAGCACCCAAGGAGTGCGCGATCCAAAGAGCTCAACACTCAAAACGAGCACCGACAACAGAGAGGAGCCTAAGCGCAGAGGAAGACCTCTAGGTAGCAAAAATACAGAAAGAACGGAACAAGATGAGACGTTTCGACCTCCCCAAGGAACGTCAACTGGCGGCGCCGATGAGAGCTGCGTCGCGAAACGCCTACGTCAACGTCAGATTCCTAATCCTACCAATTTGGAGAACAGCGATTTGTCTTCATCCTCCTCATCCGAAGCGAGCCTAAAGGAAGGAACCCAGAAGGAAACTGATGAGACTACGGAAGAAGAATCTGACCCCCCTGTATTCCGAAGCGACCACAGCGTTTTTCCACATCTGCCCCCCCATATCCCACCTGTTAAAAGCTCTACCTCGAAAAACAAAAGCCCCAATGAGTACACCGACGTTTACGTTGATGGAGCATGCAACGAAAATGGAGGAGCCAGCCCAAGAGCAGGAATCGGAGTCTGGTTTGGACCTAATCATCCGCTCAACATCTCCCGACGCTATAAGAGACGGCAGACTAACAATGCCTCAGAAATAGAAGCAGCTACTATGGCAGCGAGACAAGCCAGGAAAGCTGGAATCAAAAAGCTGAGAATTAAAACCGATTCCCGGTACCTGGTGCAAAGTGTGAACGAATGGGTACCGAAATGGCAACAAAATGATTGGAGAACAACTGAAAACAAACCCGTCAAAAATAGAAAAGTGTACGAAAAATTGATAAAGACCCTGCAACCTCTCGACGTTGTCTGGGAACATGTTCCTGGTCACGAAGGCGTCGTCGGAAATGAGAACGCCGATCAACTAGCCAGAAAGGGTGCCATGATGGAACCTGAGATTCATTCATCTTCAGTCTCTGAATCCGAATCTGAGGAATTGGCCGAAGACCAAGTAATAGTCAAAGGGCAACAACGAATTAGCAATAGTAACGAAGGCACTAGTGACGCCGACGATCTTGATCCAATAGAGATCACAAACGAAAAAAGGCAACTAATTTAAGATGTAAATGAATCTATCCACAAATTCAATGCGTCTCTTGCTGGAGCAAAATTAAATACTTCTAGCCCTGCTAACAACACTTTATTCTAGGACTATGAAGGACTAGATCATACACCTAGGAGTATGTACGTGTCCGATGGTGAAGACGATCAGGAACATCTCGACTATTTGCAGAATCTTGACCCTACTACAGATTATGGGGACGGCCTTCCTGAACGAATAAAGAAATTTTTGGAAAATTTCAACCGAAGCCGGACTGAAAAACAATCCAAAGAAAAATCAGAGGTCAGTGCTGAGCCCCAAGCTCCAAGTGAATCTGTAAATATTGCAAAAGAAACTCCGTTGACCAGTCGCCCTACAGCAATTGAGAGAAGGAGCGTGGTGCGATTTAAGGAAATCCCGGAAGTATTCGAAAATTCGAGCAAGGAAGAATCACTACATCATGATGTTCAAACTCCAACAATTCCTTTTGCACATTCCACTCCATTCTCCCGCCCTAAAACCAACGAAACCGGCCGGCAAGCGAAATCAACCGGAAAAAGAACGATCATGATGCCCCGTCGGATTCAAGAAAAAAACTAAAGGCCAAGTTTCTTATCTGGAAGTCGATTCCTTATGGACACGAAAGAAACCCATTTTGACCCCCCCTCCTCTTCGGAAGGTGAAAGTGCCAACATCGTAAAAAGTGATTATGTTCCCGCGATATTCGATGACGGTAAGGAGAAAATTCCTACTCGCGTTGTGAATCAGTGGACCGAACCTTTGACGTACGAACGTGACAACTACGCACATTTTATCTCAGAAGATTGCGAACCGACCGATTCTATTTGTAAGCTTCTAATTGCCACCGAGTATATTGACCCTCAGGACATCAGGGACAGTAAATCAGTTAAAGGGCAGATTTTCGTTACTCAAAACGGGAAATATAACACTTACTCAATCATTGTTAAAAAGCGTCATTTTAACGAAGTTTGTTGGAAGGATGTAGAAAAGGGACTAATAAATCTAAAGAATATTCTAGAATCCGACCATCAAAAATCTTGTCGAATGGCGAATAGTGGCGACCTGTTAGGCACACTCCCACAAGGAAAAATGACGGAGCTCGTCACAAGAATTTTCCGCGGTGGTGATGTTATCATCACACTTTGTCACGGAAAAATAGAAGTTCCCCCTCCTGATTTACGTAATAAGATTATTACCGAATCCCATGCCAGTCTAGTTGGTGGCCACAAGGGCATATCCAAAACCTATCGGCGAATTAGAGAACGTTACTACTGGCCACAAATGCGACAAGACGTTACACAATTTATTCGGGCATGTAGAAGTTGCTTCGAAAATAAATTATGCAGAGCCCGAACTAGAGAGCCCATGTTAATCACCGACACCCCCGCGATGCCCTTTGATAAAATATCATTAGATACGGTCGGGAAATTGCGAACAACCCCTAACGGTAACCGGCATATCCTTACAATGCAGGATAACTTTTCCAAATATTGCATTGCACAGGCCAACCTGACGCATCTTGTCGGAAAGCAAACTCACGTTGTTAGGTCCCAGCTCGATCTGCTACACTCCCGAGTTCAACAACATGCTTCCCTCATAAAGGATCTGCAAGGACAACTTCAAGCCCTATCCACAAAATTCTCGCCGAGGACGAAGGAAGAAATGGAGCGGATGAACTTGACATATGCCGTTGCTCGTGCATTAAGATTGGGACTCGATCATAATATCCAGGCGACTACCACCATGTTGGAAGCAGTCCACGAGGCCAGAAAAAATCAACTACACTCTGGACTCATCACATCGGAACAACTGGAGCCCATCCTCCGAGAAATTTAAGATAACCTGAAGGATGTAAATTTTCCATTGCCTGGACCCAGGATAAGCATCGACGAATTGATGCGCATTTCCTCGGTTGCGATCGTCTGTGAAAATCACCAGCTCAAGGTCCTGATTGACATCCCGCTTCTTGAAAAACACAATTATCAAGCATATAAAATCCATTCTTTTCCCGTCGTACAAGACAAATTAGGCGATAAGATTAGAAGAGCCTATGTGAAATCAGACTACGACTACCTCATTGTAGATGAAGATCAGAGAACATACCTTTCACTGCAGGAAAAGGATTGGAATTCTTGCAGATCCACTACGGCATACCATGCTTGCCTCTCGGGGGCCCCAATCTACGACCTTTGAGAAAGACCAGTCTGCGAAGCATCCCTGCTAACTAGACCAACCTTGGAGACACTAAAGCTGTGCAAGATCCGGGTAACAGACAGCCTGGAATCCTACTGGAAGCCATTGGCTACCATTGGTGGATGGATGTTCTCGTTGGCAGCAATGGAAGTAGTAACAATTGGATGTCACTCTATAAATCCAATTAAGATTAAGCTGAACTATACCGGAATTCTCAAACTGGGACCTGGATGCTCCCTGAAAACCAATGATATCATTATTCCAGCCACCACTTCCCAGGCTGGGAAGTCGGAATTCATATTTGAATCAGAAATACATTTAAACCTCACCGTAATTTCCCCACTGCTGGCAAACTATGGACACCTGCTGGATCTATCGAAGACACTTACCACATATGATGTCGGAATCGAGCCTAAATTTTCAACCTTTGAAGCCAACTCCAAAACTTTGGATGAACTCGAACAACAACTACAAGATTTGGCACTTGAACAGCATTTGAGAGGAAGGCATCAGATATTGATTTACGGATCCTATTTAGGAGTGGGGTTCCTAAGCACAATTCTGATTATGTACTTTTGTCGCACCCCAATCAAGGCCATAATTAGCAAGCTGTATAGAATACTGTGCGACCAATCGACCAGTGAAAGCTTTGACCTACCAACCCATAGAAAGACAAACTTCAAAGTTCACTCACCAAAGAACGACCCGGCAGTGTACGAACAAATATCGCCATCTACAAGCAAAGCTGCTCCCTGTGAAAGAGAGTCACCAACATAAACAGAAGCAGTGTCCACAGCGAAACCTTTCCAAGGTTCGCAAAAGTCTGCAACGCCCGAAGTATCACTGATACTATAGAAATTGGTCTTTACTCGTATAGATAATAGTCACATTTAATAAAATCAAGTTCGTTTATTTAATAAGTCACATTTAATAAAATTAAGTTCGTTAAAAAAAAGAGAAAGAGAAAAGAAACGAAATTTTTCATTCTTCAACTTGCGTCCATAGGGGAGTCTTGCAAGCCCGTCGCCCCCTTACGAGGTGTCGATTTTCTGGCCCGGGTACGCGACGGGATGGTAACTGTAACACATAATTACACTTCCGACACTTCCATACATACGGTCGCAACTTGTTGACAACCTCTTGTGGAAGGTCGTCATATATGACCACCTATAAGAAACAAAACGTTAAAGACAATCGATAAAAAAAGGGGAAATAAGAGATAGGAAAACGTAATATACGGATAAGTATTAATACCGTACCCGATAAGGTCCCATTTTATTAATCCTGTTCATCTCCCTCAGAAACAGGCCGGTGTGATTCCGACAATCCACATTCTTCCTGTGGTGGAACAGTTTTACATGTATCATTTCATGTAAAACTGTTCCTATCAATTCTTCCTCGGGAAGCAGGCTGTGAATTTCCCAGCTAATTCGAACCTCACGTCTAGAGAGGTCAGTGAACCCTGATCTGGAGGTCATTCTCGATCCCCACCCTATTGTGTATCCTGCACTTGCCAGCTTGCCGTTAAAATAAATTCGGTCCAACCGATCGAACAACTCTTTCAAATCGGTCCGTCGATCTGTAGAGCGCGGGGGCTGATAGAACCGTAGTCCCGCTTCTAGGGGTGCTCCTTGAGATCGGGTCGCCCTGGCGCTCATATTCGTAATACCTGTATATGAATGATTTCCGAAATTTTCAAAAGAAGTATACAATATAAAAATAAAAATAAATAGATAAATTGTAAATAAATTAAATAAATAAAAAAATCAAATAAATAAATTGTAACCGAGCTATAACTAACTAACAATGAGATAAGCAACCAAGAAACATCAAATAGAAATGAAAGGGCATAAAAATCTTCCTCTTTCCTTGACTTATCCCACTTAAAAGCCACTTTTGGGCACTTCCGGTCAGAATTGACAAATTTAGTATAGCACAAAAATTGTAGCTGAGATGCCAAGGAACCATTAGCCATCGTCAGCATGAGAATTTTAGCCTTTTTGCAAAAGTTATTAACAATTTCTTTAACGTATTTCACTTAAAAGTCATTTTTTGGCCTTTCCGGGCAGAATTTGCCATTTTTCAGTGCCTGCCTAAAGTTGTAGTTAAAACATTGGGGAACATTCTGGAATGGTCTAGAAAAGAATTCCACCAATTCTGTTCATGTTATTAACGATTATCTCTAGCGTTGCGCTCGCCGGACGACCGCCGCCGACCACGACGGCCGCCGCCGTCCATAACGCTGTCTGACTGAATAACAGAATGAATTCCTGAACAAAATTTGAATGGATATTGTCATGGAATTTTATAAAGTCAAAAAAAAACAAGGAAGTTCTTCTTTCAACATGAATTTATATAATTTTGGTCTTAAACTTAGTGCTTACATTGAAATCAATGGAACGTTTCTAAATTTCTGCTTTTGGACTATATCATATTTTGCTTAATTTTAAAACTGGTACATTTAAATGCATTTTGGAACCACAAACATTTTATGAAACCCAGGCTACCAATGGTTTTATTCAATGACAATTTTTTTTTACTATTTGTTTATTTTTATGTAAAAAGCCTTCAAAACTTGAAATGGGGTCCAATTCAGGGAAAGCAGTGATTTTGATTCTTTGGCACGAATTTTCCCGGAGTCTCGTCTCAATTATTGTCCCATAACGCAATTTTGTGATATTTTCTATCGTAAATGGTACGACATGATTTAAATTTTTTTTTAACTCCTGAAAGGGTTTCAATTATTTTCATCATTAACATATTTATCATATGAATTCAATTTTTGTAATAATATTCAATTATTCTCAAAAGTAATAAAATTTCTTTAGGAATTTTAAATCAAAAAAAATTCTGTTTATAAATTATAATTAAAGAACCGATCCCAAATTGCATATTCCAGTATTATTCTAGAATTCCCAGTTCCTGACAACACGGAGAAGGGTTGATTATACAATTAGGGAAATTAATTTTAACTTTATTCACTGTCAAAGAGTTTTTAGATTTTCAACACTTTGTGTTAACTTTCAAAAGAAAATTAGCTTAAAAAAATTTTATAGCAAGGTGTCTTGGAGTTTAAGAAAATTTGTGTTAAATTTAAAAGTGCGTGTTGCAATCTTCAAAATTGTATATGATAATTGCTTCAAACATTTTTGTAAGAATTTTAACAACGTTTTAACAAGTATTTTATTCACTTACAAAGTATAAATTGTGTTTATTAGAAATTTATTTGTTTGTGAATTTATACACTATTACTGGATCAATTATCATTTAATTGAAACAACGCTGATAATAATTTTAAAATAGTTTAATAGCTTTGTAGGTTGTGAGGATGAGATTATCGGGATTTATGTTTAAAAAAAAAATTTTTTTGTAAATAATGAAATTTCTATTGAAGGCCTTCGAACCTTTTGAAATCACTTAAAGGTTGTACGGAATTGTATTAAATTTTGTTGAATTCTGACAAGAACTTTATTATACTTGAAATAATTAAATTTTTACGATCATTCTGTTGTTATCCAAGTTATGTTAAAAAAAATTTAATACAACTAATTATTAAATTACTTACGTTTACAACGAACGGACATCAACAACTGACGAATGAAACCTGACCTTGTTTTAAAACAAGGCTGGTGACAACTTCACAATTGGGATTCTAAATGCTTTCTGAACTTTTAACTTATGTCTTAGAACAAAGTCCCCTGTATTTCACTCTGCAGAGAAAAGCACGTGCAGTCCGGCGCCGGCGTAGCTACGGTGTCGGGTTTCCCTCCTAAGGCACGATAAAATTCCGAGCCGTATACTTGTTGACGTTTGACAAAATCAACGACTCATAAACACAATGAACTGCTATAATGTTTCTCTAAACTTCCTATAGAAAATTTCATCACTCCAACTCAGAAAGAAAATTTTTCATCTCAAGCAAAAAAAAAATTTCTGTTTTTTGTCAAAAAAAAATATATAATATTTCCTTTTCTCCTCCCCTCTTTCTCACTTTCAATTTCCAAAGGAAAATTTTCTTTGTATAATCTCGGATTTTATTTCAAAATTGTGAAGTTTCCTTAGTTTGAATAAATATTAGAAGGTTATGAACATTAAAGTAGGAAAGTTAACTGCTTTGCATATTTCTATTTTCAATCAGCTGTCCACCGAATTGTTAGCTTCTAAAGAAAAAAAAATTGTTTCTCCTTGCGTAAATCTACTAGAGAAATTGTACATCAACCATTTGAAGTGAAGGTAGTTCATTAAATTCGAATAAATAAATCGTTTTCTCACTGGTAACATAATGCACCATACTAAACGAAGTTCAGAGAAACTAATTGCTGACATCACGCTTGAATGTTTCAAACGAGCGCGCTCGCTCTGTGTTTAGTCTAAGATCGGAACATTATCAGGGTTGCCACGCAACCTGGAAGATATCAGGAATTCCGAAATTTCATTTACACTCGAATGGTCTTTGTTCTATATTTTATGATGAAATTCAATAGTGAATGTTAGTTATCAATAATAATTGAACGAAAGAAAAGATTTAAAAAAAAATACTGATAGCATAATGATTATTATTTATTAATTTTCCTGAGTATTTAATAAATAATCAATATGCAAATTCTTCGCGATTTAAACTATCCTTATTTGAAACGAGTAGATATGCAAATTAGGTAAAAGAGGACATTCTTATGCACTATACTTTGAAAAGAGAAAGAAATTCATGGTTAAATTTAAAGGAAGATAGTCTTATGTCAGTTTTATTAAAAGACGAAGTAAGGAACAGTAAGATTTTTAGACGAAGAGATTCTTATGGCAGTTTCAGTTGTGTAGAATAGCATAAACAATTTTAGACGAAGAAGTTCTTATATTATTCTTTCTTGATAGAGAGAGAAAGGACTAGCGTTAAATCGTTAGTTTCTATTTTGAAAATATTACCTGAAAGAGAGAAAATCCTCAAAGATTTTCTCAATAACGAAGACCCTATTGTTGAAAGGTTTGTATTGTCCATATTGTATACCTCGATTTTACGGTATATATATATATATATATATATATATGTGACGCTCCACGAAAGAAGGGACCTATCCCCGAAATAACATTAGGCTCAGTTTTCATGCATTGTGTACGGAAAATTGAGCCTAATGTTCTTTCGGGGATAGGTCCCTTCTTTCGTAGAGCGTCACATATATCCAATATGGCGGTCGAATTTTAAAAAATTAATTTAATTTACCTGAAACTTCTTACTCGGGGGTTTTCAGGGTCGCTGATTACGAATCTGAAGTCAGATTTTAAAAATTCAAAATGGCAGATCCAATATGACGGTCGAATTTTAAAAAATTTATTCGATCTACCGGAAACTTCTTACTCTGAGGTTGTCAGGGTCGCTGGTTACGATTCATTGATTACACAGGTCAACAAAAAAAGGCTTACTTTTTTTTATGAGATATGATAGTGGTTTCCGAAGTATTTTTTAATGCTGAACACGATCCCGAGTCCAAAAATTGGCCATCACGTCAGGATTTTGAGATAAGTGGGGGTAAAGATCCCAAAAAACGTGTTTTTGAGCGTTTTCAATATTTTTTTCTCCTAAACCTGACGTGCCAGAAACTACTACATAGACTTTAATTGAAGTTTGAATTGTCCACTTCAAGACTCATATCCGTAAGACAAAAAAAATAAAAATCTTTTCAAAAAATTAGGTTAAAGTTACCCAAAATGTGTATTTTTGGGTTGCTTTGATGGATTTTTTAAAATTGTTTTGGATTTGTTTGAAAATTGTTACTCGGGGGTTTTTGGGGTTGCTGATTACGAACCCGATATTAGTTTTCAAGAATTCAAAATGGCGGATCCAAGATGGCGGATGTCAAAATTTATAATTGATCGGATTTAGTTGAAAATTGTTACTCGGGGGTTTTTTGATACACCATTTTGAATTTTTGAAAACTAATATCGGAAACGTAATCAGCGACTCCAAAAACCCTTGAGTTACAATTTTCAAACGAATCCAAAACAATTTTAAAAAATCCATTAAAGCAACCCAAAAATACACATTTTGGGTAACTTCAACCTAATTTTTTGAAAAGATTTTTATTTTTTTTGTCTTACGGATATGAGTCTTGAAGTGGACAATTCAAGCTTCAATTTAAGTCTATGTAGAAGTTTCTGGCACGTCAGGTTTAGGAGAAAAAAATATTGAGAACGCTCAAAAACACGTATTTGGGGTCTTTACTCCCACTTTTCACAAAATCCTGACGTGATGGCAAATTTTTGGAACCGGGATCGTGTTCAGCGTCAAAAAATACTTCGGAAACCACTATCGTATCTCATAAAAAAGTAAGCCTTTTTTTTGTTGACCTGTGTTAGCCGTGAAAAGGGCTGATTGAAATCGGATTACCTTTTTAATGTTAGAATCCATTGATTAGCCCTGAAAAGGGCTGATTGTGTGTTGATTGCTTTTTTGGAGTTGGGAGCCATGTATTAGCCCTGAAAAGGGATGGTTGAAAATCTTTCTATTTAAAAATTCAATATTGAATTATAGAAAGATTGTCTTCTGCACCAGAGTACCGTTTTACTACCAACTGCTTATTACCAACAGGAATAAATGAATGCCCACTTTGGATTTCAGTGACGCTTGGAACCATTGAAAATCTTTTTCCAAGTTTCTTTTGAATCTTCCAATGCATCTATTTGCTGTAATACAAAATTATGTAGAAGTTTATATATGTTTTAATAGAAATGGACATTAGAAAAGTAGTTATTCTAAGTGATATTTCACTATATCATATTATTGGTGTAAAATTTGATTCATACCATAGTATATTTCGCTTGCTGGGTGTAAAAACATGATACATAGGATTGGCGTTCAAAAACATGATACCTCGAATTTGACTTGAAAAACATGACATATCGTCGTTTGAGTTGAAGAACATGACACGTGAAAAACGAAAATTTTTTATTCAAATTTCGGTTGGTACCACTGACCGCGAATCTAAAAATGTCTCAAATCAATATAAAGTGTATACAAAATTATTTAACCTATTTCTTCTTTGAATTGACATATTATGAAGCGAAAGCATTTGTTTCATAAAAGTTTCAAAGATTTGCCACATTTTAAAATTAGCGGTCAGTGGTATCAACTGAAAATTGAAAATAAAATTTTATTTTTCGACGTGCCATGTTCTTCAACTCAAGCGACGATATGTCATGTTTTTCAAGTCAAATCCTAGGTATCATATTTTTTAACGCCAATCCGATGTATCATGTTTTTACACCCACTGAAAAAAAACTTCTGGTTGGAATTACCAGAAATCCTAGTTGAAAATAAAAGCAATTTCATATTTTAAACCGCGATGTTATTGTAAAAAAAACACAAGAAAAGAAGGGAAATAGGTATTGAAGGAAACTTTTGAAATCTGCATTAGTAATTTATATTTCTTCCACCACTCTTTATTTTGAAGGTAATTGGTTCCAAATATTAGGGAAACAGTCGTTTCTGAGAGTTCAGTTGGAATTTACAAAATATAGATAAAAAAAAAATTTTCATACGAAACAATTAAAGAAAATATATTTTTTGCAGGAAATGCAACTTTAGCTAGCCTTCCCCTCCTTCGGTCCACTATGTCTGGCGAAGAAAGCCCCTGGGCCCGACGTTTTTCCATTCCTCTCCCGTCTCCACATTAAAAGTCTGAAATTAAGAAAAAGAATTTTTTATTTTTCAACTCGATAACAATGATTATAATAATAAGCGAGTTAGAAACAACTCCATAACGTACCAATACCCATCCGTTGACTCCTTGGAGGGTGCCTTCTCGAGTCCAAAAAAAACACTGGAGGAAGGTCAACCTGAGACTCTTGTCGACAGGTTGGAATCCCACCAACGGAGGGATAGCGGGCAGAGACCGTTTGGTGCTATAAAATCAAAAATGTTTGCAATATATATACCAAATCTACGAATCATGAGCATTATCCAGAAAATGCGCGCTATTTAATGATTATTTTATTGAAACCAATTAAATTCTACTAAGCAATACTCTTACCAAAGGGAGTTATGACCATTGCTGTGCCACTTTCCTTGCAGTAATTTTGTAGATTCCTGTCCCTCTCTCAACTCGGCAAGGAAGAAATAACCCGGCTAAAAAGGGAAGAAGAGGAATTTCGTTTTACAGTTACATCCATCAGAATCGAATCAAAGCTGCCATAGCTAAAAAAAATTAAGTTGTCTAATTTTCCCCAATTTCGATACGAAATCTCGAAAAAAAAATTTATTTTTATGACACAGACCATCATTATTTTCTTTCTAATTGAATTCTTGTGAAAGAATTTTATTAGAAAATTTAAAACTAATATTCAAGAACGATAAATTATCACTGTTAATAGTAGCCTAATAACTGAATTTCTTTTAAGTCTAAATCTGAAATTTTCAAAGACTCCCATTTGAGGACAAGAGTCGTGTAATTTACATAATGATAATAAATGGAACATCACATTTCGTGCGCGTAGCATTTGCTAGTTAAAAAAAATTATTAATAATAATAAATTTTTTTTTATAATATAAGAATTTCTACTTGACCATCCTATAAAACAATAATTGAATTATCTTCAGTTAATTATTGTTATTAGTGAAACGCGCTCTGATTTGGCCCGGATTTGGTTAGATTCTTGTTTGATTCTTGTTACCAATTGATACGTAAATGGTGTGTAATTTCCTATTTGATCTGTATAGTCCGTGCTTTAATTATTTTGACTGCCTCGAACCCTGTAGTTTTGAGAACAATTCGAAGGGTGGTTTGGTTTGATTAATATGTAAAGTTAAGACCATTTGAGAAATGTCTCCTTAAATTAAGATACAATGACAGGAGAAGGGAAGAAAATCTTCCCCATTCGCCGCGACCTATGGCAACTCTGAAGGATAAAGAATCAATTTAACACTCACTGTTGCCCAAAACCCACGACACACATACAGCTGGAGGGTTTCGTCCCAGCTGTACTCTTGAAACCATTGAGAACGGGAGTACAACTTTGGAAGGCTTGCCCCCACCAAGCTCTTATCGTGAGACCAGCATTCTTCCTCACTCCTCCTGGGAGGTGCTGGCTCCCATGGTCCAAATTTGATCATAAATCTAAAAGGGAACGATTTGAGCACCTCTCTTCGAAATAAAAGGAAAATGTTTACTTACCCCAGAGAAGAGCGTAGTTTTGCCAGTATGGTGAAAGAGCTTAATGATGCACTATAGCGACGTAATAGTGCCACAACTTGTTCCGACGGGCCTTGTTGCTCTTTCTCCTCCTGCAAGGATAATTCCGGAGTTGACTCTCGGCGCTGCAACAATTCTTTTACTTTGAGCTGAAGGCTCTCCAATCTTGTTGTGGGACCACTATGATGTCCCGAGCAGACGCTGGAGAAAATCTTGGATTTCGCATCTTCACGTTGCCGCAATTCTTCGGCCATACGTTGAAGATGACGAAGTCTCTCCATTGGACCACGATAAGTTGCTACCCCGTTCAGATGAACAACATGATTGGAAGCACTTTCCACTTTTTGCCCACCTTTCACAAAATCGTCCCACCCGTAAATTTTCCTTAACAAAACGCTCCTCCGTTGCTTAAATTTTTCCTCCCCATACAACTTAAAAATAACATCTGCCCTCCAATGGGAATCTAAAAGATCCTCCATATTAGAGGCCTCTGTTTCCGAGTCACTGACCACCTGCGGGGAGTCGCTGAACTCCTCTTCTTCATGACCAAAAACAGCCGGCAATGACATTTAAAAAAAAAATTTTTTTTAACCTCACTTTCAATTATGTATACCCCACTAAGCAGCACAACACTCGCGTAGCTCACTGTTCGCTGAGAAACTACTGGGATTGCGCGGGTGGGCTAAGAACACAGCGACCTAAGGCTAAGCCGTCACAATTGCACTATAGCATATTACTCACACGCACCTTACAAATTACATTACTCACAGCCTCCTCCGCCAAACTATAGCGTATTAGGAATGGTTATGCTACATCAGAATTAAAATAATTAAAACAAAAATCATTCTTTATTTCTTCCACAACCCAATTATTTACATGCATAAGATCAATTTTGAAATAGTTGTGATTTTCCATAGTTTCTCAAGTCATTAAAAGTATGTCGGAAGTTTGAAGTGAAATATACTATTTACTTCCTTAAGTTATGCTACTGCTTGGATACGTTAGGTTTCAGCAACCAAAAGCTACTACTCCTGTTTTATTTCAAGAACTCACACTAGTTTACCTCTACTAATTACTAGGAATAAAAGAACTATTCACAGAAGATTATATTCAGGTCCTTCAAAGCGATTGAATGTTGAAAAGAAAATTTTTTTACTCTAACTCTAGTCATTTTCAATATTTAGTATTTTCCCGAGATTTAACAGGGGAACTCAAAGAAAATTTTCATTTAGGATTCAATAAGTTCATTGAAAATTTCTCCAAAATGTTAAAATGAATCTGAAATATTGTTATTTTGGAAATGTTGACTTACAATAAAATCAGCAGATAACTTTAATTTAAATTTATCCTTGAACATTTGCAATGCAATCCCTTCAGGGATTGTAAAAACTTGAGTTGTTGTTTATGTGTAGTTTTGTAATAAACCAAATGGCTCCAATTAAGTCTCACTAAATTAAGCATTCGAAAGAAAAATAATTTGAAGAAAATTCATAAGTTATTCTCTGGATTATAAAATCAAAGTAAATCGCGTTTGACCTCATTCCAATATACTACTTCTGCTACTTTAACATAGAGGACAATTCCCAAATGCTGCAAGTGGGAGATGTTACAGGATTGTATAAAAAGAGTTTAAAAAAAGAGAACAATAAAAGATGTACGTGTATTAGTATATTATTCCGTGCTAAGTTTCACACTAATTACAATAAAATACCGATAAAATGTTAAAAAAAATTCTCTTTTACTTTATGTGAAATAGCCATATTACTGAAATGTCTGGTATGTCTCGATTGCAACAATTTGTCCATGTACCCAAAATAAATTTTGTCAATTAATCAACGACCGAGCATTGTAAAGTGTGGTATGTTTAGAGTAGATTTAGCTAAATTATATTTCTATCGCCGCATTGACATTCTCTAAAATTGTGTAAGTGGAATCATGTTCGCTCCTTACACCAATACATTCTAATTAACACGCGTAAAAAAAAAATTTTTTTTTATATAAACAATGAAAACTGAAAGTGATTAATTAATTGTACAATGCAATCGTGTTTTCCTTTTTCTCTCAACAAAATAACAACCGAGACGGAGTTTTAACTCTTTTGACCTTGAATCTGAAAAGAAAATTTAAAAAAAAATAATAAATAAATAAATATATACATATATATATTTTTTGCAATTTTCATTTAAAAAAACAAAAAAAAATTTTTTTTTGTTGCAACTTTGAAAACTAGGGTAGAGTTGAAATTTCGACTCGGGTAATAAGGGAAGTTCAGTGCGAGTCAGCATGCCGTAATTATGTTCTTACCTCAACTCTTATATTAATCTACGTATGAATATAACCATTGTCTTTGGTATTTCCGCATATAATGGCGGCATAATTATATGTATATGTTTTAAGCGCATACTTAAAGGATTTATAGCATATAGTCCGTATTTTGTTAATTCTTAGAGAAGGAAGAAATGAAATACTTTCCTTCTATTTAATTCAACATAACTTCGAAGTGATGTTTAATTGAAGGCACATAGCTTATTGGGACAAAAAGCAGGAACCCGCGGTGGATTGTTACACAAGGAACCAAATAAATAAATAAAAAATCTTAACGCTACATAATTTAAATTTAAATTATGTATCATTATATTATTATATTTAAATAATTAATTTCTAGCATCAAGACTTCTTGCAGCACGGCAAGATCTTGATGCCCGAAACCCGACACTCCGATAAGATTTCTCTCTCGGTATTAGTGCCTTCCATTTAATTTCACTTCAACACCTGAATAGGATTCAAGAACCATAATAATAGTCACCTAATAACAATATATTATAAGATATAATGGGCGCAATAATTGCTGCCTTAAATAATAATTACAAAATTGTGACAACGTTACGAAGCCTAAGGAAGGCGAAAACCAACGTTGTTGCAAACCAATGTCAAGTACAGCGCAATATTATTATTAAAAGGAATTATGGGAAATAAAATAGTACGATTAAAACTAAGAATAAAGAAATTCAAGTTTCGAGACATCGCAAATGCACATGTACCTGGGCGGCTACGGCGACATGCGCGCGGGCGCTCCGCTCGAGAGCACCAACACACTCGCGGACTCGTCGGCTGGATGTATTGGTACTCGTGAAAGCCGCTTGCTACGGGCACTAGTACAGACAAGTCATGTTCTCGGTTCTGCCGTTGCCTCGTATCCTATGAGTTACCTCCCCTTCCCCTCGGAGCCCACGAGCTATGAACAAATGTCACAATAAAAGCACGTGGCCTAACAGCTGATTCGACATCAACTCTCCATCATTCCTAAATTAATAAGAATATTGGTCTCTTAGTTAGACAATTTTATTGCGATTATTTTCAATAAAATTGACGGAGGACTATAAGGTATAAACAATAATATAATTAAATATTGGTTATAACTTATACATGTAGGACTAAATAATCACGGGGTTAAGATTATATTAATATTCATAATTAGGGAATTATTGTTATATTAAATAATTAAAATAACAATAATTACAAATTAATTATGAAAATAATTTCAGTAAAACCTCAAGTTACAGACCATTTCCGTTCCCACGACAATGTCGTGAGAATCAAAAGCGTCAGCAAAATGCAAAAGCCACTGGGTCCGAGAGATGCCCCTACTCCTAGAATAAAAAATTTATAATCAGCAAAACAGTCCCACCCTTACAGCGAGGCAGGGCTAGAGCTTGGCTGAGGCTGTCTGATTAGTGCAGTATGATTTCGTGACCGGTACAGGTAACATCTTTGTAATTACCTGGCGGTAATCAATTGGTACTTGCCCGTCTGCGCGTCGAACCCTAGTGATAGACACGCGAAGTGTTGGTACCACGAGAGGCGGACGTCAAAAATTAAATCAAATCTTCGAGCCGACGAAGTCCCGTGAGAGCTGTCGTTGGGTGAAAGTTGAGTGCAATAAATAAATTTTGTTGTTCTCAATTTTTGTTTGAAACCGGCCAGCCCGCGCGCGTAGCGCCTGCGCCGTCCCAGGATAGTGGCCCCACACTATTATTTTCAATTTGAAAATAATAACGTTTAGTTGTAACATCAAAAATTTGTTTTGCCCGACGTCAACAGATTGAACTCAAGATTGACGCCTGTAGTCGTAAGTAAACATTGTATCGTTCCGATATACTAACAACTATTTTCTGTACTCTCTATCAACTACAACCTGTATTTTCTTTGGTCTTTAAATAAATAAGAAGTGAAATTCAATCGATACCTTTCTTCACATACTTACCTTCAAAACATTTATTTCTTCGAACAATTAACTACACTACATGAAGCTTGATGGTAACTTTTAAAACTGAGGAAAAACGATCCCACAAAAATTAAACAGGGTAATAATTACCCTGGCAGCTTGGTGCCTCCCCATTCAGGAAATTAAGATCATCTCAACGGTCAGGATAATAAGTTTAATTAATAACAATAAAAAAAAAATTATCAAAGTAATAATTTTCGGTTTGTAACAACCTACATTTTTTGGAAATGAAGGAATAGTTTCCAAAAATGTGTTATGCGCTTGTGAAGAGGCGTTATAGAAAATATTAATGTTTGCTTTTGAGGGCGGAGGATTAGCTTCTATAAAGGTGCTACTATGCGCTTGTTGTGTGAGCGGACGTTGTTGATAACCACTATTGCTAGAGGTAAAAATGACGTTCGCAGGAGGTTGGTAATTTGTTGTAGTCAGAGGTATTGAGTGTGGTAGATGATTGTCGCGTTGGTGATTCGCGAAGGAAACCGATGTTGCAAGCGAGCGCGGACAGCTAACACTTGTTGTGACGGTTGTAGTGTTTGTTGTAGTTGTAACTGTTTTTGTTGTGTTAGGTGTACTTTGAGAATTGTCACAACGATTGTAGTCATGTCGCTAAATTGTAGAGATCTCATTTATTTTTAACAAGTCACTTAAAGAGAGATCGTCTCGAATCGGATCTATGTAATATAAATCATCTGTATCTCATGGGATGTTTGTTGCACCTTCACGTATGTGTAAAAATCGCACAATT